>CM058235.1:29726731-30251269 GCA_030180135.1 Orychophragmus violaceus
GCAAAGCAAAATCTGCAGGAGAAAGTAATCACCTAGGAAAAGCAATAGGAACTGAAGAGAGAAAGTCCCTGGAAAAAGGAGTGTTTTTATAAAAATACGAAAAGTCCCGCCTGTCACGGCTCGCGTCCGTTCGCTCCCTTAAAGTTATGAGCATATCCAACGATTCAAGATACCACCGATCAACGCAAGAAAAACCGACAAGATTTCCGCCTGACTGAAATGCTCGAAGAAATTTGCCGACTCCGACCAAACCATAAATCGATGAACTAGGGGAATAATTGTTGGATATGGGTTTAGCACCCATCCATAAGCTAATTGAAAATCTTTCCAAATCAATAATTCATCTCGGCCCAAGAAGACAAGCCCACTAAGGAGAAACGGTCCAGCAAGAACTCAGCCTTCTCACGCTATAAATAAAACCTTTCACTCTTCATTTTAGAGACATTATAACTTGCGAAGGCTCCGAGCTCAAGCAGCATTTAGGTAGCACGTCATTCGATGGACTCCCACCTCGTACCATCCTGTTCATTGTTCGGGTTCGGCCTTAATATTAATATAACAGTTTTCGATCTCATTTAAAGTTTATCTCTCACCTCGTAATTCAGACTTCTCTAATCGTAACCCGACTCTTTTGGACTAAATCGAAATTTCGTAACAACACATCGCATACATTATAAAATGGCTAACATCACCTTGAGAGCTTCAACCCAACATTCCTAGTAACAGGAAACTCTAGCATGTGAGATCATAAAACAATGCTATTTTATATATTTGCATGCAAGAATAAGATTAGATTAAATGTTTGACAAAAAAAGAAAGAATAAGATTAGATAAGGTTTAACAAAAAAAAAAGATTAAATACGTATTAAATATTTAATATCCCCGTAGGGACATAGAATTATGTCATCTATGTTACCCCATTGCATTATGGCTTTATATGTCACGCGAGAAATGAATGGAATTTATAAATTTCTTGGCTTTCGTAGAAAAGTATTGCAATTAATAACTTTTTATCACTTGTGTGACGGTATAGTGACCGGTATAAGTGCGTGAGTTACACGTGAGTAAAAGGGAAGTTTAAAGGAGATGCCTTTTTTTGCTAGTTATGATTGGCATTGACTCTCTTGTCCAATTGCCTTTGTAAACTTCAGCTTTTTCATTTCTTATTTGTATGATTCCAATTTGAACCCTTTTTATTGTTTAATCCCAAACTGCCCCAACTTTTTGTTTTCTATTTTATGACCCCCAAATCTAAAAAATGATAATTAATTAAATGATGGTATCGCAAAGAAACTGATTTTTTACGGCACGATGGAAGTAAAAACCGGAATCCAATATATTGACCTAAATTTAAGTACTAACTACTTCATGTGCATCATTAATTTCTTTGAGACGTTTTGTAATAAAAACATGTTAAATAGTTGCAAATTAACTGGACTTCATTAATCCATAACTCAAATGCATCTTAGTATAAGATTCATTAAAGCATGTTGGTCTCTCTCACCTGACAAATCTTGATCTAATCTCTTCACATTTTGCTCTCCACATGCCACTAATCTCACTTTTTGTTATACATTCCATAAACTTATTATAAATACGCATTTAACTCTTTTTATCTCATCTGAAACTCTGTTTTATTTTTAAAAGAATATTGTTTAGTGGTGAAACTTGATTTTTTTTTTTTACCGTAATGTGTGTCCCCGACACCACTATTACCGAGCTCAACTTGCATAGGTTACCACATTAATACTATTATTATAACAATCAAAATTTAAATTAGTCAATCTGAGGATCAATTCTAAATTCACTAACGTCCAATATGTTTTAAATATATAATCGACAAGCTTTTGGCCTTTTCTTCAATCTCAATGTAAGAGAAGTTTTGGATCTTTCCACTGAAATAGTGTCTGTTAATCGCTTACTACAGTTTAAAACCTAATTGAACATGTGAAGAGAGGAGTGTATCTTTGTTCCACATATTGAAAAAATAAACATCTTTTGGTGAAAAACATTTAAACATTTGATTTGAAAATAAATTTCTATTCTACATGTGTATAAGGTAGCTAAAACACATTTACAAATATATAATGATGTTTTCGTTTTTCTGTTCAGATAATTCATCTGGATGGAGATGAAAATTGATATTCGTTTAGTAACAAAAACGACATCTATCCAAATGAATCATCTGAATAAGTTTTGGAGTTTTGGACAAAAAAAAATTAAACTCATATAAATAAACTAAATTGGATCATTTAATGGAGACGGTTAATTTAAAATAACAAATTACTAATAAATCCTATTTATTTGAATGGATTATTTAGATGCAAATTCTTAGCGAGCAAACGAACATAAACTAAATAATATATTATTTTTATATTAGAAAATCATATTTTCCTATCAAAATCACAAATCATGTTTTTCGGTAAAACTACAAAATCGTTTTTCTCACCAAAACCACAAATTCTAGTTTTTCCGCCAAACCACAGAATCGTATTTTCCAACCAAAACTGCAAAATCGTATTTTCACTAAAAGTGTAAAATCGTATTTTCCACTAAAACTGTAATATTTTCTGTCAAAACTGTAAAATCTTGTTTTCTCACTAAAATCACAATATCATGTTTTCCCGCCAAAAAGTTAAAATTACAGTTTCTCGTAAAGAAACGTAAAATCACATTTTCTCTCCAAAAACGTAAAATTGTGTTTTCACACAAAAAATCGCAAAATCACATTTTCCGCCAAAACCATAAAATCGTGTTTTCCGCAAAAATCATAAAATCACGTTTTCCCGTCAAAACCACAAAACACATTTTTTGTCAAAACCTTAAAATCGTGTTTTTCCGCCAAAATCGTAAAATTGCATTTTCTCGCCAAAATCGTAAAATCGTATATTCCCACCAAAACCTTAAATTTAGGTTTTCCAATAAAAACTGCAAAATCTTGTTTCCGCCAAAATCGTGTTTTCCTCCAAAATCACAAAAATAACTTTCTCTCGAATATCTTGTTTATCCTCAAAATCGCAAAATCGTTTTTTCGCCAAAATTGCAAAATTAAGTTTCTTGTCAAAACAACAAAACCGATTTTTTCGTCAAAGACATTTTCTCGTTGAAACTGTAAAATCATAGATTCTCTTCAAAACCACCAAATAATAAAATACTAATTCTGAAATTTATATAGTTGTCAATATATTTTAGATTAATAATTAATATTATTATTTTTAAGAAGATAACTAAAAATAAGGTTAGATCAATGTGGGTATTTTATTCATTTTCTTATTGAATCCATCTAAATATAAATAGAGATTTATAAAAACTAAGCACACAAACACATGTTCATTCAAATGTTTCATCCATATAAACATTCAAAAATTAAAACGAACAACGTTTAAATGGATCATTTGGATTAAAAAAAATCTAATAAATCATCCGAGAATAGAAATATCAGATGAACAAACGAACAACCCCAACATCACTATTAGATAAAAATAAATAAAATCAATTTAGTTTAGAGGTTTCAGCTAAGTGTTTCAAAACTATGGATTGTATGATTTTCAAGAGCAGGTAGAAATGAAGATAAAGGTAGTCTGTCTAATATATTAACAATAACACAACATTCATTAATAAAAATAATATCACGACACTTACAAGAAAATAGCTACTCTTACTTTTTATTGTGAATTTTTTTCCCTGGGATTCTTTGACAAACGTTAGTCGTCTTAGTACTGGAAGACAATTCGGGTATCCGACTCTTTGACGTTTAAATAAAATAAAATTTACAATATAAAGTGAAATAAAACAAGAAGAAGAAAAGAAAAGTAACTTGGCCATATTACGAAGTTTTCCCTTTACAGCAAACATTAGCATCCTATGTCTCTTTCCTTTCTGTCTCGAAGAAAACAAAATTTTGGAGGGAAATTTATCTATATATATATTCATATATTGACATATATAAAGTAAACGTCATATATATATATATATATATATATCCTTTGTGGATATATTATGTGAGAACAGTTTTTCTAAAATTTTAACATATATTTTCGTTTTTTACTAGACCACGTTTTAGGAGTACTGTAACTGTAAGTATGTTTGTCCAGGAAAAAAAAGAAACTGAAATGAAAACAATAAAATAAAAGTTTAGTATCGTGTTAAAACTCTAATGTTTTTAAATATATTTTGTTATTTTAATTTTATATGATTGTATATCCACAGCCGTGTCAACGTTGGCGAATGTCAGAAACAATAATAAAAAAAGGTTTGTGTTCCTGAAAAAAAAAAATCAACAAATAAACACTGTAATCTTAAGATGAGAGAACCATAAAGAACTTGTTATCATCTAGAATATCTGGAGCAATTTTTATTTTTGGTTTCAACTTACAACCAAAATTTTGAGCAGTCAACAATTGTTTTCATATGTTATTTGGTTACTTAAACAATTAGGAAAAACGATTTATTTTCTCACGAAATATAGTACAAGATGTGGCAAAAGTTCAAAATTTAATAACAAACCTACTAAAGCTAAGTTAAAACTAATACTAAACTACCTATAACACTAAACCAAACTAAAACATCAAAACAACTTTGCTATGGTCATCAAACAGACTCTTCTAGCATAATGGCTTCTCGAAGCCACAAAAAGAACGAACTCAATGAACATAGCTATGTGTATTGATACAATTACCATATCCTCCAATAAGAATGTCGTCCACATAAACCAGAACATATAAATGTTTCTTTTCCCGCATTATATGAAACAGTGAATAATCACTCTTTGATTGTGTGAAGCCATATCCTAACAACGCAGTCGTGAGCTTAGCGAACCAGCATCTAGGTGCTTGCTTCAAACCATATAACGATTTTTTCAATCGGCATACCTTGTTCTCTCATGAAGCTGTAAAACCAGGTGGTAGCTTCATATATACTTCTTCCGTCAAATCTCCGTGTAAAAACGCGTTGTGGACGTCCATTTGATGAACCTCCCAATCTCTTGTGGCAGCAATCTTAAGAAACATTCGCACCGTTGTCATTTTGATCACCGGAGCAAACGTTTCATCATAATCCGTCCCTTCTCGCTGTCGATTACCAAATACCACAAGGCGAGCTTTAAACCTTTCTATCGTCCCATCAGAATTAAACTTCGTCGTGAAAATCCAACGGCACCCAATCACACGTTTCCCCGGAGGTAACACAATGACATCCCACGTTCTATTTAATTCAAGTGCATCAATCTCATTTCGCACTGCTCTGCACCAATGCTCATCTTTCATTGCCTCATTGTAAGTCTGTGGATCCATATGAGCAGTGATGGCTGCCAAGAATGCACGGTGATTCTCCGAGAACCTGTCACATGTGACAAAATTGGTCAAGGGATATGACGAGACCATACCTTGTGATAGTGAGGGTGATGCGGTGAGAGATGGTGGTGGTGGTGTGTGTGTAGCCGTGGTATGAAGAACATATCCATCTAACCGTTTCGACGAAATTTTTTCCCTTTTTTCTTTACCCAATACTTCTTGAACCGGCAGTGGATCAGGTATCATCTCAGATCCTACTATGGTTGCTTCTTCTTTACTAGACCCTGCCAACTCTTGTTCCACATCCGCAGCACATACATCTGTATTGTCGTGCTCCATTTCATCGACCAAATCTGTTATTACTGCGTTAAATAATATTGCACAAACTCATTTGCTATCCCATATTGTGTAATTTCAGAACTCATGTCAGGTGGTTGTGTATCTTCTTGCTCAGCAAATGGGAATTGTGTTTCATGAAACACCACATCTCTTGAAACCAAGAACTTTCCACTCTCAATGTCATACACTTGCCATCCCTTCTTTCATATGGGTACCCCGTGAAAACACACTTGCGGCTTCTCTCCGCAAACTTATCTTTATCCCGCAATTGCTTATGCACATAACACAAACATCCAAGTACCTGAATATGCTCATAGCTGGGTGATGATCCAAATAGAATCTCGTAAGGTGTCTTACCTTTTAGTATCGGTGTTGGTGTTCGGTTAATAAGATGACATGCTGCGAGTACACATTCTCCCCAAAATTTCTTCGGAAACTTGGCTTGAAATAGTAAAGCTCTCGCCACATTCAGAATATGTCGATGTTTGCGCTCCACTCTTCCGTTCTGTTGTGGAGTTCCTACACACGAAGTTTGATGCATCACTCCTTCGTGGTCAAAGTATGATTTCAGGCAGAGAAATTCCGACCCGTTGTCGCTTCGCACTTGCTTCACTCGTTTCCTGAACTGCCTTTCCTCCATAGCCAAGAAATTCTTCATGTGCATTGCCACCTCTGTTTTGCTTTTCATCAGAAATATCCACACTGCCCTAGAGCAATCATCCACAATAGTAAAATAAAATAGGTAGCTCCCGATTTTGAAGAAGTACGATAAGCTCCCCAAACATCACAGTGTATCATATCAAAAATCTCAATTGCTTTATTATCACTATGTGGAAAAGAATCTCGAGTTTGCTTTTCTCTAAAACAAGTGTCACAGACCACGTCATTCTCGGCTGGTTTATTGAAAGTAATAGAATACGATAAATAAGATAAAGCTCGTTCTGACGGATGTTCAAGTCGCTTGTGCCACAAATCGCGTGATCCAGCCTCAGTCCTAGCCACTTTGCCGAATATTGTCCCACGAAACTTGTACACACCACCACTCTCTTCACCCGCACCAATCACCATCTTGGTATGGTCCTGCAAAACACACAAATCAGCCGTAAATGTGAGAGATGATCCACGTATTCCTTTCAATAATGTCGCTACAGATATTAGCGAGCAATTCAACTGAGGAGCGTATAACACTCCTTTAAGCCACACGTTTCCCCCAAGACATATATCTCCTTGCTTGACAGCCAAAGTACTATCCCCATCAGGTAAACCAATACTACAAGGCAAGATATCTACCACGTTTGACAAGTATGCCAAGTTCCATGTCATATGATAGGATGCTCCCGAGTCTATGATAAAATCTACAAAATTACTCTTACCATTCAATTTCTCAGGTTGTTCAGTTTTGTAGGATGAACAATACTAAGAATTGCTGACCATTGTTCTTCACTCAATGGAGGTAGGGCACTTCGATCGAATTCAGTCTTCCTTGCAGCATGTGCGGCTATAACCACGTTGGGGTGTGTGACTATTGCTGCGTTAGCTACTGGTGTCTCTGCGTGATTAGCACGTGGAGTGTAACCACCACGTCCTCTTCCATAACTCCATGTTGCTCCGCCTCCTCTTCCTCGTCCACGAGAGCCTCCTCTTCCTCCTCTTTCTCCCCACCATTCCGGGTAACCTTTGAGCTGATAACAGTTATGAATATCATGCCCTGTTTTTCCACAATGCTTACACAGTTTTACTTCTCCATCACGAAAGGATCCCTGCATTTTCGATCCAGCTTGGACCGAGAACCTTATTGCCTCTGTCATAACTTCAGTATTCTTGGCAATAGTGTGTTGTCTTTCTTCTCTTATCACCCTCTGATACACCTGTGTCAGTTTCAGTAGTGGTTCAACCGAGGTAATGTTTGAACGCACCGTCCCAAAACTTGCATTCAGTCCCATTAAAAACTCATGGGTGCGATCTTCGTCTTGATCTTTGATCAGCTGTGATGATAATTCCCCACATGAACATGATCTTATTGGCTTGTAGATGGCCAACTCATCCCACAATTTCTTCAATCTTCCATAATATATCATCACGGAATCTCCCTTCTGTTTGCAATTAGCGATATCAGATTTCAATTCTTGGATCCTTGCTCCGTTTCCCACTGAAAAATTGTAGCTTCAGGTCATCCCAAAGTACTTTTGCCTCATCGACCATTGACACACTCGACAGTAGTGTTGGATCTATCGTATTCATTATCCATGCCACCATCATCGAGTTCACCACTTCCCATGTCTCCACTTTCGCAGGATATGTTGGTTTTGTTAGCGTTCCATCAATGAATCCGAGCTTCCGCTTCGTTCGCAAAGCGTTCCGCACATGCTTTGCCCACTCTTCGTAGTTGTCCCCCTTAAGTTTAACCGCAATGATCACATATCCCGGCCCATCATTTGTGCTAAAAAAATATGGATCTTGCATTGTCTTCTGTTGATCTGTCACTGTCGTCGTGAGTGCACCTTCCGCCATGGATGCTTCCTTCGTTTCTCAGACGATCGTCTTCTTCCCGTAGGTTTTTTTTTCCGATTTCTAGATTTCAGTTATATGGCTCTGATACCATGATACAACTTATGCTAAAAGATCTTGTATTATTTACAAGTTGTTCGTGCCTTATATACAAGAAACACTCTTAACTCCTAGATACAATGTTAAGGAAATATTACATATTCTGAAGATACACAATATTCTTATGATCTTCTAGAATTATCTATGACTTATCCTCCAACATGTATATCCTCCAATATGTATATCTTACAGAATGTTGAGTTTAAATCGTGGGACGACTCTTGGAAACTACAGCACAATAGTTGACGACAAAAAGTATCAAGTGGTTACGAAATAGTGAGCAAAGATTGTCAACCAAGTGTATGGGCTTGGACTGTTCTATTGTTATTGTATAAATCTAAACATTAAACTGAGACCAGGAAACATTAAAACGTCAAATCATTTAGACAAATGTAGAACTGTGGTTGCTTGGATAGTTTGACGAAATGTTAACATAAGTCCAAGTAGTTTGATTGAATTACTGGTTAGTGGTTTAATAATCGATCTAATCTTAATTAGTTGGCCTAAAGCACCAAACAACACTTATGTGATCTTTATTTTTAGAAATTTTTAAGCAAGTTAGTTCTTTATTTATTTTCGTTATTTTGTGCATTTTCGTTAGTTGGTAGTGGTACCAAGCTCATACTGATTTGACGACGTTTTTTTTTTTGATAAGTAGATTGATTTGACGACTTCCATTGGCCATATTAATTATGTAGTGGTTAAGTTAGTGCATCTTGTCAAAAATGATTTTATATCATGATGTATGTAAAAGTTGAAACTAGTGAAATTGGATGAACTTAATTCATTTTATATATGCATGATAAGTTTCAAATGGACTATGGATCGACCATATTGGAGTTTTGAAGCAGTCTTCCTTTCAGAAATAGAAATGTATAAATACTATAAAATAAAAACTAAGTAGAATAAATTTTTTTTTTTTTTTTTAACGCTGATACAGATCATGAGAACTATTACAAGGACAATTTAACAGATAATAATACTACCTCCGTTCTACGAGAATCCATCAATGGTCACGATCAACGGCTCCACCTGCTCCTGAAAACTTCCTTATAAGCTTGTCTCCATTAATCTTGTAAAACTGCGCCTTCGGGGATTCGAACCCAATACCTGCCGATGTAAAGCATTAACCACTTGACCATTAGACCACGGTTGCTTCACTAGTAGAATAAGTTTATGTAGAAGTTATTAAACATTATTGATGAGTACAAAAGTTAAGAGTGTGTTATAAGAAAAAGAAAAAACGTAGCATCCTAATAATCCTCTATGAATGCAGAAGAAAACACAAGGGGGCAATGAGCAATGCGATGGTTCAACAACTCCCACTTAGATTCCAGTGAGCAATACAATAGTTCTTTCGTTGATAGGTCATCGACCAATATATATTACAATTCTTTAATTGAAAGTCGTTCAAATTAGGACAAACTATAGTTTTGTCTTCTTCTTTTTTTTTAATAGTTTTGTCCTTTTTGTTTTCGTTATTCTTGGTACATCACAAAATAGTAACCAAATATTGTTTGGTTTACCCTCTGGCTTATCTTGTACATGTCATTTTCCACTTATTATTTGTGTGTCTACCAATTGTCAGAGACTCCTTGTTTCACCACCCTTGGAGATTGATTTTCTGTTGTTTTGTAAAATACGACTTACGATATAAAAAAGGTGGTGATTGATTTTCTGTTGTTTTGTAAAAATACGACTTACGATATAAAAAATGATATATTAAAGGTGTTTATAATTCTTTCTAAATTGATTTATGGGCATATTTAATAGCTTTTAAAGTTATTATAAAACAATATCAGTTTTGTTTTTTTTTTGGTTCTGATTTGGTAGTATTACCAAAATCCTAAAAATGGTATGGAATGTCAAAATCAGTAGATGAAAAAAACTCTTAATTAAAATGTAATTTTAACTATAATTTAAATGTAAATTGTATAATGATTTTTCTTTTATTTTTGTAAATTGTATAATGATTTTTTCTTTTATTTTTGTAAATTGTAAAATATATCATGTAAATTGTATCATGAATTTTTTTTTGGGGGGGGGGGAATATATCATATAAATAGTAAATTATAGAATGATCTATTCAAATCTATGGTTGCTCGCAAGAAAGACTGAAAAACATACGATTTCACAAGAAAAGTTTATTAATAAAACCATGTAAAAATATGAGTGCTGTACTTTGAAAATATTTGTTCAAGAAAAACCCCGACTGTTGTATATTATATCGTTAGCCATCTAGATCATAAATCTTATGGAGAAAACAAAATATGATCTTATATTTCCTTTTTTAGTATAATGTTTTGAAATTTTTATATTAATTGATTACTAATTTGTTATTAATGAAATTAAGTTAATTATTACGTTAACTTTAATTTATATTGATATTTTATTATATTTTTATTTTTATTGTGGAGATATACATAACTTTGGATAAAAAATGAGATGATAAATATAAAATATTTATAAAGATTTTTAAATTTTATTTTTGAGATATACATAACCTTGAATAAGATAAAAAAGCAAGATGAGATGATAAATATGAAAATTTTAATTTAGAGATATACATAACTTTTTATAAAAATGATAAATATGAAAAAATTATGAATATTTTAAATATTAATAAATATTATTTTTGGATTTTATATAGTAAAATCGTATTATTTATATAAATTTTGAATATATATATATATATATAAATATAAATAAAATTATAAAATATATTGTTAAATATAATAATATATGTATGTTTAATTATAAATAGTTTCATATAAATTTTATAATATTATTATATTGTTAAATTAATTTAATAATTTTATTTTTTTATAAAATGTATGTTTAATAATATTTGTGCTCGCATATAGTGCGAGCGAATCATACTAGTTATTTTATATTTGAAAAGTAAAGGATGTTTTATACTATCAACATAGGAAAATAATTATTTTCTAAACTTCACCTATACTTTTTTTTAACATTACTTTTCCTATACTTCTGGATTGTTATTTACATCATTAGTTATAAAGTAGAAAGAAAATGAATCCTTATATAGTATTCCGTAACTCATACGTACTAAACCAAAATATATAATTTTTAAACTCAACTAAACATTTTATAAACTAACACAATTGTATTAGGCATCTCCAATGAACTACTCCATTTTTTACTTCAAAATGGAATCACTCCAAAATGGAGTCACTACAAAATAGAGTTGAATTATGGAGTTGAGTTTTACTCCAACCATATTCCATTTTGGAGTAAAAAATGGAGTTATAAACAAACAAAAATGAAATTACTCTATATTTGGAGTAATCCCATTTTTTACTCCATTTTAGAATGGAAAATAGAGTTCTATTAAAAAAAATTTACTCCAAACTCTATTTTGGAGTAGAAAATGGAGTCCCATTAGAAATGGTCTTAGTATCTATTGTTTTTAACAGTTTTACGTGTATCGATATCCCACGTAATATGTTGTGCTTTTAATGCAAAAGAGAGTTTCTACATACAAAAAGCTTAAATAAAGATTGTAAAGGCTAAGAAACGGTGATGATGTGTGAGATTCTCTCTCTCTCTAGGGTCAAAAAGTTAACCCAATTCTCTTACAGTCTTTTTTGCTCTTTCTCTGTGTATCCGCGCGTGAGAGAACAGATTAATAAAAAAAAAAAAAAACCAACCGAAAGAAAAAAAACATCAAATCTTTGCTACATATCTTTGGCCGTATCCGTATATATATTCTTTCTTCTATAGCAGAAAGAAAAATTAGTCACTATCAGAAACTCAGATTTGTTCTCTCAATGCTGGAAGAAGACAAGTGATCGGTTTTGTTTCTTGGAGTTTAATTTCTTATGATTCAAAATCTGTAAGGAAATACATCAAATCTCTTGTTTCTTTCTCTGTTTCTAAGCCAAGAACCCATATTCAAATTTTTCTTCTGGTTCTTGATTTGAGATCACTACAAAGTGAGTTTAGTTTCTTACATTTCCCTGATGTTTAAAACCTCCATGTTTCAACTAAACAATGTTTTTCTTTTTTCTTTTGGTTACCGTAGGTTCTTTGGAGATGGGATTTGAAGACAAGAAAATGCAGACTAAGAGACACAATCGTTCCAAGAGGTTTGTCAGTTTTAAAACTTAAGCTCTGTTTTAAGTTTTTTTTTTCTGGGTGACAACGTGGGTAGTTAAATTTTGCCCAGATGCAAAGTCATTTAGGTGCTTGATGAGTCAAAGTTTGGGTCTTTGTTGAAGAATTTAGGTTTAGGACTAAAAGGTTGAAACTTTGTGTAATTCTGCCCTATTTTGCTCTGAATCTTTGTTTATCTTTTCTGGGTTTCAACTGTTTTTGATTGATTCTTGGAATCTTGATTACTTTATTTTTAGCTGGACTGTTCCTGAAAAGAAAAAGCTTGGAGAGGATAATAGCATTGTTTGTTCTCTTAATGCTTCTCAACGCTTCAAGCTCGTGAGTTTAAACCAACAACTTCCTTTTGATTTATGATTTTAGAACTCTAGAACAGCTGTTTCTTAGTTTCTATAACTGTTTTTTTTTTCCCTCAGGATTTACCTCGTTGCTGTGATAAATCTGTTGAAATAAAGAAGAATCTATCGCCGGATGTAAAAGTCCAGAGCTCTCTGAAGCAAGAGGTTTGCATTTAAACTCTCTCTACTCCATTATGATTTGTTTCACTTACCATCTTTGGTTACATTCAGATTCAAGAGCTTGAGAAGAGATTACAGAACCAGTTTGATGTTCGTGGTGCTTTAGAGAAGGCATTAGGCTATCAAACACCTTCTCAAGACATTAACTCGAAGGCCGGACTTACTCCAAAGGTAAATTAATTGGTTGCTTGTCGATGAATCGTTGCCTCGTTGGTGTTGTGCAGCTCAGAAATGATTGTATTTTTTGCAGCCTGCAACTGAATTGATCAAGGAAATCGCGGTGCTTGAGTTGGAAGTATCTCATTTGGAACAGTACCTTTTGTCTTTGTATCGTAAAGCATTTGATCAACAATCTCCAACATCCAAACAACAGACCCCGAGTTCACCTAAATCCACTCTCAGAGGAAAACGTCTAGATTTCTCAAGAACACCTGAATCTCGTTGTTTCTCCTTTGACAACAGACTGAAGAGCCAGTGTTTGGTCCACAAGGAACCAGATTCTCCTAGCCTTAGATGCAGACAAGAAAACTCAGCCACGGAACCTCGGTGTTTCTCATTTGACAATAGACTGAAGGATCCCGGTTCTGCTGCTCTGAAACTCAATCAAGAAGTAGATTCTCAATGTTTCTCCTTTGACAATAGACTGGTGCAACCTGGTTCTGCTGCTCGGCAATTCAATCAAGAAAACTCAACAATCGATTCTCGGTGTTTCTCCTTCGACAACAGACTGAAAGATCAATCTTTTTACGAGGAGGAGGACATAGATTCATGTGTTCGCCGTTGCCAATCTTCTCTTAATCAACGTTCCACCATCAATAACCGGATATCTCCACCAGAAGACTCGGTATTCGCCAAACCATTTTCCAAAAAGGAAGTAAGTCTCACTGCAATGTTTCTATCATTAGAGTTTACAAACTTTTACTAACTTTTGATGCAAACAGTACATACAAAATAGATCAAATACTGCAAGCCTTGCGGACCACATGGGAACTAAGATATCAGATCACATATTTATGACACCAAACAAGTTATCAGAGGAAATGATAAAGTGTGCATCAGCTATATACTCCAAGCTCGCAGACCCTCCATCGATAAACCACGGTTTCTCATCCCCAAGTTCATCTCCATCATCAACAAGCGAGTTCTCACCTCAAGAACAGTATGATATGTGGAGTCCAAGCTTCAGAAAAAACTCCTCTTTTGATGATCAATTTGAATTCAGCGGACCTTATAGCTCGATGATCGAAGTGTCGCACATTCATCAAAACCATAAGAAAGGACGTGAACTTGACTTGATGAATCGAAACTTCAGGTCAGTCTTTAAATAGCAAACTAATCTGACCTTTCGTCTTCTCTTTCACTCCATTTGATATGCTGATGATAATATTTATGCAGCTTGATGATCAAGCAACTGGAAAGTGTTGATCCGACAAAGCTGTCTCATCAAGAGAAACTAGCGTTCTGGATTAACATACACAACGCACTTGTCATGCACGTACGTGGTTTTGTTTCTCTGTTCCTTTGATCTAACCTCTGTTTTCGTTAAACTTAAACTGGTTTTTGTTTAACCATTGCAGACATTTCTGGCAAATGGGATTCCACAGAACAACGGGAAGAGGTTCTTACTACTCTCTAAGGTAATATTATCACCACTATTCTTGGTCTGCTTCAAGAAGATAAAATTAAAAACACAAAACTTTTAGAATGATACTGAAAATGTTGGACTATACTTAACATTTTCCAGCCAGCTTACAACATAGGAGGTCGCATGGTCAGCGTTGAAGCGGTGCAAAGTTATATTCTTCGCATCAGGATGCCTCGTCCTGGCCAGGTAGGGCTCACTTCCTCGAGTATCTCACAACTACAAATTGTCAATGTGACCATATCTAAAGCTCACTCTAATCTATTTGTAGTGGCTGAAGTTATTACTGATTCCAAGAAAGTTCAGAACTGGAGATGAACATCAAGAATATTCCCTCGACCATTCCGAGCCTCTACTATACTTTGCCCTTTGTTCAGGCAACCATTCTGATCCCGCGGTAACTAGAGAAAGCTTAAAACTTTTGCAATCTTTTTATTTTATTTTAAATGGGCGATGTTGAGTGTGTTTTTCTTTGGCTGTAGATTCGTGTTTATACGGCCAAGGGGATATACCAAGAGCTGGAAACCGCAAAAGAAGAGTACGTTCGCGCAACTTTTGGGGTTAAAAAAGAGCAGAAGCTACTCTTACCAAAGATCATGGAGTCTTTTAGCAAAGACTCGGGTTTGAGTCAAGCTGCACTGATGGAGATGATTCAAGAATGTCTCCCAGAGCCAATGAAGAAAAAAGTACAGAAGCTTAACCCGGGGAGATCCCGAAAGAGCATTGTCGAATGGACACCCCATAGTTTCGTGTTTCGGTATTTGATATCTAGAGAACTTGTTAGATGAAAGATTTTTTTATGTAGTGAGGGGTTTTGATTTGCATGAATCTACTATTTCTTTGTATATAGGATGATGTATTTGTAAGTGTAGAGAGTAGAAATAGATATTGAGGACTAAACTGCATGCCGTTTTTTGATTACCAATCCGGGATGATGTTTTGGCTTTGTGTTGTCTTTGTTTTAGAAGAATAGGATTGTCCTGTGTACATACTAAATCAATTCTCTTATTTATTTATTTATTTTATCAACGTGAGTGACTTTATTTCCAATACAATTATAGCACTTGAAAAATCATTATAGTCTGGTTTAATAATACTTTTCCGATTACTATCCTTCTCTTCGTACTGTATACAAATATATAATTTTTAAGATAAAAGTTGATAAAACTACATCCTTGAAACAATATTCAAATTATATCCTTGTATTTTGCGAGACGATAATTAATCTAAATTCCGTTCTAGAATCTCTATTATTAAACCTTTTTATTGATTCTTATTTTTTATAGAAAAAGTCATAAAATAGCACAAATAACATATTTTGTCATAAATATAACATCAAGAAAAATAATTGACATTTTTAACATTATTTTGATTACAATGACTTTTATAGCATTATATAAATTATGGTTTACAATTTATTATTTAAAGTTTAGAGTTTATTATTTAGGGTTAGGGTTTAGTATTTAGGGTTTAGGGTTTAGTATTTAAGGATTTGGGGTTAGGATTAATTTTGTCTTATGCCTTTAATAAATGCTATTTTGTGATTTTTTTTTTGGTGGTACATTTATGACAATGTATGTTTTTGTATTTATGTTTTTGTACCATTTTTGCGATTTGCTCTTTTTTTATATCAACAACTCACACAGAAATTTATAACACGATGTCACAATGACATACTTGGTCTTTAAATCACCAACGATTAGGTGTTAAATAACAATCAAAAAAAGAAAATTGAACTGAAAGTGAACTAACATCCATACTGAACACCATAAGAGTTAAATATACTTTAATCACACCCCATGAATATAATGTACATTTGAAACTATTCACCATTCTTTTTTTTTGCCGAAAACTATTCACCATTCTTATCATACTATAAAGCATCTGGTTTTCATCTACTAATCAAGCTTCTCTAGTGATAGCTTTTGACAAGCTAGCCAGACAAAGCTGATAGAGGCTACTGAAAAAGATCTATCTCATTTACGAGAATTCTCGTTGATAAAGGTATTGGAAGTAAAATATTGGAAAGCCGCATGCTAGTGTAGGATCGGGAACATCCTAATTTTACTTTGTTTCATAAAATCCTTATGTATGGTATCGCTATTGTATCATGGTTATGTTGCTTTCACCAATATGCTGGTGGAAAAATCAATAGCTCCCGATGATCATTCATACATCGAGCTTCTTCATTGTTGTAATTGTTGTAAAATCAGATATAATAAACTAGTGTTAAAAAAAAAATAAAGCATACACAAACTCAAAAGCTTTTTAGTTGTGGGATATTATTATACACAAATGATGTAGCCCCAAGGCGGAAGCTTGAGCGATGGATTGATGGAGGACAAGCACTGGCTTAAAAGCTCTCTTACTTGACCGAGATGGATGGATGGATGGAAGATGATTGAACAACTCACTTGTTCGATGAGCTGATTGACTCTCTCAATCGGTGGTGAATCAGTTCTGCTTGAATCACACAAGCAATCCTAATCCAATAGTCTTCAGACACAATTGAATCACTCAATGAATCCTAAGACAAAGAACTTCAAAGACACTCTTTGAAAAGAAGAAAACGAATTCTTTTATATAAACTTAGTTGATTGAAAAGGGTGAATAATACAAATAATAAGACAAAGCTTATATAGGCTTTTTACAACGGTCCTATTGACCTTGAACAAGAAATAAATCGAAAACTTAATGAAAAACTAGCCGTTAGGCTGATTTTGGCAAGGATCCAAGCTCTTGATAGTTTCTTTGTATCTGGATGGCTTTAAGGGATAAGTGAGGATCCTTGGGACAGCTTGATTGACAAACAATTCGTGGCTTTCATTCTTGGAAAGAAGCCGTTGGTGTTTGATCTCTTTCTTCTCCAAAAATGGTAAGTATGACTTGTTGAAGTTATGGAGAATCTTGTGTGGTCTTGTGCAGCTGGGAACGTCTAGACTTGATGGAAAGGAGCTCAATACACTGTAGTTTTGATAGGTAAACGTTTGGTGCTGAATTGACCTTCCAAATGTGAATGCTTCCATATATGGCAAGTCTGCTGAGCTAGTGCCGATGCTACTTCCTGAGCTAGCTGTGATGCTACATATGGTTAGCTCCTTTTCAGTATCTTCTTCTTGTGTCATCTTTTGGGGATGACTCTTCTTAGTGGCATGCTGATGATGAGCTGAGCTAGATGTCTTGACCTTGGTCTCCACTTGAGCTAAGATAAGCTCATACGCCTTGTTGGATCTTCTCGGCTCCATAATCTCTTCTCCATGTATTATGATTCCTCCTGGGTCATATGTCTTCTTAGGATTGATTTTTGGATGTATAATCAATCCTATGCCTTTTGTTGGATCAGAACTCATTGTGGCCTTGACTTCTCTTGGTCTCCTTACGCTGCTTGACGTAGTGGTTGAGTTAGCGATTGAGTCAGTGAGCGCCTGGTTTGATCTGGTTCTGATGACCGCATCATACCCTCCCTCTTCAAGAAGTTTTGACCTCAAAACTTGATAACCTGCACATAGATAAGTCAAGTTAGTCCAGTGAAGTGAATGAGGGTTTAGAAGATTACCTTGGGAATCATTTTGATTCCGGTTGGGTTGTGGATCATCCGGTGGCTCTTCTTTGAGCAAATAGGATAGCAATGCTCCACTTCTTTGAGCTGGTGTGACGTTTCCTTTGCTAATCTTTCTCCTGCTCTCCTTAATACCTGCAAATATCTCATCACCTTGGCCAAGAAACAAGTGTATTATGGGCTTCTTATGATAAGATGAAACAATTTCCTTGATAAATGGTGTAAGCTCTACACAAGGAATTACATCTGTGTAAGCTCTAATTTCTTTTAGTTCCAGTAAGTTCAGTAGCACACACTTAGGAGTAAATGAAACAAAGCTGGTTAAGTTATGGCTTACTTGAAGAACATGTTGAATGTTCTTGATAAGCATCTGGTCCGGAGGCTTCTCCTTGATGTTCTCCTTTTCTCTCATGCCTTGATCAGCCTGAACACTTAGTGTAACGACTGTTCCTGAGCTTCTCTTCACACTCTCTTCTCCCTTGTGCTTTATATCTGTAGAGATGCCCATTGGAAAGAACAAGTGCATCATATCTATTCTTGGAGTAGTAAAAACAAATTGTATGATACTTGTACTTACATTGTCAGTTTGTGAGCTAGTGATCATCAGATGTTCATCTTCTTTCCTGACCAACAAAACATGTTTCTCTGGTCTTTGATCTTCCCTACTAACTTTGAGTTGCTCATGCTCTTTCCTGCTCAGTTCTTCCTTTGTAGTACTTGTACCTGAAACAATGCTTAAGAGCAAGTGCATCATATCTGTGTTTGGATTTGCTATATTAGGTACAGAAATACTTAAACTCACAGAGATGGTGCTAGCAATTTGTAACATGGTCCGTTCTTTGTGCTCTTGAGCTACTTGGCTGCGACTCTCCTTTACTCTAGAGATGACCATAGCTCTCTTAATGCAGTCACCATGGGATGTAGTGTGCTTGCTTTGGTCGGGTGGATTTTCCTTGATCTCCCATTTGGCCTTATCTTTAGATCTACTCCCTGTCTCAACACTTGACTCAAGAAACAAGTGCATTATACCAGTGGATTGATAGTCAAGAATACTCATTCTAAGTTCAGAAATAACCTCATCTTTGGTTGAAGCACGATATACGTCAAGCCTCTGGTTTGCTTGTGGCTTATGGGTGGAAAGATGGCTCGGTGTTGGCCTCTCTTTCAAGACTCCCTCTGCCTTTGGCTTCTTGATCTTTATCAGACCTGTACCTAAGTCAACTCTTAAGGGAAAGAGCAAGTGGATTATATCTGAGTTTGAGACTTTAAAAACAGGTTGTACAAGGTTGGAGCTTACCATTAGGGATGTGACTAGCTGGTTTAGAGTCGCATCTCTCCTGGTGCATGTACTACTAGAGATTTTATGCTCTAGTCCATCATTGGTTGAAGCTCCCTGATCTTTCTCATCTTGATTCCTTTGTGTTGATGGTTCTGTCCGAAACTTGACTTCATGACCTATATCTTTCTCAAGTTCTCTTGGACAAGACAAATGCATTATTATATCCTTGGAATCATTATAAACTATTTCAGTAAGACAATTACTCACCTTGCCTTGTTCATGTCTTGGTGCATCAGTCATGATGGTACCTTGAATGTACTCTTGTCCTTCACTAGCTTGTAGCTCATGACATTGGTGTTGCTCCACTTCTTCTTTAACACCTAAACTTTTATGAACCTTTTGGTCCAGACACAAGTGCATCATAACAGTGGTTGGACAAACAAGTTTATTCACTCTAAGTTCAGAATTCACCTTGTTTGCTTGCACCTCACGGTTGTTGTCCTTTTGACTTGTGTGCTCTTCTTCTTGTCTTATTCCTGGATCAAAACTCTTTGGCAAAGACAAGTGCATGAGTCTTGAATTGGAAATTAAAATATCAGATGGCACAAAGTTATCATTTGTGTCAGTTACTTCCAATTTCAACTCTGATTTTATATCTTTGAACGACTTCTTAGATGGACAATTTGCAGCAAAATGCCCTCTTCTATGGCACCTATAACATGTTGGCTCTTTGGAATTTACAAGGTTAGAACACTTACCTTGTGTTGGCGTGTCTCGCAACTTGAGTGATGCATCAAAGCTAGGTCTGGTTGCATTGGGTGAAGCGTTGTGGCTCTGCTTCTGCTCTTGCTTCTTTGGGTACAAAATCTCCATGATATCCTGCCATTGCTGATCCTGCTTTGCTTGAAGAGTCTTCTTATCTTCTGCTTTGTGTGTGTAAATCATTGGTTTTTGTCTCCTTGTTCTCCGAGGTTGGTCTGGTGGTTTAGGCTCAACATATTTAGCCTCTGGTGCATTCCCAAATCCATTCTCTTCTTCTTGTTGTGCAGGATGGGACTGTTCTAGCCGGGTCAGACAATCACTCATACCTCTCAAGACTTCAAAAAGCTGATTCATGGCGATCTGATCAGCAACTGCTCCTCCTCCCATGTCTTGAGTTAGTTCCTGAAATATCACAACTCAAGGTGTATGAATAGGCTCTGGATTTTTGTAACTCAAGAGTAGAACAAGTTGTTGTAATCCTTAAATCTCAAGTAACACGAATAAGTAACACACAAGAGCAATACACAGTTCAAAGAACTTTTGGCAGTGATTTTTCCGAAAACAAAGTTTCTTTGGATTTAAAAGTATCACAAACAAGTGCAATACGAAAATCAGAAGCTTTGAAAACAAAATTTTTTTTTTTGAAAGATTTGAAATCAGATTCAAACTCTCCTTTTTTTTTTGAAAAGTTAAAGATGGCAAGATTTTGAAAAAAAAATATCAACTTTTCCTTTTGTTGATTCTTGCACACGTTTTTGGGTGGGTTTAAAAAGGAAAACTGAATTTTTTTTCTTTGAATCAAGAGAACCTTTTTCTAAAACTTTCGAAATCTTTTTGGAGAAACAAAAAGGAAAGAAACACTTTGAACCAAAAATTCTGATGAAAATCGGATCAAAAATGTCAAACTTCTTCTTCTTTGTTAAATCTTTTTTTTTTTTGATAAATGCAAAAATAAGAACTAAAACACAAAACAAACTTTTTTTTTTTTGATTCAAGATGCAAAACAAAACGATTTTTATGGGTTTTTCTTTAAAGATGCAAACAAAATCAGAGAAATAGATGAAAATGAAAACAATTTTTATGAGTTTTTTTTTTTTTGATGAAATGAAACAAAAACTAGATGCAATAAAAACCGAAAGGATAAAGGATAGAAAACACCTGATGTAGGAACCTTTCGGCTCTGATACCAGATGATGTAGCCCCAAGGCGGAAGCTTGAGCGATGGATTGATGGAGGACAAGCACTGGCTTAAAAGCTCTCTTACTTGACCGAGATGGATGGATGGATGGAAGATGATTGAACAACTCACTTGTTCGATGAGCTGATTGACTCTCTCAATCGGTGGTGAATCAGTTCTGCTTGAATCACACAAGCAATCCTAATCCAATAGTCTTCAGACACAATTGAATCACTCAATGAATCCTAAGACAAAGAACTTCAAAGACACTCTTTGAAAAGAAGAAAACGAATTCTTTTATATAAACTTAGTTGATTGAAAAGGGTGAATAATACAAATAATAAGACAAAGCTTATATAGGCTTTTTACAACGGTCCTATTGACCTTGAACAAGAAATAAATCGAAAACTTAATGAAAAACTAGCCGTTAGGCTGATTTTGGCAAGGATCCAAGCTCTTGATAGTTTCTTTGTATCTGGATGGCTTTAAGGGATAAGTGAGGATCCTTGGGACAGCTTGATTGACAAACAATTCGTGGCTTTCATTCTTGGAAAGAAGCCGTTGGTGTTTGATCTCTTTCTTCTCCAAAAATGGTAAGTATGACTTGTTGAAGTTATGGAGAATCTTGTGTGGTCTTGTGCAGCTGGGAACGTCTAGACTTGATGGAAAGGAGCTCAATACACTGTAGTTTTGATAGGTAAACGTTTGGTGCTGAATTGACCTTCCAAATGTGAATGCTTCCATATATGGCAAGTCTGCTGAGCTAGTGCCGATGCTACTTCCTGAGCTAGCTGTGATGCTACATATGGTTAGCTCCTTTTCAGTATCTTCTTCTTGTGTCATCTTTTGGGGATGACTCTTCTTAGTGGCATGCTGATGATGAGCTGAGCTAGATGTCTTGACCTTGGTCTCCACTTGAGCTAAGATAAGCTCATACGCCTTGTTGGATCTTCTCGGCTCCATAATCTCTTCTCCATGTATTATGATTCCTCCTGGGTCATATGTCTTCTTAGGATTGATTTTTGGATGTATAATCAATCCTATGCCTTTTGTTGGATCAGAACTCATTGTGGCCTTGACTTCTCTTGGTCTCCTTACGCTGCTTGACGTAGTGGTTGAGTTAGCGATTGAGTCAGTGAGCGCCTGGTTTGATCTGGTTCTGATGACCGCATCAACAAACTTTCAATTAAATCTTGGTGGATAGCTTTATGAACGCAAACTCTTTTTCTTTTCTTTTTAATCTTTTCTGTCTCATCTTTGTCTCGGTCGATTGAGAGAAAACTCAAAAAAAATTCTATTGCTTTTTTTTTTCTTTCTTTTTATGTTGTTTGGGTTTATGTTATTTATATATACATAAATAACACACTTTTTCTCGCCAAATAATACATACAAAAGTGGTCCATATATATAAAAAGTGTCTACACCACTCAAAGTCAAAATTATAGTGCGAAAAACTAATATGCAACCATATAAAAATTAACTAATTTTATATTCCTTCATATACTAGAGAACCAAAGAAGAGGTGGGCTTTTAAAAGTAGGCCCTGATTGTTAGGCACCGCACGTACCGTCTCATTAATACTCCCACTCCCTTTTGTTTTCCCCTTCATTACTTTCTACATATAAAAATCCAAATCAAACCAAATCAAACCAAACTGGTTAAATCGAATCACATCTTTTATATAAATCGATTGAGTGTATTAACTGGAAATGTAAAACCAAAACCAGAGTTGAAAACGATTTTTGTGTGACCGAAGATGAATATTTTGAGTTTAATTTGTTTTTTTTTTTTATCAAATGAGTTTAATTTGCTATCCTTTAAACTAAAAGTCTAAAACCAATCAATAACTAAAAGCGAGTAACCAAAAATCAATTAACATGACATCGTAATCCCAAGAAAAGTAGACTTCGGTCATAATACATAAGATGGGACCAAATGGGGTGATGCGTCTCAGACCTAACCACATAGAGTGTAGGGTCACTTCAAGTCAAAAAATTATTGAATCTATTAATGTGATGTTTCATTGCACTATTATAACCGTGAAAAATGCCGATATTATTTTAATGTTTTAAATTTGATCGGCATTATCGTAGTTACATCAAATGACAAAATTTTGCTTTTTTCATTTATATAATTAATATAAATCATAGAATAATTACTTATCAATCAATAATTAGGCTACGTTGTCAAAGTACATAACTATACAATTCGAATGGATTTGAAGGAACTTTGCTTGAACAAAAATAAAGTGGACTAGAAAAATATTTGTGCGTTAAGGTTTTAAAAATTAAAGATATTGGTCTCAGTTTTGATTTCTTTTTAATTTTGTCATCTTCTTTTTATTCGTTTTTATAATAAGTCACATAACCAGGACCATCGGTATGTCAATTTGCTGACCATCTCCAATGTAAAACACTATATTTCACACTAAAATAGGGTTGGATTTCTCTCCAATGTACAACTCTATTTTCTACACTAAAAATGGAAAATTCTAAATATATTCTATTTTTTATTTACTATTAATATTTTTTATTTATAAAATTTACAATTCAACCCCACTTATTTTTTTTTGCAAAATTTTCTAGAATTATAATATTATAACTTATACATTATAAAATTATTTAAATTAAACATCTATTAAATAAAAAACAACATTATATAATATAAAATAATAAAACATAATAGATTTTAGTTTAAATATCACCATTACTATATTTGGATATTCAAAATAAGAATTATGTTTTGAAAGAGTTCAAAGAGGAAAACAAAAATTTTATTTTGTGACTTGAATTCCATACAAGATCCAAATATCGTGCACATATTCAATCCGAGCAAACACGGATTTTACAAAAGCGGAGTGATCAAGGACGAAATAAACATGGAGATCCTTCATCTACTTCGTTCGGACAATACTTTAGCGATCTTGGAGGAACCGGAAACGACTTACCGGATTATTAAATTATAATTTCGTGTGTTATATTTATTTATGTTGTTTATCTTAAATTTGAATATTTTTCATGTTGTTTATTTTAAGTTGGTATTTTTTGTATTTCAGTATTTTTAATAATTGAATAATGATTTTATAATGAATAATTATTAAACTTATTATTTATTTTATATATAGATAAAAGATTTAAAAGTTAAAGGACCATTTTATAAATAAAAAAAGTTTAACACTAAAATAGAGTAAGAAATAGGTTTACGCTAAAAATAGTGTAAGAAATAGGTTTACACTATTTTAGTGTGGGATATAGTGTAGGGTTGGAGAAGAATTTACTCTAAAATAGCGTTTAGTATGAAAAATAGCGTAGGGTTGGAGATGCTCTAATATTGTGTAACTATATATATATCCATTACAAAGAAAAATCTAGTAAACGCATTTGCATATCTATCATGAAAATTTTCATGTTGGGAAAACCTTCTTATTATTTCAGTGGTTATATCAAATGGTTAATTAATGATTTCACATTAAAAAAATTATAGGATTTAAATCATATATGATACAATTTCTACAAACTAAAGGAGATAAAAAAGTATTCACTTGATAATCACTTTTGCTCTCTGACACGGTTATCGAGACGATGAACCCCTGGTTCATGGATCAAGCCTCCGCCCTAAAGCCTCTGCCTCCTACCGCCAGTGAAATCTCTTCACCAACCCCTCCCATTCCCCCTGACTCTCCTGACCCATCTTCTCCTTTCTCTCTTTCTCTTTTCCCCCCTCTCTCTTCTTCCTCCTCTAAAGCTTCTGCAACTTCAGCTTCTGCCCTGCTTCGGGGGCCGTTGAACAAAGGTCAGAACACTGTTAAGAACTCAACCATCTCTCCGGCTCCTCCGGTTAAAGCCCCTGAAACCTTGACTCCTAAGTCTGTAAAAACTGGATCTCAATCCACTGTTCATGAACAGTTCACCATACTTCCTCCTAAGAAAACTTCTCCTATTCAAACCAATAAAGCTTCAAACCTTTCAATGCCACCCATTCTCCAAACTCCCTTATTACCCAATCCCATTCCTGCAACTTCTTTGGCTCCTCCCTCTCATTCGAACCCTCAGAAAAGTCATCTTAACCCCCAACCCTCTATTGCTAGCTCTGCTCCAAAACCTCCCTCTGTAACTAACCCTGCTGCAAGCACCCAAAAGTTGCCTCAGGATCCTCCAACCTCTTCTCCCCAGTCTGGTTCTACTCCGGCCTCAGCTCCCTCACTAATCGATAAAATAAGAATGTTTGAAGACAAGTCTCTAAAACGCTTGGCTCCGATTTCTTATACAGAGACAGGAAGACCATGTGTTCTCATTCCTGATGAAGTGTTTCAAAAAGGTCAGGAACTTCACAAAGACTTCATAATATGCTATTTCAATGGTCGAGCTCCATCCTATAGTCAAATTCAGAGTGTCCTTAACCATATGTGGGGTAAAGGAAAACGAGTGGAAATCCATAATAATCCCCATACCAGAACCATGCTAGTACGTATACCAAATGATTACCTGAGAAGTAAAATCCTTGAGAAAGGAATCTGGTATGTCGGGGATTCCATGTTTTACACTGCTCAATGGTCATCTTCTGCTGCTGCTGAGATGCCTTCTCTACGATCTATTCAGATTTGGGCACATCTGACAGGTGTACCTTTAGATCTAAGGCATCAGGATGGATTAAGCTTTGATGCTGGATTAATCGGCGATCCTAGAGAAACAGACGACTTCACAAAAAATTTAGTCAGCCTCACATTATCTCATGTGAAAGTAGAAGTGGATCTTACCAAACCTTTACCTGATATAGTTGAGTTCTCCAGATTAAGTGGCGAGGTGGTTGAAGTTCTTGTTTCATATCCTTGGCTCCCTCCCACTTGTTCTCATTGTGCGGAGTTGGGTCATATTGCGAGAAACTGTTTGCTACTGCCACAACAACAAAAGCAGTCCATGTCTCAGCAGCAAAAACAGCCCATGCCACCTGATAACAAGGATCAGCCTGCTTCAAGCGCTGCAAAGAAAAAGGAGCCATTAAACAACAACAAATAATCTGTTCATCAGGTTAATACTACAAAGGAAGCAGTTAAGGTAAAAGCCTCTGCTGTGAGCTATGCAAGAAATACAGAGAAAGCTAGTGTGTGGAAGCAAGTACAACGGGATGTCACAATGGGTGAATGCTCTGTGCCATGTTCTGTTGCTACTTATACTTCTGATCAGCCTTCTACGCCTGTACCTCAAACCCCTGTTGTCGCTACTACTCCAAGTTTTGTTACGACTGCACCTCACCTGCCTGATTCCTTGGTTGATCACCTTCTCCCTCCGACTTCATCCACTCCTCATCCTCTTCATTCTTTGGGTCCTTTGGTAGTGGCTCCTCCAGCAGCCATCGCTGCTTCTGTTTTGCCTTTTGGGTTCTCTTCGCCAGAATCCCCAATAGTAAAACCTTCACACAAAAGAGCTCGGTCAGACTCGTCTTTTGACATAAACACCTACCCTTCTTTCTCTTCTCAATTGGCTTTTTTTTCATCTAAATCCTTGCTTCCTCCACCTTCATTTCCTCTTTTGGAATACACAGTCCCACCAAAAAGCTCACCACATATATCAACTTCTAATCCTTTTCTAGCTTTTTCTTCTTCAGGTTTTCCCCATTCTTCCGGGGATACCACTCAAAATTAAATATGAGTGCGAAGCTCTTTTTTGGTAATGTTCGTGGTATAAATGACACGGACAAGCACTCGGCTTTTTGCAGTTGGTTATCTATTCATAAACCCATTTTTGGCTCTCTTTTGGAAACCCATGTCAAGGTGCAGAACTTGGACCCTCTAATGAAAAAGATATGCAGTGGCTGGAAATACGAATCTAATCACTCTTGTGATGAAGATGGTCGTATAATCTTAATCTGGAAAGATCCTTCAAGTGTTCAGATTCTCCACAAGACTCGTCAATCCATCACTTGTGCAATAAAGCTTCCTAATGCTCCTCAGTTTATCTTCACCTCTGTGTATGCTTCCAATGTTAGAGAAGAAAGAGCAGACTTATGGGTTGATCTCCTTAACATCCATCAGGCTCTATCATTGGAAAACACCCCTTGGATGATTGGTGGGGACTTTAATCAGATCCTCCACCATGCTGAACACTCACTCTTAGAAGTCAATTCTCTTGATTCTCACATGATTACTATGCGTGATTGCCTCCTTCAGCTCGGAATCTTTGATCTTCGATTCCTTGGACCTCTCTTCACTTGGTCTAATCACCAGCCTCTCGACCCTATAGCAAAGAAGCTTGATAGACTCCTGGTCAATAACCCCTCTACTCTAGCTTTCCCAAACAGTTTGGCAACATTCATTCCTCAAAACTTCTCAGATCACTGTCAGTGCATTATTGACCTTTCTCACCCACTGCCTTCTCTTGGTACCAAGCCTTTTAAATTCATGAACTACCTAACCTCTCACCCGAGCTTCAACCAAGTGGTTTTGGACGCTTGGCTTCAGGCCGGAGGCTTTGCATCTACCTTGACAACTCTCTGTTGGAAGCAAAAGAACATAAAGAGTGCACTTAAAAGTTTAAACAGAGAAAACTTCTCAAAAATTCAAGAGAGAGTTAGTGAGGCTAATGTTTGTTTGCTTGATGCGCAGGTGCAAGCTTTAAATGATCCTACCCCAAGCCGTGTACTTCTGGAACGTGAGTTACATTCCAAATGGTTGTTCCTCAGACAGATTGAAGAGAAATTCTTTCAACAAAAGTCAAGGATTCAGTGGCTAAGCTGTGGAGATCAAAACACCCCCTTTTTCTACAGAATCTGTCAGTCTAGACAGAGCCTTAACTCCATTCGGGCCTTTTTCCTACCATCTGGCGAACTTATAACTGACCCTCACGAGATGAGTGCTATTGCTCTAAGCCATTTCAAAAGCATGCTAGGACCTGATCTTCTTCAACCGGTTGCAGTACACTCATCACCGGAGTGGTTCCAGTCAATCACCAACTTCTCTTGCTCATCTTCTCAACAGCAGACTCTCACTTCTTTACCAACTCCAGAAGAGATTTCAAGGACAATCTTAAGACTCAACCCTAACAAAGCCCCAGGCCCGGACGGTCTTACATCAGGGTTTTATAAGGCAGCATGGAGCTTGATTGGTGCATAAGTGATTTCCTCAGTGAATCACTTTTTCTTCTCCTCCTTTATGCCGTCATCAACCAATGCCACTATCCTCGCTCTTGTCCCTAAAAGACCAGGCGCTTCAGCAATTACAGATTTCAGGCCTATCTCGTGCCTAAACACGCTCTACAAAACTATTTCGCGTCTACTGGTCAAACGTCTAAAGCCTCTTCTGCCGTCTTTGATTCTCCCAAATCAAACCGCGTTTGTGAAAGACCGTCTCCTGATTGAGAACACACTACTGGCTGGGGAACTTGTAAATGGGTATCATAGGAACTTGGGACCTAAAAAGGTAACTATAATGGTGGACATAGCCAAGGCTTTTGACACACTATCTTGGGATTTTCTGTTAAATTGTCTCCAAGGTCTGGACATCCCGGCTCTATACATAGATTGGATCAAAGCTTGCGTACGAACTTCACCATTGGTTATAATGGCTTCATTAACGGTTACTTTAAGGGCAGGCGCGGATTAAGACAAGGATGTCCTCTCTCTCCCTATCTTTTTGTAATAGCCATGAATATATTATCACTAATGCTTAATAAAGGAGCAGAAGAAGGAAGATTTGGTTACCATTTTAAATGTGAGAGATCCAAGCTCACTCATCTTTGCTTCGCTGATGACCTACTGATCTTCACTGATGGAGAACTAAGCTCTGTCCAAAATGTTCTTCAGATTCTTCATGAGTTTGAGCAGCGGTCTGGTCTTGCGGTGAGCCTTCAAAAATCATATTTCTTTACCTCAGGCCTGTCACAAAATGAAGTGGATATTATCAAGTTTTCTACGGGTATGCCCAATGGTTCACTTCCGGTGAGGTACTTAGGAGTTCCTCTGAGCTCTAAGAAACTCAATGCAACAAATTGTGAAGTTCTAATCCAACAAGTTAAAGGAAGGTTTACCAACTGGAGCGTCAAGTCTTTATCTTTTGCGGGTCGCCTCTTACTCATTAAAACTGTGATTGCAGGAATCTCAAATTTCTGGTGCTCAAATTTTATACTCCTTAAATCTGTGATAAAAAGGATTAACAGCATGTGTGGTCAATTCCTTTGGAAAGGTAACTTAGAGGATCATCATATAGCAAGAGTGTCTTGGGAGCTGGTAACAAAGACAAAAGAGCAAGGAGGACTAGGGATTAAAGATCTTTATACCTGGAATAGAGCCTGTACTTTAAAGCTGATATGGTTGCTCTTCTTCCAAGCTGGCTCGGTTTGGGTTGCCTGGTTCAAGAATGAAGTTTTATCGGGGTCAATCAACAACTTCTGGACTGCTAAACCTCACATTCGTAATTCTTGGCTTGTGAACAAGCTTCTAAAAAAAAGAGGAGAGGCATTTACTTGGATTAAATTGAGGATTGGGAATGGGCAGAGCTGTTGGTCTCCGTTTGGGAGTATAACAGACTATTGGAACGAAGGTACATCGTCTCGGTTTGGTCTGCCGCAAGATGCTACAGTTGCGAGCTTGTACAACAATGGCGTTTGGAGTCTTCCTAACGCAAGAACAGAGAATCAGGTTAATGTTCATGTCTTCATATCAACGCTCACTCTATCGGATAAGGAGGATAGTTATGAGTGGGTAATTGATGGTAAGACCAGTTCTAGATACTCTACGGGTTTGATCTACTCAAAGCTCTGTGGGATTGTAGAGATAGTACCTTGGGCAAGCATTGTATGGATAAGCGGTGGAATCCCGAAGCATAGTTTCCTCACATGGTTATTCATGCTCAATCGCTGTCCGACCCGTGACAGATTACTAAGCTGGGGTCTGCAAACCGATAACAAATGTCTTTTATGTAATTCCTCAGATGAATCGCGAGATCATTTATACTATGAGTGTACCTTCTCTTGGTCAGTCTGGTCTCCATTGGTGGGTAGACTCGGCTTCAGATCACAGAGGTCGTGGGTTAGCTTGATCCAACAGCTACAAACTCTTCAGGGAACCAAATTCTACAAGCGATTGATCCTCCTGTGCTGGCAAAGCTCAATTCACTGGTTGTGGGCGGAGAGGAACGGAAGACTGCACAGAAACAGCTTCAAGTCGGTGGATACTCTCTTGGTTCTGATTAAACGGCAGATCAAGGATAGAATCATGAGCTTTCGAACTTCAAATCCGAAATCCTCTTCTGCAATGTTGCGGCTCTGGCTTAATTAGCTAGTTAACTCCCTCTGATCGTCATCAATCCTTCTCCTCCAAGAGTTTGATTGCTATTGATCATCTGGAGTTTCTCAATCAAGTAAAGCTCTGTCTCGGCATCAACGACAGAGATGAACAACTATCAGTGAGAGAGCCGTAGAAGATGAATAATCATTGGGCTTCCTTCATTATCTTAATTATTATTGGGCCTATCTTCAATATCTGTTTGGAAAAGAGAGGGTCTGGTTGTGGGTTAACTATGGGTCTTAACTATAGCCTGTTAGGCTTGTAACTCTCTTACATTTCTCCTGCTTTTAATATGAAAAATGTTCTTCAAAAAAAAAAAATTAAAGGAGATAAATTTACAAAAGATCTCTATCGTAGTGCAAATAAGAACTCTTTGTTATGTATAACTAAACAAGTAACTTTAAAATATTTTAAATCCTTGTAGAACGGATATAATTATGAGAAAAGGCATAAAATAGCACAAAAAACATACTTTATCATAAATATAGCACCAAGGAAAATAATTCACATTTTTAGCATTATTTTAATTACAAAGACTTTTATAGCATTATATAATTTAGAGTTTAGGGTTAATTATTTAGGGTTTAGGGTTTAGTATTTAGGGTTTAGGGTTTATTATTCAAGGTTAGGGTTTAGTATTTAGGATTTAAGGTTTAGTATTTAAGATTTAGGGTTATGGCTAATTTAGTGACAAAACATGTTTTTGTGCTATTTTTATGAATTTTCTTCTTTGTGCTATATTTTTGACAAGTCATGTTTTTGTGCTATTAATGCGATTTGCCCTATAATTATCCGCTAATAAATTGTTTTTGGTACTGTTCTATATAAAGTTGTAATAGAATAGTAATATATCAAAACACTTTCACCTTCATCTTGGAGTATAGTTGTATATCTAACTTTTTGGCATTAGGCTTTCACAGTTTTGGATTAGTATTTGTTATCAGCAAAGCAACTACCGACTATATTATATATACATCATATGGATCATGCCGAAAATGATCAGTAAATATCTTAAAGTAGTTGACTGAAAAATGGAATGGTTTACAAGTTTTTTTTTTTTGCCAAAATTTGGTGCATATATTTAAATTTTTTGGTTTTTTGTTTGTTTACATCCGATTTAAACCGGCTCTACACAAAATCCCAGGATTGGACCCGGTTTAGAAAACCAACGAAATTAAAGAAAACCAAAACGGTCCAAAAGAAGGAAAACCGGCCTAAACCGGAGACAGTCCTAACCCTAAACGAAACAAACAGAAAGCCACCGCTAGGAGGAAGGTAGCCGCAAGAAAACCCGCCGGAACCACCGGAGGAGAGAGGCTGAACAACAGAGCTTACCTCAAGCTTCACCTTCATCAAGAACCGGCGCGAAGTAGAGGACCTCCGCAAGATGAACATCAAACCTCATCCAAGCCAAAAAAGAAAGGGGGAGAGAGCAAGACGCCAACAACCGCCGGACCTAGGGAAAAGAAAAGCTCGCTTACACCGCGGAGGCGACCCGTCTGGTTAGGGGAGAGAGAGGCAGCCGAAGCAAGATCCGCCGAATAGCCTCCATAGATCCCGATTTGATGTCCTCTTGCAGATCGGAGATATCCGTTGCCTACCGTTGGATCTTTTTCCGGAGCCCTCTCACCGCCTAGCCACCACCGCGACTTCATCTCGCCATAGCCCACGCCACCAACAACGCTTGCACCTTGCATCTCCAAGCCAAACGACGAACCGGAGGAAGAGAAGAGGAGACACCGCGGAGCTAGTCCTCGAGCAACCGATCAACTCTCCGCTCGACCCCCAAGCATCGCCACCGAACCAAACCTTCCGTCACCGGCTTAGTTTCCTTCGTCTCGTTAGTCCCTCGCCGTGGTTGAAGCACCTGTAGAGAGTAAAACTAGGCGGAGATGAAGACCTCTCGCGACGCCGGTGTTAACCGGACGCCGGAGAAGCCGAAGGAAAGAGAAAAGGTGGGGCTCTGTGACGGTGGGGAAAGAGGAGAGAACGCAGTGTAGTTGCATGGTTTACAAGTTCCATGGTCAATTTGGTGTTTACTCCATGAGAATCAAACACATGGTCTTTCTTTATCCATAAATTGTAGTCCACTTGGATTATTCTACGCCAATCTTGATCTTAATGATAGGGCTCTGATGGTAACATGGGAACATAGGAACATGCGATGCTAACACAAACGGATTGATGGGAACAATTGTGGCTCGTACAAAACAAGCATATCAAACCGATCAAACGGTGCAAAACAAACAAAATAATTTTTTTAATCAAAGTAATAACAATACATCTATCATATTTTGAGTACCTTTCTTTGATAATTCTGATGTCGGAGATAATAGTCTTTGCTTCCAATATAGTTGTAAACACTAAAATTAATCCACATGACTTTTTTCCCCCTAAAAAACTGCTTATATTTTTCCCAAATATCTTTTTTTTGTCAAACATTTTTCCCAAATATCAATATCTTAGACACTACATATATATGAATTTTATTTTCGCCTATTTAAATACCCAAAGAAAAAATCTATGTGTGGAGTGGAGTGTATTTCGTTTAGAGATTAGTTTAAATTTTTTCATAAATCTAAAATTAACGTAAGTTATAAATACAAATCACATTTGAAGGATCATATTTTGGTTGGCTACTTTATATAATAACACATACATTTTTTTTGCCAAAAAACAAAAAACTCATAATGAGGTTTTTTGACCAAAAATGTAATCTACGATGAGGTTGTTTGACAACAAAAAAATCATAATGAAGTTTTTCTCGTCTGAAGTTTAGGACATAAATCAACCAATCATATGATCGGAAACCGAGTACAATCACTTTTTCCACGTTTAAAAATGCAAATTGAATCCCCTTAATAACTACATATTGACACATTTAACCCTACAGTAATAACTAAATCCCCAAACTACCCTTCACTCTTCTATCTTACTCAACTTGGCCGCATACTTCCTCCTCCCGCTACCACCACCACCGCGTCTTTTCCCATTCCTCGTCTGGCCGTTGGATCCTACCGCCGTTACACTCCGGGCAGAGAAGATAACCGGAGAAACACATTTCCGGCGACACCGGCATTTATCTCTGCCGCAAGAACCACCACTTCTCATAAGAGCAGAGCTAGCTTTAACAGCCAATGCAGCCATCTCCTCCGCTTTAAGAGACTGATGAAGCGAGCTGAGAGGTAAAGCAAAATAAAGCTGTCCAAGCTGAAGTTCCTCGTCGGCGCTAATGGCGGATACGACGTCATCAAAATCCATATCATCGGAGTTACAGATAAAACACATCGGATTCTTCTGTAGAACGTAACCGACTTTGACTGGAGTCGTGAACTCCATCATCCTTCCGTCTTGCAAGATCAGCTTCGCCGTCGCCACTTGTGTCGACTCGTAGGAGCTGCATATACCCATTTGGTTGGCTCACTGAGTCGACTCGTTTTCCGGCGAAAGAGAATAGTTGGAGATAGATGAAGGGAAATGTGTTTTTGTGTGTGTATATATATAAAAGACGTCCACGTAGGAGTTTGTCGTTTTGTGATTATGTTATTGATAATGAAGTTTGAAGTTTGAACGACCAGTGGGGGCAATGACAGGCTGTGAAAGTAAGTTGAGAGGATGACAGCTTTTGGTGTAGATTAGTTTACCCTTCGTCTTAGGTTTTAATTACAAGTTTTGGGACTGTGTGTGAATTATGAATCAAATTCATTGATCCATTTGGCTTATGGTGTGTTTTTTTCCCCGTTAATAGACAGTTTCATAATCAAAGATAAAGTTGACGATTTGATATGAGATGTATGGGTCTGAATTGTGAATGGGGAGAATTACGTGATTTCGGTTGTTGCATATTTGAGTGACAATGTAACGAATACGTGGATAAATACTCGAAAGGATCTTGAACTATATACATGAAGAACAGATACCAAACCTGACCCAAATTGAAACCCAAATGAGTATATGAAAGTTTCCAAAATATTAATATATATTTTAGGGATGGACAATAATCCGAACCGAACCAATCAAACCGAAAAAGGTTTTGGTTGATATCCGGTTATAGATAAATAACCAATTGGATATTATTTTGAAAAACCATAACTATCGGTTATTAACTAAACCGAATAAAAAACCGAAAAGACCACAGAAAAATGAAATTATTAATAATATTCATAATTTACTTTATAGTAAGCTACTCGTTAAACAATACCTATCTGAAATAATGAAGGTATTTGATCAATGAAGTTTGATCAATGGAAAAAAAAGGAAAAAATTAAAAATTAAAACATTGTATTGTATATATTAAATGTTTAGAGCCAAATAGTTTTTTTTCTTTCAAAGAATCTCCAAATATTGAATATGATTTAATTATTCCTCTAAATTATCAATCAAACAATAATACATGATGATGATTTCCGTTTATTTTGATTTATTCGGTTAAATATTATTATTTTAGATAAATTGGATTGAATATAACCGAACTAAACCAGAATCAAATAATTTGGTCCTTTTTCAATTAACCGAACCAAAATATGAAAATAACCAAATAAATATTAAACTTCTACAACCGAAAAACCAAAACCAAAAATAATCGACTGAAACCGAATTGATAATCCAAATGCTCATGCCTAATACATTCAAAACATATTAATCATAATAATATTTATAATAATTATATTTAAATTTATTTATAAATCTAAATATATTAGTTATTTTGGGATAAATCATGTATTTCAAATATTTTTGAATACATTTGGATATTTTGGATATAAAATATCTGAATCAAACCATAGTAGTTATTTTTGGGTAAAATAACAAGCCTGAATTGTATCTAATGAGTATTAGAGTAAAGATCATGTTTTAAACGAATTACCGAATTGATTCAAACCTAGTTGAAACCGAACCAAACCTGGCCCGAAAAATAAAAATATATGAATAAGTATTAGATCATAAATCAAAATACTCGAAATATATTATATCAATACCCCCAAAAACTTGACATGAACCCAAACGGAACCGAATACACAAAGCTAATTGAAATTTTCATTCCATTAGCTAGAATATATATATATATATATATATATATATATATATATCTTTTTAGAAAATATCATAAACGAAAACATTATACATTCTATAACACTTATATTGTATAAGTAAATATATAAAAATACACTACAAAAATATTTTCATGTAAAAAATCATATTGCGATAAAAAGTGACTAACAGTTTGATTTAAAAGATGAAAACCGTCCCAATTTTTTCAAAAACATTTTTGTTCAGTACGAAAAACATCTGATCACTTATTTAATTGTTACTCAAACTTTGGTCACTCTACGCAAATGCTCTTAAAACTTAGACTTACGGTTCTCTTTTGTACCACGCAACGCCAATGTTTTGGTTGAGGCCTCTGTTCTATCATCATTTCCTTGTAGTTCGATGTAACAATGGTTGTTCAAAAAAAAAAAACGGTTCATACAAAAAAAACCTTAAACTTATGGTTTAGTTTCTATTCGATTATATCCGCAGCTATAGTTTTCTATGACTTTGTCGTAGCTATTCGTAGATAATCAGCTATGAATGGCTACGACATAAATCCGTAGCTATATAGCTGCGGATAGCTACGGAATAGCTATGGATTGAAGCCGTAGCTATGCCGTAGCTATCCGTAGCTGAAAAAATTAGCTACGGAAAAAATCCGTAGCTAATCTATAGTTTTTTTTTTGTCACAAATCTTATATATTAAAATTAAGATGGTACATCATACAACAGATGGAAGCTCTTTGCCAAAGAGTCCAGTTCTATGGAAAACAACCATGAAACACAAATAAGCCAAAGAACATTAAAACATAAGAAACATAAGCTTTGGGGATAAGACGACAGTGAATTCAAAGTAAAACCGGAATGCGTCGACGAAGACTTCACGGCATAGCCAGAAATCAGAAATTGGGTCACCTTTCCATGTGACTTAAAAGACCAATCCTTTCCTTGAAGTATCTTTGATGTATCTGCAGGCCTAAAAAAGACCATTGAACATAAGAACAACTTGGTTAGGAGTTTGGGAAGTTTCTTTGGTTTAGATTCCAAAGAAGATTCATCTCTCAAAGAGATGAAAAATTGTAAGATTCTCTCCTTGAAACAGGAGGAAAATAAGAATGATCTCTCCCTAAAAAGGGATGAAGGTGGAGTTGATCTCTCCCATAGAAGGGAGGAAAAGTGAAAAGATCTCTCCCAAAGGGAGGAATTTGATAAGTTGTAGCAAGACCCATTTTTTGTATGAATTTCTTGAATACGGCTTGATACGAATACATGGGCCATGCCCAAACTAAGACATATTCGGAAGACACAAACGCGAGCTCCGATGACGGAAGACTCCGAGGCGGATCCGATATTGCCAGTGATAACTGCTATGTTTGATAGAGAGATGAGGAAATGAAGACCATAGGTTAGCAGAGTAAGGTTGCACATCGAGTCTGCTTTGACTGATAGTGAAGGTGTGAGGATAACAGATCTGTAACTTTGGTGCCTCGCCGATGAGGATAAATCTATGAGCGTAAGCGAAGGAGGCGAAGGCATCCAAAGGTGAGGAGCAGCTTTTAACATGAGTGGAGGTATCAGATCCAGTTGCTGCTCCGGCGGCTCCGTCGAGAGCATAGTCTCCAGCAGCGAGGACAGAGGATGACAGTGGGTTGAAGAGGGATGCAGACTCGGATGGCTGAGCGGTGGAGAGATGAGCCGACAAACCATTAAAGGTGTGAGAGGTGCCGTCGATAACATAGGTTCCAGTGAAAAATCCGGCGGATCCGGAGGCTCCGGTGGGAGAGGAGCCTCTCGGCTCTCCGGAGGTTGCAGATCGGGCGGTTTCGGAGTAGGAGGGATTGAGAGCTTCGAGCGACTTTGACCGCAGGTTAAGGCTGTAGCAGCAGGAGGGATCTCCGGCGGCAAGACTCCAGACGGCGGAGGGCGGTGGCTGGGGCGCCGGCAACGAGGGTGCAAGAACTCATCACCCGGAGGTGAGAACGGTCTTCGGTTGAACCCAAGCGGGTTCCCGAGAACGAGAAGCATGGCTTCTCAGTAGCAGACTCCGGTGGGAAGATTCTGGCTCCGTGCGTCCATCGCGACCGGCCGAGATGAGGAGGCGGCGCCTAGGTTAATGTGCCCGAGAGAGAAGTCTCTTAGGGCTTTCTGTTTTTTTTTTTTGCTAATCCATAGTTAAATACAGTTTTTCTTGTAGTGCTTGAATAATTGGTTGTTCAAAAAAAAAATACGGTTCATACAAAAAAAAACTTATGGTTTAGTTTCTATTCGATTATATTTGTTTGGTTCGTGATGTGTCTAATTTTTTGTTTGTTTGTTGAAACGTAGTATATGTATGATGGTGATTGGATGTGGGGATGTGTATATAAGTTGCATGATCTGAAAATTTATTGCTTGATAATAACATATTATAAATAGATGAATAGGGACCATGCATTTATATGGTTCACTTTTAATATTATAAGTTGCAATTTTTTTTTCTTCATTTACTTACATGAAGAGATTATTGGCTTTCATATACTTTAAACTTATGAATTTGATTGGCCTAGAAGGTACGAGATACAACCATTAATATTATTTAAGTTCATTGTCGATCTGAGTATGAAGGGATGAACATTAAAACTGTGCAGACTATTCAATAGTTCCGCGTTGATTATATATTCGTTTCAATGTGATAAACCAATGTTCTAAAAAAGCGTTATAGGCAGTCGCTTAGGCCCTGTCTAGACGTTATACTCCCATAAATCGTTCAGATTATCTTTTAATCCGCTTAGAAAATCATAATATTATAATAATAATATTTATTATTTATAAATTGTGATAATTCGTATATTATATTATAAAATATTATGATAATAAATTAAATGAATTTTATTATTTATAATCAAATCATGATATTTTATATATATTTGTTGTATATATTTAATATATTGTTTAATTTTATAAACGCTTAAGCCGTATAGTTATAATCTAGACTTCTGATTAAGCGTTTTGGACGTTAGGCGTTGGGTCACCGTCCGACTAGCGCCTAACACTTTTTTGAACACTGTGATAAACTATACATAGTTAGTTATTTTATTATTCAGTAATTAATTTAAAAATGTTCAACATCTACATTGATAGGTCTAGTTTTAATCTCTATACTAACTGCAAGTGCACAATGATGTAGTACTTAGGGTATTGAATCCACAGGGACTCCGGTCAATGATAGATTATAGAACAGTCAAGATTAAACTAGGTGAAAGTAGTGAGAAAGCAGTAAATCAAGCAAGCAGAAAAGTAAATAGATCGGTTGTAAATCAGAAGGCGAAGGCGTTAAGTCTAGGGAGTTCTCAGAAAATCAGGAACACATGCAATCAATCAAGCGGGATCTAATTAAGAACTGTTCTAGAACTCAAACACAGATATAGAATTAACCAACTGTCGTTGCGAGAATTCTCTAAGTCTAAGTGCAGCAATCCAATTTCCTTTGCAATTACTAACAGATTAAACCAGCATTAATTCCAAGTTCGATAAGTTCACAATTAAACTAAACCAAATTCTTTTGCGAGTAATTCAATTGCTCATCTAGGTTCTTTCTAGTTAATTAACCAACTGTCGTTGCATCAATCAACCTAACATCATAAATCTGGATAGCTACTTCAGATTTAGCATTAAGAACAATCCTAGATGAAGAACTAGCAGATATGAATTCCTACATATTGATCAACCTATAATTCCATGAAATCCCTAAACCTAACAGGTAATCTACTCAGACATAATCATCGAGACAGAAAACATCTTGAATAGAAAACCAAATAATATAAAATCAAATAAAGAATTGGGGTTCAAAATCCTCTCTCTTTCGAGAGCAAGATCAGCCCCTAACTCTCTCTGAATAAAATAAAGCGTAAGTAAAAATTAGCCTAAACAATGACTTAAAAACCCTAATATAATGGTCTAAAGTCGGCTGGGGCTTCTTTGTAATTATGGAAACTTTTGGGCTTAAGTTGCAATTCCCAAACTCTTCATAAACTCGCGAGAATGTGTCTGTCACGATCTTGTGTCGATCGATGCACACCTTGCAACGATCGATACACATGTCTGATATGGGCAGTGAACTCTTCCTCTCGGCCAAATGCTCCAAATAGCTCCAGAATGCGCTATAATGTCCAATTCCGCTCCAAACGTGTCTAGACCTGTAAACATACTAAAAAGACTCCAAAACATAACATAAGACTCGATAAATAAGATATATACCATGGTTAAAATCCCTAAAATCCATGGTATATCAACTCCCCCACACTTAGCTCTTGCTTGCCCTCAAGCAAGTAAAGAACCAAAGTATAAGAAAAGAGGTTTGAAAACACAGAAACTCATTTTGTCCTAGGAACTTTCGCATTCACATTCACTTAGCAATCCACTGAAAACTTTCCTACAGAACTCAAGACCACAATATACTTCCCCCACACTTAGCAGCTGTCCTGAGTAAACTCCACAATCACATTCACGCATTCAAATTCACCCTACTGACTTCTATAAGCAATTTAAGTGCGGTCTCAACTAAGGATTATCGATCAAAGGGCACATGGACTCTTACCTTGTCAGCTCTAGACCACCATACTATCTTTCTCTGGTCCCTTTCTTCTCTTTCCCTTCCTTAACAACTGATTTTTCCCCACTGGGTATCATTTTATTTTTTTTATCAGTGTTTTTCCCATTATGGGGTGTACTTTGGACACATTCCATGGATGTACATGATATGATAGTTGTAGCTACCACTCCCAGAGACCACTTCGGAGTTACTAACTCATCCTCAGTTTATTATCTCTTTTTTTTTCATGGAAGGGGAGAAGGGAACCAAATAGGACAAGTTTACATGCTGTGTCAGAACTAACAAGGGAATCCGACACAAGGTATACCAAGCCCTTAAGTGAGAAAATTAAGTCAGTATTAGAGTGAAGTCAGTAAAAGGATCCTCTGATACCTGAAGTGATATGGGTGTTCTTGAAGGATTATGTGTGATCATTGGTGTAATTGTCAGGTTACATCCTAGCACATAATCATCTAGGATCTAGGTGATTTGCAGTTGAATCATAAACAGATCAGGATTATTACCTTGTGATTGCAGCGGATTGATCAAAGGAATATCAAGATCTGCAAGAGCTGATGATAACCGGCTCCTCCTAGGTATCCACACGCTTACAAGCTACTGGATCAGGCTGCTAGACCAAAGCTGGAACAACAGAGAGAGAGAGAGCGGCCAGACCTAGAAAATCGCAGAAGACTACTCTTACTGGCGCCTGTGCTCTTCCTTATATGGGCCCAAGTGATTAAACTAATGGCCTATTAGGCTTTTGGGCCCAAGACCCAAATCAGACAAAATAACTGTATTTTGTCTGGCCCAATTCTCTGTACAAATACAGTAAATGCCTTGCATCTTACCGTATTGATTCCATTTTAACTTTTACGTTAGCTATGGCGTGTGACCCTTTGGGATCATACAATACTGGTAATAAGTCCTAAACTTATAGATCAAGAGCGGACTCTAGCAAGTCATCATGATCACCCAGTATTTATGACTTATGTCAGATCTCGACACTTATCATACTTTCTAGAGATAGTACAGTAGATTTCAGGACATTCCCAACAATCTCCCACTTGTACTGGAATCCTACATTCCCTAATCCTTTTGTCTCAATATCTCGATCTGGCATAAGGCAAGATGCGTGTCATCCTTATATAGCCAGACCATGTTCATCGGACCAGATTTGATACTGACAATGCAAACGACTTGGGCAAGTCCGTTTGGGAGTGGCCACTCTCTTACCAGCTATCAAGTCTCCGATTGGCCTAGAGATATTACCTCCGTTAAACGGCAGGGAAAAATCCCATCTTGTTCCATCACTATGAACTACACACTTCATAATACACCCAACCAAGGTCCTTATAGCTCCCAGTTACGAAACAGCGTTAGACAATGATCAAAGTGCATCACTCCATGTGCAGCCACATGCATGCGAACTCAGGTCTAAGGACTATACTCTATAGTCGTATATGAGAACCTCTTATGACACAAATATTAATATAACAATCGATTGATAATTTCAATCCGATAATCGACTTTGAACATTAACAAACCTTATGTTAACAAACGATTTCATATTAGGGTTTTACAAGTTCTAATCAAATTTCTTAAGCCAAATTCGATTCTTAACATTAAAACAACCTAAATATGATCCAAACAGCAAAAACCTAATGAACCTGGCTCTGATACCACTGAAGGATTATGTGTGATCATTGGTGTAATTGTCAGGTTACATCCTAGCACATAATCATCTAGGATCTAGGTGATTTGCAGTTGAATCATAAACAGATCAGGATTATTACCTTGTGATTGCAGCGGATTGATCAAAGGAATATCAAGATCTGCAAGAGCTGATGATAACCGGCTCCTCCTAGGTATCCACACGCTTACAAGCTACTGGATCAGGCTGCTAGACCAAAGCTGGAACAACAGAGAGAGAGAGAGCGGCCAGACCTAGAAAATCGCAGAAGACTACTCTTACTGGCGCCTGTGCTCTTCCTTATATGGGCCCAAGTGATTAAACTAATAGCCTATTAGGCTTTTGGGCCCAAGACCCAAATCAGACAAAATAACTGTATTTTGTCTGGCCCAATTCTCTGTACAAATACAGTAAATGCCTTGCATCTTACCGTATTGATTCCATTTTAACTTTCCCGTTAGCTATGGTGTGTGACCCTTTGGGATAATACAATACTGGTAATAAGTCCTAAACTTATAGATCAAGAGCGGACTCTAGCAAGTCATCATGATCACCCAGTATTTATGACTTATGTCAGATCTCGACACTTATCATACTTTCTAGAGATAGTACAGTAGATTTCAGGACATTCCCAACAGTTCTCAGTAGGCTGATCCGTGTTGGGTTTTCTAATAGTCATAGAGGCTCTGCAAGTCTGTCCAATGGTCACTTAGTTCCTGTTCAAGCGAAAAATTTCCTCGAAAAATCATAGTTTCATACAGATTTTGACTCAATAAAACAATTTTGAAAAACAAAGGAATGAATCTAAGAAAACAAAGCGTGCGTCAGTAGCGACCTCCCCCACACTTGAACTACACTGTCCCCAATGTAATCAAAGCATGAGCTCGGTGAGAATAAATAATCAAATTGAAACAAATCCGAAAGTTGCAGAATAATTACCTGTCGTCGCCCTGCGTCGATCGATGCACTATGGGTGTCGATCGATGCAAAGCAAATTATGCCCGCGGTTAAGTAAATAACCGGTGTTCGAACCGCAATCGAATTGGTAAACCGTAAATCATATCTGCATCGACCGATGCACATAGTGTGTCGATCGATGCAGTGCGATCCTGCTGTTTTCTCACGCCTTTGAACACACAAAATAGAAAATTAAAAACACCAAATCAAAACGAAAAATTGAAAACGAAAACGAACCTAACAGTGGGTTGCCTCCCACTCAGCGCTTGTTTTTAGTCATTAGCTTGACTATGGGAAAGAGATTAGACTCATGGGGGTTTCAATAGAGACTTGGAATGTCTCTGTGAATATCTCTTCATCCATGGTGGCGTATATGCATTATGATCATGAGATCTCCCAAGGAAAGTAGGAAGAGATCCAGGGCGGTAGCGAAGCTTGGGTGGGATACTGCGTTTTCCTGCATTCAAAGCAATGCGGTCAGGAGGTTTAAGCTTAGATGATTTGTGCCTTACCTTTGGGAATGAGATGTCTGAAGCTTTCTGCTTATAAGCAGTTGCAGGCACTGAAGATGTTAGAGCAAGTTCAGAATGAACTGCCATCTTCTCCTTTCCAATTGGAATCTCTGGTTCCACCTCAACTCTGAAGTTTTGTCCATCAATGGTGGCTCTCTGCTTCCTGTCCATCTTGAACTGTAATGGTTTATCTCCCAGTTGGAGATCAATCAGACCACGTCGCACATCTATCACCACTCCAGCAGTGGCTAAAAATGAACTTCCAAGCAGCAAAGGATCATCTGGCTCAATGTTATACTTCAGCACTACAAAGTCTGTTGGAATCAAGTAGTTCCCAACTCTAACATTAATGTCCTCAAGAACTCCTTCTGGATACTTCTTTGAACGATCAGCTAGGATAAGAGAAATCCTGGTAGGCTGGAAATCCATCAGTCCTAATCTCACAGCCACAAAGTATGACATGAGATTCACATCAGCTCATAAGTCACACAGAGAACGCTTGAATCTTTCCTTAGAGATTGAACAGTCTAGCACAAATGCTCATGGGTCTGGAAGCTTCTCTGTGATCTGAATCAGCTTCTTTTCCATCACTCTCATGCAGTTAGCTACTTCTAGCTCCTGTTTAGACGCTTTAGAAACCTTAGGATATGGCACAGGGGGCTTATAGACTCGTTCTGGGACTGTTGTAGGTTTCTGGTCCCGTCTGCAGTGTGTGTCGACCGATGCACGTTGTGTGTCGATCGACACAAGGCGATTTCGAATAATTTCAACAGACGTATCAGGACTGTGTCGATCGATGCTTGAGCTGTGTCGATCGATGCAAGTCTCAGACAGACATAATTCATCCAGAAAACTAGAGATTATGCTCTCTTCTTCTCCCAGCAAGTCAATCCCATCTCTTAAGGTCACATCTTTGATGGATCTGTACTGTTCAGCTTTCCTAGCTTCATTTTGTCTTTATATTGCTCCAGCTGTCTGCTGAACTTGGACATCTAGCTTCTTCACATGTGTGCTCAAGTATTCAAACTTCCCATTCAGATTTTCATGTATAGCATCCAGCTTCCTGTCGAAGTTTACAACAGTCTTAGTCTGATCCTCTAGCAAATGCTCCATCATGGATTCCATCTTGCTCTTATAAGCATTAGCAACATGAGGTGTCTGATAAGAAGATGATCCATAGGCTCTCTGATAAGAATTACCTTGCTGATTACCAAACCTGTTTCCTTGGAATCCAGAGCTATTGATGTAGTTCAAATCCTCTTCATGTCTTTCCAACAACTGCTCCATCATGCTCATCAGCTTACCAGATTGTTTATTTTGAGGAGGAAAATGCTGATATGATGGAGATTCATAATTCCTGGTGAATGAATATGAACCATAGTCTTTGCAGAACGAGTTATTCTGCTGATTTTCCAACATCCGTTCCATCATTCCCATCATCTTACGCGATGTGTCGATCGATGCAGAGTAGCGTCGATCGATGCAAGCTCGAGAATACAACGATCGACACGGTCCTGTGTGTCGATCGATGCAGGGTGATTACAGGCGTACCTGAAACGTAAGAACAGAAAAGAAAAAAAACATTAGTAACAAAAAACGAAAAACCTAGTCTAAACCCTAAGTTCAAATCTATCGGAGACTCAAAAGAGTCCCCGGCAACGGCGCCGAAAACTTGATAGGTCTAGTTTTAATCCCTATACTAACTGCAAGTGCACAGTGATGTAGTTGTAGTACTTAGGGTATCGAATTTACAGGGACTCCGGTCAACGATAGATTATAGAACAGTCAAGATTAAACTAGGTGAAAGTAGTGAGAAAGCAGTAAATCAAGCAAGCAGAAAAGTAAATAGATCGGTTGTAAATCAGAAGGCGAAGGCGTTAAGTCTAGGGAGTTCTCAGGAAATCAGGAACACATGCAATCAATCAAGCGGGATCTAATTAAGAACTGTTCTAGAACTCAAACACAGATATAGAATTAACCAACTGTCGTTGCGAGAATTCTCTAAGTCTAAGTGCAGCAATCCAAATTCCTTTGCAATTACTAACAAATTAAACCAGCATTAATTCTAAGTTCGATAAGTTCACAATTAAACTAAACCAAATTCCTTTGCGAGTAATTCAATTGCTCATCTAGGTTCTTTATAGTTAATTAACCAACTGTCGTTGCATCAATCAACCTAACATCATAAATCTGGATAGCTACTTCAGATTTAGCATTAAGAACAATCCTAGATGAAAAACTAGCAGATATGAATTCCTACAGATTGATCAACCTATAATTCCATGAAATCCCTAATGAGAATCCCTAAACCTAACAGGTAATCTACTCAGACATAATCATCGAGACAGAAAACATCTTGAATAGATAACCAAATAATATAAAATCAAATAAAGAACTGGGGTTCAAAATCCTCTCTCTTTCGAGAACATGATCAGCCCCTAACTCTCTCTGAATAAAATAAAGCGTAAGTAAAACTTAGCCTAAACAATGGCTTAAAAACCCTAATATAATGGTCTAAAGTCGGTTGGGGCTTCTTTGTAATTATGGAAACTTTTGGGCTTAAGTTGCAATTCCCAAACTCTTCATAAACTCGCGAGAATGTGTCTGTCACGATCTTGTGTCGATCGATGCACACCTTGCAACGATCGACACACATGTCTGATATGGGCAGTGAACTCTTCCTCTCGGCCAAATGCTCCAAATAGCTCCAGAATGCGCCATAATGTCCAATTCCGCTCCAAACGTGTCTAGACCTGTAAACATACTAAAAAAGACTTCAAAACATAACATAAGACTCGATAAATAAGATATATACCATGGTTAAAATCCATAAAATCTATGGTATATCATACATTAATAAAATTAATTTGTTATAAAACTAACCAACACCAAAAACCTAGCTATCATATAACATATGCTATTATGTATTAGATGAATCTAAAGTAGTTCAATTCATTCCAAATTTCCAATACCTAGATGTGTAATTTTATCATAAATGTAAGTCTTTCTGGCATTTTCTGGCATTAGATGTAACAAATTATATACATATGTGAAGTAATCAGTTGTATTTTTTATATAACTATTTTGTATTAAAATTTTTTTTTATTTTTTTCTATTTAATTGATATTAATCAACAATCTCATAATTCGACTGGTTAAAATTATCGTAAGAATTCAAGCAAAATCTAGAAGAAGAAACGACTTTGTGAAAAACTTAGAGAAAAACGGTATTGGAAAAATACCTTTTGCTTTAGGGTTTACATATTAATGTGAGTGTATCAATTACACACTTTAGACTTTTTTATATATAGCTCCAAATCCGATACAATAAAGTAAATGAAATCTAACGAGATATTTTAATTCACCGATGACATTCCTCAACTCACTCAAAAAGACTATGTTGTCAGTACCTTGAGATTTAAGTCACTTATGATAACAAACTCCATTTTGACAAAACATTTCTTCTACAGTTACCTTCTGAATTGCCTAACATCTGAGGGAACTTCCTCTTCCTTTAACACCGAAAGATCTGGAGTAGTTCTAGACAATTTCTGAACTTTCCCGTGGGAACTGATTTGGTCAACATATAAACTGCATTTTCCAACGTAGACACCTTCTGCAATAAGACTTCACCAAAAGCTGCTAACTCCCTTATCGTGTGAAACCTCACAACAATGTGCTTCATCTTTGTATGATACACTTGATTCTTTGTCAGATACATCACATTCTGGCTATCACAATGTAGCTAAACTCCACCTTACTCAACACCCAATTCTGCCATAAGTCCTCGCACCCAAAGTGCTTCCTTAACTACTTCACCATTGTCATATACTCAACTTTTGTGACTAACATGGCTAAAAAAAACTGCAACACATATCTCCAACAAATAGGTCATTCTGATAGTGTGAAGACATACCCGTAGTAGACTTCATGTTGTCAAGATGACCAACATAATTTGCATCAACGAACCCCACAATTGATGCATTTCTTTGACTGCCAAACATGATCCCACAATTACTTGTAACTTTCAAATACCCTAGTATTCACTTCGCTGCATTCCAATGACATTCCTCAGCTCACTCAAGAAAGACTTCATTGTCAGTACCTTGAGATTTAAGTCACTTAGGATAACAAGGATCAAACTAAAATTACAAAATAATTGAACCGGGTACAAAAACAATAACCGGCTTAACTTGAAACTTATGAAACTCTAATCGAACGACACCGCCGCCAATAACCTACATTGTAACAAGAAGGTGCAAATGACACCCTTTAAAATATTAAAATATCAATTTTGTTGTAAAAAATAGGTAACTTGACACATTTGATTATGTATGACCCCTCTAAATTTGAAAGTTATCACTTAAATACCCCTCTAATTTATGTTTTAATAACTATTTTCGTGTGTTTGGAATTTTTTTAAACAAATATTTTAACTCCGGTAAAACAAATCTCTGGATCCACCAATAACCATGAATCTCACGCATGCAAGAAAAAAACCCGCATGTGCTACCTGAATTAGACCCAAGGTGGCACATAAACCACCGCCAAGGCGGCAAAAAAACCACCACTGGGAAGCACAAAAGACTGCTTCCCTACCATGGCAGAAACAAAACAAAGAGAGATCTGGGACAGAGAAGAAACACCAAACCTAAAGAGAGCGCCGCATACACCATGAGGTAGAACGCAATGAAAAAGGGAGAGGAGGACGACCGGTGAAGGTCACCGTCAGAAAAACACCGAAGCTCACCCGATCTACTATCCCCTAATAAATCGGGTTCGCAAGGCGACATCCGGCAAAAATCTCACCGAGTTCCTCTCACCGCCACACCACCAAAAATCTTCCACTCACCACAACCCCCATACACACTGACACGCCCAAAACCGACATATCTCAAAGAAGACAAACACATGACAAGGGAAAAGAGAGAAACCAACATCAAGCTAGTCATTGAAGCCACATATGGAAGATTCACTTTACTGGATACCCAATACCGTCATTCATCTCTGATCTGAGCAGATGCATAATTAATTTGAATCTCGACAAATCTATCACCAAGGTAAAACTTCGTTAGCAAGTAAAACAAATGGAGGCGAAATTTGAAACTCTCCTTATGTAGAGAGAAGAAAGAGAAACTTTCCTAAACTACTCTCATGTAACTAGTTGTAGTTGAACGGTGTTTTTTTTTTCTTAGATTGGAACTGGAATACATTATTGTATTTTTTGTTGACATATGGTGGATTAAATATTTAAAATAGTCTGAAAATATAACTTGACCGGATATACCAGAAACTAAATCCGAAAGGATATAAGGCAGTTAGGGTGGCAAGAAACAAACTCTTTTTGCAGTCTAAAGCCCACACATGGGCAACACAACCCAACATGAGACAACAAAACCATAATAAAACGAGACCAACGTTGATATCTCTTCACGAAAAGAGAAGGTGGAAAAAGATATAAATGCGGAAAAACTACACCTCCTTAAACAAAACAAGAGGAAATCACGAAAAATGGTAAAGACCTTAATCCTAATAAATCTAAACTGATAACCGTGCATCTCCATTCTAGATTAGCTTTACTATAACCGATAAACGAAACAACAAAAGAACAATACTTTTTCTTTTGAATACTATAAGACTAATTATTCAACTAAGTTAAAAATGGCAAGACTAAAATTTTAGATTCAACGAATAAAGAAATAATCTAATTGGAACAAGACCAAAGCCCTACACTAAAACTAAAAGTACCACCTCATCAATCAGAGACTACCACCGCGGATCTAGAAATAAAGAGAACCTAATATCCATAAACCAAGCCACAAACCACCAAAAGATATATAAGAATAAACTTTTCCTATACCGTTGAGGATTGAACCAAAACTAATAAACCAAAAACAAAACTAAACAAACTGAAATCTCCTAACAAAACCCGATCATACAAAGCAAAACATCGAGATAGAGAGCACGAGCAACACCCACTCACATTATTGTATTTAAATCTATCACATTTAATATAAAATATGGAAACTATTAGAGTGCACAAATTAAAAATTAATATGGTTAGGAAAAAATTAATTTTGACAAAAAAGGAAAATGTTAAATTTATTTTTAGCTAACGATACGCGGTTTTTGCATGAAAGTTGAAAAAAAAAGAATTTGTGGTCTTGACGAGGACGACGGTGAAAAAAAAAAAAAGAGTGATCGGGACAGCTGACATGGTTAAATCTGACACATGTCATAGTAGTTAAGAAATGACGTGTCAAATCATTATGACGTGTCTCGTTCAATAAGATGTCCTACCTGATTGAATTCAACAAGTTTGTCAAGTCCCTTATTTGGCCCGGTGATATCTCTTTTCTATTATTATCATGAAGATTAAAATTAATAATGTATATAAATATGTAGTGGATAATGTTATTTTGCTTTTTCGTTACGAACATAAAGTTCGAAAATGGGGAATATAAAACCTAGTCGATTGATCAAAATAAATTAACGAATTGGACGCAACAAGGTTGCAGAACAAGGTTGCATCATAATAGTTAAATAGTAACAACAATAGAATATTAATTTGTTTCAGAAAAAAATAGATTCATTGTTGGGGATATATATATATATATATATATATATATATATATATATATATATATATAATTATCAACACTTGGCCTTGGCTAGTTTTTTTTCTTCTTCTTTCTAATACTATGTAACATTTTCCTCATATATTCAATTGTTGATCAATAAAATTAGTGGGTACATTACTTTTTATCAAAATTTCTCGAGCTTTTAAAAAAAAAAATTAATGCAAACTTGACTGACTCTGTTCTTTTAATAGATGCTGTAGCAGCGTTGGCAGCACAAAATTAAAAAGTCAATGACTCACTAAATCAAGTTTTAGATTGGGATCAGAATGCGAGCATCTATCACAACATTAAATAACTGTATAAAATGGCGGACGTTTTGTCCGCTAGTAATTTCAGCATCTAAAAAATGACTGAAAAGAGTCGCAGCGACATAAATCAACAAAGGTGAAGAAGAGATAAATGAGAGGTAAATCATTTGTTTTGTGTTGTTGGACACTGCCATTGCGTCTGTAAAATGAAGATTACTTGTGTTTGAAGGGGTTTTATTTGAATGGTTGGTGTCGAGTTTCACTGTCTGTATATTTTAATATAAAATATTTGGATATGTAAATAGGCTGAAAAGATAAGTTTCTGGATATCAAACCGCGAGCATCATCATCACATGAGTAGAGGAGCATTCTGGTGGGACGTGACCTCCTGAGAACGGGACTTGGCATCTCAATTGGCGAAGGCAAGACAACAAGTGTGTGGAGAGAGCCATGGACATCGCTAATCAAGCAGGGTATCACTACGAGACCTCCAACTCGAGAAAATCAGAACATGATGGTGTCGGATCTAATAACAGAAGGAGATAAGGAATGGAACCTACCAAAGCTCCAAGAGCTTTTTCCAGATATCTGGGAGGAAATAGCGTGCCTCAGTCTAAGTAAAACAGGACAGGAAGACAAATATACGTGGATCCACTCGAGGGATGGATCATACACAACAAAAACTGGGTACTATGATGCTATTGACTGGAAAACCAGGAATGATCAGAGTGATCGTTTTGGGAACTTCAAGTGGAAACAAGAGATCTGGAACACAAAAACAGCCCAAAAAAACAAGACACTCATGTGGAGAGCGGCGAGAGAATCACTGCCAGTAGGAGTCAACCTCTTGGCTAGGAAAGTAATAACGTCATCGAAGTGCATCAGATGCAACCAACCGGAATCGGAGGCTCACCTCTTTTTCCACTGTAGTTTTGCCAATAAGGTATGGGACTTAGCACCTTACCAAACAGTCTTTAACGCAGGGAGTATTGTGGACATGCGAGACGGGTTAATGCAGGGAAGGCGTCTGCAAATTGGAGGACAAAATACAGATCAAGACTGTCAGCTGTTCCCGTGGATTATATCAGCTCTGTGGACATCTAGGAACAAACAAATCTTCGACAACAAATTCATATCGGAGAAGGATACTTTGGAATATGCCACACGACAAGCTCGGGAATGGAGTGAAGCTCAGCGGATTATGGATGCTACGGTCTGTAAAAACCAGAGAACAAAATCACCTTTACCTCCCAAACCGCTAGGACAAAAGGAAGCGCTCTGCTACACGGATGCAGCCTGGCTAGGACAGAGCAAACCGGCTGGACTGGGATGGCACATCGAAGACATCACAGGGACAACAATGCTGGAAGGCTCAAAAGCTGTAAGTTTCATCAAGTCTCCACTTGAAGCAGAAGCAGTTGCGATCCGAGAGGCTCTCACAAGGGCAAAGGAACTACAGCTTCAACACATTAGAGTGGCATCAGACTCACAAGCAATCATCTCTGCACTCAATAGTGGACGTCTACAAAAAGAATCATTCATGATCTGTCAAGATATCTTATCCCTATCAAAATGTTTCCAAAGTGTGACCTTTGTAGCTATCCCAAGATCTCAAAATGGGATAGCAGACACACTTGCAAAAGCAGCCATGAGGTTCATGACCGTAGGCCAATCTGTTGTAACTTAAAACTCTGTTTCGGTTTACTTGAAATGCATTTTTCCTTGACCAAAAAAAAAAAAAGTTCATATTCGAGTGTGATTGGTTGACATGAATAAAAAAGATAAATAGATGAAAAAAACATTGAGCTGGATCCCACTTGTTGTTTACCAATTAAAAGAAAAGCATAGTAATTTTTTTCAGTCCAATTTAGCAAAAAGACAGAATAAGATTCAATTTTTTTCCATTGCAAAATTAAGGAGTAATAAAATTCCTTTCCAACCCATTTCCCCCCCCCCCCCCCCCCCCTTCTTTCCCATTTAGGAAATTTTATTTTAATATATCAACTTAATTATAATTATAAATTTAATACATAATTTTCTCATTTCCAACATGAACTAAATTGTTTTTTATATAATAAACAATAATTTTTAGCATTGCACCTATTTAACACCATCAAATTAATAGAGAGTTAACTTTCGTTAATTTTTAAATTTTTATTCCAAATATTAATATTTAAATAATAAATTATATATTTTTTTTTAAATTAGAAAAATCCAAAAATTCAAAAAGAAAGTCAAAACCCCCTCTAAAAATTCTGAAAAAATCTAAAAATAGTTTCTAAAAAGCAAAGATTTAATATTTAAGATTAAAATAAAATAAAATTATTTTTATCATACATTTTTATTTTTGATGTAAAATAAATAATTTTAAAAAATAAAATGATATACATCAACCCATTTATTTAATTAAAATTGTATATTTTAAATGTATAAAATATTTGAAAACTATGGGAAACTTTTGGTATGATACAGTTTTGGTGGATCTGAAGTCACCGATATGGCAAGATATAAGTGAGTATATGAAAGGAGAGTCATATGATTAATTTAGAAATTTTTGTAATTAAACATCATATGATTAATTATTTATCCTCCTTAAAAAGAAAAATAAATTTGATAACTAATCATATGATTTGGTTATTTAAATACTATTTAGACATTTAAAAAATATAAAATTTTAACTAAAAAATGAGTTGGTGTATATCATTCCTATTTTTATTTTAAATTATTTAATTTTATATTGAAAATAAACATTTAAGATAAAAAATATTTTATTTTAAATTAATTAATTACACATCGAAAATGAAAAAGATTATTTTATATTTTAATCTTACATTTAAATATGTACCTTTAAAGGCTATTTTAGATTTTTAGAATCTTTGGAAGTTTTTTTTTTGAAATTTTAGAGCTTTTTTATAGTTTTTAAAAAATTTAATATAATTTATTAATTTAATATTAATATTTTTGAACAAAATAACCGTTAAGTCGATGATGTGAAATGGGTACAATATTAAAATTGATGTATTATTGTAGAAAAAATGTAGTTCATGTATTAAATTAGAAATAAGAAAAGTTTGTGCATTAAATTCGTAGTAATAATTAAGCTAATATATTAAAATGGAATTTTCCTTTTTTATCTCTCTCTCCCACTTTTTATTTAACAATCAAATCCTCTATGTGGATATCCATGACAATGTGTTATAATTTCTCACAGTAAATGAATCAAACTCAAAGTGTTGTAACGTTCCGAATCCGTCTCTTTACCACTAAATCAAAAGCTTTCAGATAAACTAATATATCTTGCATCGCATTTTAAAACCTTGCTTCATATTTCAAAAATATAAAATTTTAAATATAAACAAAATATCCGTGCTAATAATAGAATAGACTTCACATTTTACTTATATAAAGCCCAATCAATTTTATTCCAAAAAGATTAGCATTAATTCTACAATAAATGAGTTACATTATGCTTTAGTAAGATTTTTTTAAACTAAAATATAATATTCAAAGGCTTAAATATACAACCATATATAAAACCCAATTCAGATTCAAGGTCAACTTGAAAGTAATCGACCAATAATAAAAAACCAAATAAATCCACAAGCAATAAAAACATTAAATTCAAATCAAATATGTACACCATAACATTTAAAAATTTAAAATCTACACAAAACAATAGAGTTTTTAAAATGCATAAAATAAAGTTTAAGTTTATATTAAAATATAAGTATAATATGGAACTAATATTACTTTTACGTGTTATTTATTGCATATGCCATTGCTATTTAAATATTTATTAAGATTAAAATTGTTAAATCAATTTATATTTTATTTATTCATAATATCTTTTGTTTTTTTTATATCCTAATCAAATCTAATAATATTTTTCAAAACTTTAGAAAAAATAAATTTGTCATTATTATTAAATAATATATAAATTAATGTAAACTAAATTTTGATTTCTGAAAAATAAAAATCATAAGATATATGTATATAAGCATAATTAAGTTATTAAATCAATTAATAAATATAATTATAAATTATTTTTATAAACTATAAAATTAAATTAAATAATCATACACAAAACAATACAAATTCATGTTTTTAGACAATATTCAAAATTAAATATTATAAAATAATACTTAAAGTAATATTAATAACATTAATTAATAAAATTAAGATTTTTTTAGTTAAAACTTTTAAAATTAGATCTATAACTAAGTTTGTAGGTTTGTTTCTTCAAATTTGAAAAATATATTTTTATTCGATGTGAAAAAAAAATTGACGGATTACTCTATTATTATTTTCATGAATATTTAATTACAGTTATTTAAATTAAATTATTTTATATAAATTAAATATTAGATAAAACCAAATAGTAAAATATATAATATATTTAGGACTTTTGAATTTTGATATCAGCAAATATATTTTTATACAAAATATTAAATCAAATGATATATTTAAGTATGTAATTTCTATATTATAAAGAGAGTTATATATTAATTAACAATAAACAAACACAGTTTTATTATAATTTAGTAAAATAATTATGATTCAATTATAAGTTTAAAATCTTAATTTTTTAAAAAGTAGATGAAGATCTATTTATTAAAATATAAATTCAATATTTAAAAAATATTAGAAGCAAAAAAAATAATGAAATCCAAAATAAAAAACAAACAAATCTAAACCATATTATTTAAAATTTAAAATCAAAACCAAATCAAAATAATAAATTTATAATATAATAAAATTGGTAAAACTGTAAAATATAAATTTTTTAATAAAAAATATTAATGCTTAGTTTAATATTTATTTTCAAATATATACTACTTGGTACAATCTCACATAATAAGATAAATTAAAAATTAATTCTACACAAATAAACATTATTCTATAGTATAGTTTGGTAAAATAACTTTGATTCAAATATAAAATCTAAAATCTTAAATATAAAATTATAGATAAAACCCAATTTAAAATCTAAATCAGAATTTTAAGAATACTCAAAATAAAACAAACAAAAATTGAAATCCAAATTAAAAAACAATAAAAATCAAATCAAATATCTAAATAATACTATTTAAAATTTTAAAATCAAAACTAAACCAAATTTAATAAATTTTTAATATTACAAATTGAGAAAATCAAAAAGTATTCAAAAATATAAAATTTAAATATAAAAAACCGTGCTAAAAATAGAATAGACTTCACATTTTATTTATATGAAACCCAATCAATATTAGCCCAAAAAAATTAATATTAGTTCTACAATAAAAGAAAGAAATTTGTGTTATGCTTTAGTAAGATTTTTGTGATTAAAATATAACATTCAATGTTTTAAATATAAAACCAGATACAAAACTCAATTTAAATTAAGGTAGTTTGAAAGTAATCAAAATAAAAAAACAGAAAAACTAAATTAATTCATAAGCAAAAACAATATTAAAACTTAAATCAAATATATATACAATAATATTTAAAATTTTAAAATCTACACAAAATAATAAAAATTTTAAAATGTAGAAAATAAAATTTAGGTTTATAATAAAAAATATCTACATTTAGTGCGGATCTGACACTAATTATTTTATAATTTGTGAAGAAGTAACCATGGAAACTATAAATTTTCTTTCAGAAAGACTGCACATTTGGTTCAAGTAAAAAAAAAGAATGCACACGTAAAAGTAATGAGAGTATCACATTTTAATTAATATATCAAATAAAAGAAAATTGTATCATATGCCTAATTTTAATGGACCGCTACCTATTTGTACGTTTGTAAAAAAAGCGGTCCATGTGCTAATACACTTGTCAAAAACGCACACAAGTTTTCTTTTCTCTTTTTACAAAAATGTAAATTGCTACAAAAATGTGTAATTGGTGAAATATTATTGTTTAAAAAATTTGAAATCCGCACTTTTTATTGTTCATTCAAAAGTCAAAACCTAAATAAAATACAGTTTGAGAATGGTGACAAAGTGGATAATTTAAAAATCAATGTGCACTTTTTTTTTTTTTTTGTCAACATGTTGGATTAATGGGCCGAGGTACAAAGTACAATTGGGCCAAACCCAGTACAACAAGAAATGAAAACGCGTGTAGCGAAAGCGTGCCGATAAGAACGCCACGTGGCATCATCGGGAGAGACGCCTGCATGCAAGACACCCGTCACGCCAAGGAAGAACCGCCGGGAGACCGCCGAACCTGCGTGGAAGAAAACGCAGCCGCGCCTCGCCGGACCAACTCGCCGATACTGGAGAAGACCAATTGCCGATCGCTGCATCCCGAGACCGCCGTCCTAAGCCGACCTGCATACAAAAGAAACAAGATGCAAAAGCTCCGTAGAAATCCACCGTAACTGAAGACGCCGCCACCGGTAGGAGAAAACTCCCCACAGGATTCCCAATCGCTTGTCTTCTAAAGCTGGGACACGATGACGATATTAATTCGGTGAAACCGGAGGAGAACTGACAGAACGCGGCACCCAAACCCAGGTGGAGAAACGGCGCGGAGAAAGAAAAGAGAACAGGATCGAGGAGACTCGCTAAGCGAGAAGCCGGGAAAACCCGGAGAATCCGATAAATCGGAAATAACGTCAGCCCCAGAAAGGCAACCTGAGTTTATTGGAACCGGAAAGCCGGAAACTAGACAACCCGGCAAGAAACCGGCGAACCAAAACAAACGAGACCGAGGAACCCACCGGCAGAGCCGGAAAAGCCGAACCCATAAACATCGAGAAAAAAGACAGTGTCCTCTGAAAGATATGAAAGAGAGAAGAGGGCAAAGTCAGAAAAAACTCGAAAGAGCGGAGGAAGAAGAAGAACCGCTCAAGAACGGAAGCGATTCCGGCTAACCGATTATGAACCACAGGGTAAATCAATGTGCACTTTTCATGTTACTATTCATAGCATGTATGCTCTACGTATATTATCAAAGCGTATAAAGAATTGATGGCTATTTAGCTGTTATGGAGTTTAGTTAACGATTTTGATGATATGATGGGTCAATGGTTAATTGTCAACTAAGCACATTGATGCCAGCCAGAAGTGACTTGTGTTCCCTAATAATCAATCTTCTATATGTCGAATTGTAAAATGTTTTTTTTGTTCTTTCTGTATTTTAAAACACTTCACTAATACTTTACTCCAACATTCAACCCGGCCATTACGACGTACTGTTTGGTCGTCACTTAACTAATGGTGGGTTAAAAAAATTAGATTTAAAATATTAATACATGACTAGCTTTTCTGAGTTTTCTCGTGCAGTGGAAGCAGAAACAGATAGGGCATTTTGATGCTTTGAAATTTAATAATTTTAGAGTTAGTTTCGGAATGTCTAATTAATATTAATGCTTGCTGGCTATAATACACTCGTAATCTCTGCTTTTAATTAATTCCAACAAAATCATTCGGTCTCTATTATAAATACTTTGTGTCGTGCATACGTGTGCTTAATTAGTTTATTGATTTATTTGTGTAAAGGTATGACCGGCCAAAGGCCATGGTCATGACCGAGTGCACGGGACGAGTCGGCTACGATCATACGCACGAACGGGTGCGAATGGACTCGGGTTGGTTCGCACGTGAACTAAGCGGTACGTCCATGGACGGTACGGTAGGTCGACGGAACACAACCGCGGGTTAGCCTACGTGCGAGCGGATGTGTGTTCGTAAACGATTGTGGTTGAATGTCCTAAGTGTTACACGGTTGATCATAAACCGTCTGTGGTTCAATCGTACTTGAACGCGGGTTGATGGAAACCACACGAGGACGAACAGAACTGCCTTCGGGTTGTACACAAACGACCGTGGGTCATTCGTATTCGTACGCGGGTCATATGCAGAAGACCGCGGGTCATACGTGACTGAACGCGAGTCGTTCGCCAAACATCCGCAGATCATACACGGCTGTCCGTGAACGGACACGACTGTCCGTGAACGGTCACGACCGTTCATAAGCGTGATCCGACCATGGTTAAACCATGAGTGCTAGGACAATCCTAATAGGACTTAGACCAGATTAGATGGAAAGTATAACAGAATTAGGGTTTTGCGTGTGCATTGGGTTATGGGACATGTAGAACCGGATGTTTATCTAAGTTGTTGGAATCATTTATAAATGAAATGAATTGCTTATTTGTTTATATGATTTCAGGACATGAGGCTGATTATGGAGATGATCAAGCATAGGCGTGGACAAATACCAAGGACGAGTGGTGTATAAGATTGATAGATTCAATAGGACCGATACTTTATTATAGCATAATGACATTGAACTACATTGTATTGGTACCTTTGGTTTGATTAATAAAAGAATTTATTTATCTTATGTTTTGCTCATTGTCTTAGACTAAGAATGGAATGAATGAAATGATTAAATGCTTGATAGAATGGTTAAGTATGGAATAATAGAACCCGAGGTTCGCAAATGAACCTCAAGGTAGAACGGCTAAGTAGTGAACATCTGTCCATGCCCTAAGGCCGGGATAGGACTTGTCAAAAAATACGAGGAGGTTTTCCACAAGCTGAAAGTGTACCTCACAACTCCACCGATACTAGCAAAACCAAAATAGGGAGAGACGCTCTACCTTTACATAGCAGTGTCAAGCGAGGCTGTGAGCGGGATCCTGGTTAAAGAGGACCAAGGTGGTCAAAGGCCAATTTTCTATGTCAGTAGGATCTTGGATGGAGCGGAGACTCGATACCCATTTATCAAAAAATTGTCTTTAGTGGTCGTGACATCGGTAAGAAAGCTCATGCCTTACTTCCAATCACACCCGATCACCGTCCTAACAACCATGTCCTCAACGGTTAATCTTGCAAAATCCAACACAGTCCGGCAGATTAGCTAAACCGGTAGTCGAGCTAAGTGAATACGACATCGAATTTAAGGATCGAACCAGCGTAAAGCGCAAGTCCTGGCAGACTTTATTGTCGAGCTCCCACCCGAACTAGCGCAAGAAGATCCGCCAGAAGCAAAAAGAGTGGATCCTACATGTAGATAGGTCGTCATCGAAAGCCGGCTCTGGAATCGGAATTCAGCTCAAATCGCCATCACGAGAAATACTTGAGCAATTGTTCAGGCTAGGTTTTCTAGCCTCAAACAACGAAGTCGAGTACGAGGCCCTAATTGCCGGATAACGGCTAGCTAAAGCTATCAGAGCAAAGCATATCATGGCCTATTACGACTCACAACCGGTTGTGAACCAATTCAACGGGGAGTGCAAGGTGTTTATGAATTGTACAATACATTAACATATAGAGTAAAAAAGAGAGAAAGTGAAATGTCATTGTCCACAAAAGTTTAGAGTGATAGACTCAAAATCAAGTAGTGGAGTTAATGGAAAAAGATTGATTCTCTTTGCTATTTTTGCAATTATATACCAAAAGTGTTATACTAATTTCTTTTAGAGAAAAGTCATAAAATAGCACAAAAAACATACCTTATCATAAATATAACACCAAAGAAAATAATTCACATTTTTAGTATTTTATTAATTACAAAGACTTTTATAGCATTATATAATTTATGGTTTAGGGTTAATTATTTAGGGTTTAGGATTTATTATTTAGGGTTTAGGGTTTAGTATTTAGGGTTTAGGGTTTATTATTCAAGGTTAGGGTTTAGTATTTAGAGTTTAGGGTTTAGTATTTAAAATTTAGGATTAGGGCTAATTTAGTGATAAAACATGTTTTTGTGCTATTTTTATGATTTTTCTTCCTTGGTGCTATATTTTTGACAAGTCATGTTTTTTGTGCTATTAATGCGATTTGCCCTTTCCCTTATCTCTTTGGGTTAAGGTTCTTCAGTCTTCGGACCTGTGCCCTTCCGGTCACATGGTTCAACCAACAGAACTACCGGCTTCGGGTATTAAACATTTTCCTTAGTTTTAATTGAACTTTTGTCACAAAATGTGCAAACGGATAGTTCTTCCGTTTCTTTTATGTTCGGCGTTTATTTTAAGGATTAGCAAAAGAAGAAAAAAAGAAAGACTTAAACGCCTAAATTGTAGATAGATTAATAGAAAAAGATTACATTCGCTATAAAAACAAACGCTATAGTAAGCAAACACACGACACATGTTTAAGAAAAACAATTTTCAAAAGAGAAAAGTCATAAAATAGCACAAAAACATATCTTATCATAAATATAGCATCAAGGAAAATAATTCACATTTTTAGCATTATTTTAATTACAAAGACTTTTATAGCATTATATAATTTAGGGTTTAGGGTTAATTATTTAGGGTTTAGGGTTTATTATTTAGGGTTTAAGATTTAGTATTTAGGGTTTATGGTTTATTATTCAAGGTTAGGGTTTAGTATTTAGGGTTTAGGGTTTAGTATTTAAGATTTAGGGTTAGGGCTAATTTAGTGACAAAACATGTTTTTGTACTATTTTTATGATTTTTCTTCCTTGGTGCTATATTTTTGACAAATCATGTTTTTTGTGCTATTAATGCGATTTGCCCTTTTCAAAATCCAAAAACAGTATTTGACACTTTCATTCACGGTCGACCAAAATTAAGACAAAAGGAAATTTTTAAGAAAAGAGGACCAAATAGAGTAGAGAGGGTAAACAGAGAGAAGATAAAGACAAATGGTGTAAGGGAGTTTGTCCTTCTCAGTGAATGAATTTTTGTAACCACCACACGATTTCGTGTGATTATTAAGAAGGAAAAAGCTCGTCAGAAAGCACACAGATACTGGATCTGTCATTGTCTGATCGTCTCTGAATGTTTCCATGAAGAAATTTGGCGCAACCATAATAAGAAGAAGCGTTGCACCCGGAACTGTTAGTTAAGATATACTCATATCTTACAGTTAGAATATACTCATAGGATATTCCTAATATCTCTGTGTATAGTTATGATACAGATCGATATCCTCTTGTATATATATCATGTATTACGTATCAATGAGATCATCAAGTGATTTAACACTTTCATGGTATCAGCAGCGAAATCTGATCCGCGAGCCTCTTCCTCTCTTTCCGATTTCCTTTCTCTTTTTCTCTAACTTCTTTTCGATCTCCTCTCGTCTCTCTTAACTCGCGATGGCTGCTAACGCTTCCACACTCCTTTCCTCTTCCGAGAAACCTTTTGGTATCACTCAAATCAGGGCTTACATACCCATTGTCCTTGATCTCGAGAAGATGAATTACGATGTCTGGAGGGAGCTTTTCGAGACACACTGTCTCACTTTCGGTGTTCTTGATCATCTCGAGGGCACGATCGCATCCACTCCAGCAACGGAGAAGGTTTGGAAGGAGCGTAATGGTCTCGTTAAGATGTGGATTTACGGAACCATTACTGACTCCTTAACCGAGACCATCCTTAAGCCAAAGAGCACTGCTAATGAACTTTGGCTTGCGCTTGAAGATCTCTTTCGTGACAACAAAGAGAACCGCGCATTGCAGTTAGAGAATGAACTCCGAACCATCACGATCGGAGATCTCTCAGTCCAAGAGTACTGCCGGAAACTCAAGTCTCTCTCGGACCTTCTGGCGAATGTTGACTCCCCAGTAACGGACCGTCAGCTCGTGATGCACTGCCTCAATGGCTTGAACGAAAAGTTTGAAAGCATTCACAATGTGATCCGTCACCGATCGCCATTCCCGAGCTTTCACACAGCTCGATCCATGCTGCTATCCGAGGAAGAGAGGCTGAAGAAGCAAGTTCGTGTCCCGGTCTCGACTACTACCACCACGTCTGCTCCCAATGTCCTGTATGTTAGTGATCAATCTCAGCAGACTGATCATTCTCAGCAGCAACAAAATTTCAGTAGTTCTAGAAACAACAACAACAAAAACAGAGGACGCGGCGGACGTGGGAATCGAGGCAAGGGTCGTCATAACTACGGACAGTCGGGCCAAATGAATTTTGGCTACCCGCAGTGGACATACGGACCACCCCAGTGGCCGTATCATTACTATCCTGGACACAGTCCGATGGCTATCCCTCAACAGCCATATTCGTTTCCATCACCATCATCATCTGCACATCGGCCAGGGATTCTCGGTCCTTACACACCTCGTCCACAGTCTGAAGCGCACTTTGCTCAGGATACATCGACACCACTGGTCCCCACTGCTCTTGCGAATGCGTTCAACACTATGACGCTTCAACAACCGGCAGACTCGGCCTGGTATATGGATTCCGGTGCATCCGATCACATCACTGCTAACCAAGGTAATCTCACTACTGTTTTTAATTCGAGCATAACTCCTTCGGTGTTGGTTGGTAATGGTTCGGTTGCTCATGTTACTAAAACCGGATCCGGCTCTCTTACTCCATTCTCTCCAAACCTTCGTCTCAATAATGTTCTTGTCTGTCCTGCTATCATTAAAAATCTTGTTTCTGTTCGCAAGTTTGTTACTGATAACAACTGCTATATCCTTTTTGACCCGTTTGGTTTCTCTGTTAAGGATCTACGAACCAAGAAACTTCTTCTCCGATGTGATAGCTCATGACCATTTTACTCGGTTACTCCGTCTGCTCTCTCGCCACCTCTGGCTCTTGTTTCAGGTAGCTCGGTTTGGCATCGCAGGCTGGGACATCCGAGTGCTTCGCTCCAACGTTCTTTCCCTTTTTCTGATTTATTTTCGCATAAAAAGGCTGACTTGACAACTCTGTGTCATGCATGCCGGCTGGGTAAACATACTCGTCTTCCATTCTCTTCGTCTCAAACTATTGTTACTAAACCTTTTCAGATTATACATTCCGATATTTGGACGTCTCCTGTGTTAAGTAACAGTGGCTTTAAATACTATCTCCTTTTTCTTGATCATTTTACTCATTATGTTTGGGTATATCCATTAAAGCAGAAAAGTCAAACATTTGCCAAATATCTTCATTTTTCTGCGATGATCAAAACACAATTCAATACTTCTATCTGTGCTTTACAGTGTGATAACGGAGGCGAGTATACCAGCCAGATCTTTCTCGATCACTTGGCCTCGTCCGGCACTGCCATTCGTCTCTCTTGCCCTCATACATCTCAGCAAAACGGCCGCTCTGAACGAATGCTCCGTACTATTAACAACACAATACGGACGCTTTTGGTTCAAGCTAAAATGCCGTATTCTTATTGGGTCGAAGCCTTATTCACATCGGTACATACACTCAATCTTCTTCCTTCTTCTGCTATTCAAAATGAAATTCCTTTCACTCGACTGTTTCACAAACCTCCTATCTACTCTCATCTGCGAGTTTTTGGCTGTCTGTGTTATCCTAACCTTTTATCTACTTCTTCTCATAAGCTTTCACCTCGTTCCACAGCTTGTGTTTTCCTAGGTTACCCAGAAAATCACAGGGGATATAGGTGCTTAGACCTCTCTTCTCGGAAGATTATCATTTCAAGACATGTCACCTTTGTCGAAGATAACTTCCCCTTCTACGCTACACCTTCTATCCCCTCGCCAGCCTCAAACACTGTTCCACATGATATACAGCCGATCCTTCCTCTCTCTGCTGGCCTTCCTCCGCCGGCAGCTCCCATTCCTCCTCCCACGCACCAAATGACGACCCGCCTAAAAGATGGGATTGTCAAACCGCGTGTTCGTCTTTGTCTTCACACTGATTCCATCTCTCCTCTTCCTCTATCTCATGTACATGCTGCCAAGAACTATACCTGGCTTAACTCCATGAAGGAGGAATACAATGCTCTTATTAAACGCAGGACGTGGGATTTGGTTCCGCGGCCTAAGTCTACTAACATCATTCGTTCTATGTGGCTTTTTCGTCATAAGTTTGATGTAGATGGGAAGCTTTCTTGGGAATCCGAGCCAATTCTACAGATTCAGAATTCTCGCGAGTTCCCGATAGCCTAGGATCTAGGGTCTAGTTAATTGAATCATGGATCTTACTGAAGGATTATGTGTGTTCATGGTGTAATTGTCAGGTTACATCCTAGCACATAATAAACAAGGATCTAGGTGATTGCAGTTGAATCATAAACAGATCAGGATCATTACCTTATGATTGCAGCGGATTGATCAAAGGAATGAAGAGATCAGTTAGAGCTGATTATCACCGGCTCCTCCTAGGTATCCACACGCTTACAAGCTACGGATCAGGCTGCTAGACCAAGCTGGAAAATCACAGAGAGAGAGGAAGACGGCTGGTGTGAAAATCGCAGATGTATGAAGCATTAGGGCTTCCTGCGCCTCTCCTCTTCCTTATATGGGCCCAAGTAATTAAACTAATGGCTCATTAGGCTTTTGGGCCTAAGGCCCAAATCAGACAAAAGACTGTCTTTTGTCTGGCCCAATTCTCTGTACAAATACGGTAAATGCCTTGCATCTTACTGTATTAATTCCATTTAACTTTCCCGTTAGCTATGGTGTGTGACCCTATGGGATCATACAATACTGGTAATAAGTCCTGAACTTATAGATCATGAGCGGGCTCTAGCAAGTCATCATGATCACCCAGTATTTATGACTTTATGTCTGATCTCGACACTTATCATACTTTCTAGAGATAGTACGATAGATTTCAGGACATTCCCAACAATCTCCCACTTGTACTGGAATCCTACATTTTCTAATCCTTTTGTCTCAATATCTCGATCTGGCATAAGGCAAGATACGTGTCATCCTTATATAGCCAGACCATGTTCATCGGACCAGATTTGATACTGACAATGCAAACGACTTGGGCAAGTCCGTTTGGGAGTGGCCACTCTCTTACCAGCTATCAAGTCTCTGATTGGCCTAGAGATATTACCTCCGTTAAACGGCAGGGACAAATCCCATCTTGTTCCATCACTATGAACTACACACTTTATAATACACCCAACCAAGGTCCTTATAGCTCCCAGTTACGAAACAGCGTTAGACAATGATCAAAGCGCATCACTCCATGTGCAGCCACATGCATGCGAACTCAGGTCTAAGGACTATACTCTATAGTCGTATATGAGAACCTCTCATGACACAGATATTAATATCTTGTAGAGTTCTCATCAGCGGGCCATGTCCGGTCATATGCTCCCCTACATATACCTATGTGTCGACTTTGATGCCGCGCATCTATGACCCCTCGAAACTTGGTCATAAGTCTCAACACAATCTAGTCTCAAGTGGTTGTTGGTGTTCCAATTTCAACAACCTTCGACTATGGACACTATGATTTATGTCATTTCGTTAAATATGGGGTTTCAGGATCAAGTCTACTCATGTACTTCGATGGCCCATATATAATGACATGAATCATTTTGGAACGATTATTTATATCACAGTTAAAATAATCCAGAAATCATAGATTTCATAAACATAAAATATTATGTTTACATGAACCTTTCAAAACAACTAAATAAAGCCCTTTACAAACTCCCACTGAAATTAAGACTACATCTTAATTTCACTTATCCTACAGCAACAGTCCGCGACTCGTGCTTAGGCCTAAGGAGTGGCTTCGTTAATAGATTAGCAACGTTCTCATTCGTTGAAACTTGCTGATCTACTTAACACCTCTGTCATTTATCTCACGGAATAGGTTATACCTACCCTCAAGGTGTTTGGACCTCTAATGTGCAGCTAGTCTCATCTATGCTGGGAATCACATCAAGTTCAGTGATGAACTCTTCTTTCCAAACAACCTCTTTCGCCGCTTCTTAAGCTGCGAAATGTTCAGCTTAAGTCATGGAGTCAGCAACAGTGCTTTGCACCGCCAGACAGACACAAGATATAACCGGACTGTGACCGGAAATCATCTTTGTTTGTTGGAAACTTGCCTTTCAGACTCTACCGACTTGTAGCACCTCACTTTCTCCGTAAATCAAGAACTTATCCTAAGTATTTTCCAAATACTTGAGGATATTCATACGTCAATCCAGTGATTCTTTGCTGGATTTGACTGGTCTTTACTTGTCTTGCTTAACATTAAAGCAACATCAAAACAAGTATGTGTCATGGCATACATGATAGATCCAATTGCCGACGCATATGGAATCTCATCCATGTGTTCAAGCTCAACAGATATCGTAGGATACTGTTTCTTGCTTAACGTAATGCCATGTGACATTGGCATAAAACCCTTCTTGGAATGCTGAAAACGTGTAGGACTTTGTCAATATAAGAATCCTGACTTTGTCCTATCAGCTCTTTTGGATCTCTATCTTTGGATCCAAAATCCAAGAACATACGTGGCTTTACCCATGTCAATCATAAAAACAACTCCTAAGCCAGTCCTTTACTGACTGCAGCATTGGAACGTTATTTCCGAGAATCAGTATGTCATCGACATACATTATGAGAAATGCAACATCGCTCCCACTTATCTATTAGTAAACGCACAGTTCCACTTCGTTCCTGTTCAAATCAAAACCTTGACTACTTCAACAGAACGAAGATTCCAACTCCGATATGCTTGCTTCCATCCATGAATGGATCGATGAAGCTAACTTACACACAGTATAATTTTTCGGAGTCCGTGCTCACTTTCGCTTCTGTGAATTTCGCAGGTTCGTCACTTTCAATGATCATCAGATCATGACAATTAATCACGAGAAATTACTCTCGGATTAGTGACGGATTCTAATCTGCGAACTTCAGGCTCTACAGGTGTAGATTCTACAGAAATCTGTAAATCCATCCGCTGCTCTCCCTCAACAGGTTGAGCAGCCTCCTGTATTTCTCGAATTTCTTCGAGTTATACTTTTACTCCCACTGTTCTTCTTGGAAAGCTACTTCCCTTTTAGAAAACAGAATTCCGAACAACCTAACTTCGTTTTCGGAATGGACGTAAAAGTAACAAGCCTTGGTTTCCCTAGGACAACCAGCGAAGTAGCACAACTACAAATACTCAGTAAAGACGAATTTGGATCATTTCCAGTCCACATTTAAGTGGTGTCTTTCAACTGATATTGGTAGAACTATTTCAGCGTAAACTTAGATATTTCTAGAGTGTTATTCATAAAGAATATCATGGAAGATTCGTGTGACTCATCTTTAATCATTTCTAATAAGATCTGATTCATTCTCACAGAAACACCTCTAGGTTTTCAGGAGAAATGAGCTGTGAAACGACTTCACACTCATTCAGATTCACACACCACCAATGACTTAAGTATTCTCACTCGTGATCTAATCCAGAGTCTCAATACTTCTGTCACTCAGATTCTATACCTCATTCTGGAACTCTTTCGACCATTTCAAAGAATTCCGACTCGTGTCTCATCAAATGAACACAGTCATACTCACTGAAGTAATCAGTAAATATAATGAAGTACAGGAAATTTTTCTCTGGCATTACTGCTCATCGGGCCACATACATGAGTATGTTCAAGGTCCAATAAGCCTTTGGGCCTTTCTCTAGCTCGGCTAAGATGGGCCCTTTGTCTTTTGGTCCAGTAAGCAGAATTCAAGTCTCATAAGATATCCGATCAAATGAGCCCAAAAGTCCATAACTATGGGATTTCTGAATCCGACTCACTCTATGTGACTAAAACATTTACGCCAAGAAAAATCAGGTTTAATTCATCAGATTTAAACCAATTCGGTATTTATGTTACATTTAGGCACTCTTTGGTTTAAGATATAAAACCCATTCCTTGAATAGGGTGCTACAATTAATATTTCATTGAGATCAAAAGAACAAAACTTGTCTTTTATCAAAATGAAAAACATTCAAATTCTTACAAGAAGATGAAAGACAACTCTGCTTAAAGCAGGTACATTGTAGCAATTACTTAATAAAACCAAGCCTCAAAGGCATCTACAAGTGAAAACCCTACGGCTGAGGCAGCATCCATAGCTCCTTCCAGACACGCAGTTCCACTTGCCCTTCCTTCAACGTTCTACTGTTGCTTAGGCTCTGCATATTATAACAAATATCAGTGCCACAACCAGTATCCAATACCTATAAGGTAGAACTTGAAGTAATAACATGAATACCTGAGGAAGTAGTCTCATACATCAACTTTAACTCCTCATAATCTTCCATGAATTTAATGCAATCTCTCTTCCAATGCCCAGTCTCTTTACAGTAGCAGCACTTACCAACGTAAGATGTATCTGACTCGGGCTCAGAAGACACACGCTTGCCATGATTCAAAATCTGGACAACTTTGTCTTCACCCTTGTCAGCACTAGGTTTAGTAAACCTACCCTTCTCCATTATGAGATTATACAGGGTACTCTTCACGTTTGGCTCAACTGTCTTGAGCATATCATGCAGTTCAGTCAGCGCCTTCGTTAAGCCTTTCTTGATATAGTTCCTACTGAACTTATCATAGCTTGACGGCAGTGACTGCAGAATGATCTCAGTTGCCAATTCTTGGCTAACTGGATAATCCAGTTTCCTCAGGTTATCAATGTAACCCATCATTTTACTGACATGAGGACTTACTGGATGATCATTTGGTAGCTTGCAGCTAGTGAGAGATTTAACCAACTGGTATCTCTCCACTCTTACCTGCTCCTGAAATTTCAATTTCAGGCTGCTGATCATCTCTATTGGCGACTCCATGTTCTCATATTGCTTCAGCAAATCTGAGTCCATGGTAGCCAATATCAGACCACGCACATCTACCGCATCATTATAATGCTTATTCCAAGCATCATATACTGCATGAGAGGCATTGGACCCGATCCTCACGGGGAGAGCTCTCTCAAGGACATAGTCCTTTCTCTCCTGCCTGAGGACTAGCCTCAGGTTCCGCGACCAAGTCAAGAAATTTGATCCGTTCAGTTTGTCCATCTCAAGGACAGACCGGATCGAGAAAGTGTTTTGATTGTTTGTGCTAGTCATAACTGAAATTTAGAGATAAATAGAGTTTTAGTTATTTAGTTCATAAAAGAGTAATCTTAATAACTTATAAGAAAACTCGCATTGCATTCAAAATTTCTTTGTTTAACCTCATAAGAATGCAATGATTCCGAGACCCATGTTCAACTAAAACCAAAGTGGGCCACTGGCCGTCACCCGGAATTAGCTTTACTTGGTAAGCATACACACAGCTAGTTATATCCAATAACTCTCGGTTGTGAATTGGGCCCAAGGCCCAATACACCAGATGTCTCAAGGCCCGGGACTCCCGATGGCCCAGTCAAGGAAACCAATCTCTTACAGCCAAATAATCACTAAAGTCTGGGACTCCCAATGAAATTAGTGACTATATACTACTTTACTTACGCAAAAACAGACACCTCACACTGTAAGCCATATCTGTAATTGAATAAGCGTTAAGTAGCTGACAAGATTGGGCAAGACATCCAAGCTTGATATTGTTTTTGAGGATTTTAGGTTTTCTTTCCAAAAATAGAAGATTACTATTTTGGGAAACTTACTTATTTTAGAAACTTTCTAAATTTAGAAACATACTAAAAATAGAAATTTCTAATTTAATATTTTATTAAAGTTTTCGGTTGGGTCACAAATTATAGGCCCAAGACCACAGAATTCCAATTGGCCCAATAATTTGACATAACCGAGTCGGTTCATTAATTCTGGTCCAAGACCAAATTAACTACTAAATCCAACTGGTTATTTACTAAACCAGACCAGCTCTAAATTATTTGGTCCAACCAAATCAAACTTAGACCAGCCTTCGGTTTAGGTTAAAATTCAATTTTTGAATTTAAATCCGGTTTAACCAGAAATTAAATAATACCAATTGTATTAAATAATTTCCAGCAAACCGCGATTTGGGTTAACCGCTTAAACCATTAATTAATTAAATCAATCATCACCATCACAAATGGACAAAACGATTTTGAACAAATCGTGACATAGTCAAATCGATTGTAAAACATTAACCTTTTGACTTTTCTAAATCGATTATTAATTCCATTCGCTTATGATAATGACAATAACGATTCTAGCAACAAGCTAACAAGCTAATGACTTCCATTCGTTTTTGATAATTAATTTTCCTCATTCAAGCGATCATGTCAACAAGCTAACAAACAAAGTCAACGATTCACAATTAACACAAAAGGACAAAAATTTTTTTTTTTGACCTAATTCCCATCGCATGAAACTTAATTAAATGATTTTGACAAACATCATCGATCATGACAAAATCCACATGCGATTGTCACCACTTTGATAACCGATTCTCAAATTAACGATTATCACATGCGATTCACAACAGCTTATCATAATCGATTGTCACCACGTTCACATTAACGATTTCCCAAATCACTTAAAACAAAAACGATTCTTAATTATTAACAAATTAAACAAATCGATTCTCATAAAGCAAGTCAACATGCGATTCATACAATAGAAACGAGTTTCAATAAAATCGATTATGAGAAAAATCGATTCTTATACCAGTTTCTCATTTCTAGGTTTTCCAAGTTTCAATCAATCAAACTAATAAACAACCTAGTATGATCCAAAAAGCAAAAACCTAACAACCTGGCTCTGATACCACTGAAGGATTATGTGTGTTCATGGTGTAATTGTCAGGTTACATCCTAGCACATAATAAACAAGGATCTAGGTGATTGCAGTTGAATCATAAACAGATCAGGATCATTACCTTATGATTGCAGCGGATTGATCAAAGGAATGAAGAGATCAGTTAGAGCTGATTATCACCGGTTCCTCCTAGGTATCCACACGCTTACAAGCTACGGATCAGGCTGATAGGCCAAGCTGGAAAATCACAGAGAGAGAGGAAGACGGCTGGTGTGAAAATCGCAGATGTATGAAGCATTAGGGCTTCCTGCGCCTCTCCTCTTCCTTATATGGGCCCAAGTAATTAAACTAATGGCTCATTAGGCTTTTGGGCCCAAGGCCCAAATCAGACAAAAGACTGTCTTTTGTCTGGCCCAATTCTCTGTACAAATACGGTAAATGCCTTGCATCTTACTGTATTAATTCCATTTAACTTTCCCGTTAGCTATGGTGTGTGACCCTATGGGATCATACAATACTGGTAATAAGTCCTGAACTTATAGATCATGAGCGGGCTCTAGCAAGTCATCATGATCACCCAGTATTTATGACTTTATGTCTGATCTCGACACTTATCATACTTTCTAGAGATAGTACGGTAGATTTCAGGACATTCCCAACACTTACCTCGTGATTACCTGGTGTTTGGCAGCGGAAGATTGATCAGGTAGCACGAGATCTATTGCGCCTCAGATGCTGCGCCTCTATCGTAGTCCACACGCACACAAGCTGGAATCCGCCGGGTTGCTAGCACCGGGACTCGGATCTCCCTGGGAACTGAGTTTCTCTAAGGTTTCTGTGTTTTCTCTCTGAGAAAAACACTCTGGGCGGCGCCGAAGAACCAACTCACTTAGGTCGAGATATAAAACGTACTTATATACTGACCTCGAGGTGAACCGAAACATCAGTTTCGGTTTCGCCATTGTGTCGACCGACACACTTATTGGTGTCGATCGACACACGTCCTGTATCGACCGACGCACCCAATGGTGTCGATCGATACACCCCTTTGAAACTTATATTCGATCTGTATCCAATACATATCGATCAGACCATATGCCAATGATCAATTCCCATGCAGAGTATATCCAACTTGCTTAGGTGTGTGACCCTGTAGGTTCACACGATACTGGAAATGAGTTACAACTCATTTGTCATAAGCGGTTTCTAGCAAAACGTTATGACTACCCAGTACCACATGAATTGTCCGAACTCGACAATACAACTATCTCTAGAGATTGTACAATGTGATTTCAGGACATAATCCCAACAATCTCCCACTTGTACTGGAATCACCTATTCCTATAATCCCTTCGTCTCTATATCTCGATATGGCATAAGGCAAGAGACTGTGTCATCCTTATTATAGCCAACATCATGTTCATCGAACTTCTGATCTATACTGATAAACAAACGACTGACAATCACCTCGTTTGAGCACGGCCATGCATTTTCTCAGTATCAAATCTTCGATGGGCCCTGAGATATTTATCTCCCGATATACAGGAGGGATAAATACCATTTTGTTCCATCCCTGTTTCTACACATACTTCATGATACGTCGAAACAATGCCGTTATAGCCGCCAGTTACGGAACGACGTTTGACAAGGTCAAAGCGCACCAATTCATATGCTAGAAAGCATGATGAACTCAGGTCTAAGGACTATGCTCTATAGTCGTAATGAGAACCTCCCATGACACTTATATATAACTATCCTGTGGAGTTCTCATTAAGCGGGTCATGTCCGATCATATGTTCACCAACATATATCTATGTGACTGACTGTGATAATCATATCATTGACTCCATGAAACTTAGTCCAACAGTCACCTCACATGCTAGTCTGCGCGGTTGTTAGTGTCCCATTTTAACAACCTTGACTAGGGACTATCATAATTTATGTCATCTTTTACTTATAGGGTTTCATGATCAAGTCTTCAACTTGATGACCTATAAGATGACCATAAAATACTTTGGGACCATTATTTAATTATCCAATAATTAAATAATACTGATGTCAGTTTTAACTTACACAAATACTGCCAAAGCATGTCTATGTAAAGTTTACAACATAACTAAAATGACTCCCACTAGAATCAAGATCATCTTTTCAGATATCTTATACCTACAGCAACAGAATAAATTCCGTGCTTAGGTTGTGGGAGAGAGTGCGGTGCTATTGCTTGAAATAATTTCAACAAATTACACCGCCATTCAGATAAAAGCACTATTCTACAGTCTACTGCTTGGAGCCTTTCCAACAGTTAGCACCGCTATTCAGACAAAGAGACATAACCAGGTGGGAACCGGGAATCGTCTTTGTCCGACTAACTACTTTCAACTGGTTCGTCACTTTATCAGTTCATCACGAACCTATCCTTAGTGTTTCTCAACACTTGGGATATTTCTGGTAACTATTAAGTGACTATTACCGGAGTACATTGGTATTTTCTCGTCATGCTTTATGCTCAAGCTGCATCTAGACGAGCGCAAAATATGGCATTCATGATGGATTCTATTGCATCAGCATAAGTAATCACACTCATTAATACTAGTTCAGACAGTGTTCAAAACACTTCTTCCTGCTAATATTGTTACCAGCTCAGCCAGTGTTCAAGACACTTCATCTTGCTTAGATTATTGCCATAAGACCTTTGGTATGAAGCCATTCTTGGAATCAAGCACCTTAGAGCTGTCCAATACCTTATCAACATAAGGATTTTGACACTACCCAATTAGCTTACTCAATCTATATTAATAGATTCTTATTCCAAGAATTCACGCGGCTACTCCCATGTCTATCGTTTAAGTTTGACTTCCGACCTAAATCTTGACAAGACTTTAGCGTCGGAACGTCGTTTGTGAGATTCAAGTATGTTATCTACATACTGTGTGAGAATTGCCATTACGCTCCCACTAGTCTTCTTGTAAACGCATGGTTTCTTTTTTCTTTCTGATCAAGTCAAAACTTTTGACCACATTATCAGAATGTTGATTCCAACTTCAGGATGTTTGTTTCAATCCAGAAATGGATCGGTGAAACTAACATGCATACCCAGCCAATTTTCGGAGTTGGGGCTTACCACCGCTTCTTTGAATTTCGCATGCTCGTCACTTTTCAATGATCAATGGATCACGACAATTGGTTACGAGAAATCACTCTCGAGTTAGTGACGGATCCTATCGGATCTACGAATGTCAGGCTCCACAGTTGCAGATCCTACAGCACTTTGTAGATCTTACCGCAGCTCTCCCTCAACAGGTTGAACAGCTTACTGCGTTTATCGAATTTCTTCGATGTGTACTTTTACTCCCACTGTTCCTTTTGAAAGTATCACCTTTCTTAAAAGACACAGTTCCGGACAACAAAAGTACTAAGCCTTGGTTTCCTCAGGACAACCAGCGAGGTAGAACTTATCAGATATGGATTCAAGTTTGTTTGTTGACTACTGTCTTACACAAACCTTGCAATCCCAATTAATCAGAAAAACATATTTGGAAATCACCCAGTCCACATCCAATGTGGTGTTTTTCACTGATTCTGATAGAAACCTTTTAGCGTAAACATAGACATTTCAGAACGTATTCTTAAATGGATATGGAAGATTCCTGTGACTCATCATTGATCAAATCATATCTTATAAGATCTGATTCATTCCTTTAGATGATCACCCAATTCTTGACTCTAGTGATTCAATCGAGGATTTCAATACTTCTGTCAAATTGGTTCTACACTTCATCTTTGAACTCCCTCAAGGGATTCCAACTCGTGTCTCATCAAATGAACACAGCCATACTTATTGATGCCATCAATAAGGTAATGAAGTATAGAATATTTCCTTTGGCAATAATGCTTGTTGGGCCGCATACATCAGTATGTGTAAGGCCCAATAAGCCTCTGGCCCATTTCCTTTTAGCTCTGCTAAATGGGCCTTAGTCATTTGGTCACGTGAACAGAATTCATATCCCAAGTGATTAAAATCAAATGAGTCCAAAGCTATGGATTTACTGAATCTGCTTCACTTTTGTGGTTAAACGACTATACTAAAGAAAGGTCGAGTTCGAGTCATCAGACTTAAACCGTTTGGTATTTATGTTATATTTTAACTCATGTTGGTTTAAGACATAAAACCCATTCTAAACGGGGTGCTACCATTAAATATTTCATTAAGATCAAAAGAACAAAATTTGTCTTTTATCAAATGAAAAACATCCAAATTCTCAAAAGAAAATGAAAGACATTTTGCATATAGCAAATACATGGTGGCAATTACTTAATTTCAAAAACCAAGTGGGAAAGGCTCCTACAAGTGGAGATCTCTACGGCTCATGCAGCAACCATTGCTTCATCCAGACTCGCAGTTCCACTTGTCCTTTCTTCAACGTTCTACTGTCGCTTAGGTCCTGCATATTTCAAAAAATATCAGTACCACAACAAGTATCCAATACTTATGTAGAACTTGAATTGATAACACAATACCAGAAGAAGGAGTACCATACATCTTCTCCATCTCTTGTGAATCTTCCAAGAATTTATTGCATTCTCTCTTCCAATGCCCCGACTCATTACAGTAGAAACACTTTCTGACACCAGATGGGCCTGACTTGGGCTTATAAGATGACACAGGCTTATCCTGATTCCAAATCTGGACGGCCCAGCCTCTACCCTTGCCAACACAAGATTCCTCAAATCTTTTACCCTTTTTGATGTCATACTCTGCTGTTTTGAGCATACCATGCAGATCAGTCAACGTCTTCGTCAAGCCTTTCTTGATATAGTTCTTAACGAACTTGTCATAGCTTGACGGCAGTGACTGCAGAATGATGTCAGTGGCCAACTCTAAGCTGACAGGACATTCCAGTTTCCCCAGGTTATCAATGTAACCCATCAGTTTAATGACATGAGGACTTACTGGAGCATCCTCTGGTAGTTTTCACCCAGTGAGAGACTTCACCATCTGGAATCTCTCAACTCGTGCCAGATCTTGAAACTTCAGTTTCAGGCTGGTGATTATCTCTATTGGCAACTCCATGTTCTCATACTGACTCTTCAAGTCTGAGTTCATGGAAGCCAACATCAGACCACGCACATCTACCACATCAGTATAATGCTTATTCCAAGCATTATATGCTGCATGCGAGCGATTGGTCTCAAGCCTTTCTGGAAGAGCCTTTTCGAGGACATAATCTTTGCTCTCCTGCTTGAGAATGAATCTCAGATTCCGATACCAATCCAGGAAGTTGGATCCATTTAACTTGTCCTTCTCAAGGACGGATCGCAACGAGAAAGTAGTCATAGTCATAATCTGAAATCCAAGAAAAACAAAGATTTAGTTATGTATATGATGAGAGTTCTTATTTCAATAAGAAAACTCGCATTATATTCAAACAATGTTTCCTCTATGAATATAATAATCCAAGATCCATACTTCACCAAAATCTGAGTGGGCGACTCGCCATTACCCAAACTTTAGTTATCTAGGTAAGCAAATCATTGCTAATTGTACTCAGTACAACTCTTGGTTGTGGATGAGACAAACTATGTCTAATCCACTCTGATGTCTCTGGGCTCAGAACTTCTGATAGCTCAGTCAAGTAAACCAATCTCTTTAGTCTCGTGATCATTGACAGTTGCACTGCAAATCTGTCAATGACCACCTGCCTTACCCATGCAGCAGTGGATACCAAGGACTCCAAGACTATCCAATAAACGACACGAGTTTTGACAGTAGGCAAGATTGGGCAAGACATCAATGTTACTTGATATTTAGTTGAGGAAACTAAACCCAAAAGTTTAGCAAATCAATTTCTTAGGTCATGTAATTGTTGATGTTAATGCACTGCAAGTCCATCAATGTTATTACCTGCCTTACTCACGTAATCGTGGACACCAAGCTCTTGGCTAGACATCACACAACAAAATGAGTCTTGACAGTTGACCACATTGAAGCTAATCTTTAATCAAGGTTTTGGTCGAGTTTGGTTTCTGCAAATTCAAGGTTCAATAACCAGAATTCCGAGCACTGTGTCGATCGACGCAGACTCTGTCTGTCGATCGACATAACCAAACAAAACCGGATTTCAATGACCGGTTAATTCAATTAACCCGGTTCATCGAACCAGTTATGTCGATCGACGCAGCCCATGTGTGACGATCGACATAGACCTAAACCGCATATAGTTCTTGATAACCGGTCCAATTCAATTGAACCGACTTATCTGATCAAACTGATCTTAACCAATCGGTTTATACTTATTAGGATGATCAGTTCAATCCAATTGAACCAATTCATCCAATTTAAACCGTTTAAACCAGTTTCAACTGATTGCGATAACCAGTCCAATTCAATTGAACCGACTTATCCAATCAAACTGATTTGTCCCATCGGTTCATGCTAATTGAGATAATCAGTTCAATCCAATTGAACTAATTCATCCAATTTAAACCGATCTATTCGGACTTAACCAAGCATGATAACCGGTCCAATCCAATTGAACCGATTGACCATTCGCGAGGTTCGTGTCGACCGATACACACCTGTGTCGATCGATACGTGGCCGAATTTGTTCTGTGTCGACCGATACACAACCTGTGTCGATCGACACAGAAAGCTTTCGGTTTTTCTTCGCGAAAAACCCTAGCCGCCGAATCTGTCGATTTCGCCACCTTGTGTCGACCGACACACCTCATGTGTCGATCGACACAGTGCGAAAACACAGATTCGCAGATCGATCAAATCGATCTCACCTGTTCTAATTCAAACAACCTAGTTTGCGAATCTAAATCATCAAATTTGATTAACAGGTGTGATTCAATGATAAAACCCTAAGGCTCTGATACCACTCTTGTGAATCCGAGCCAATTCTAAAGATTCAGAATTCTCGCGAGTTCCCGATAGCCTAGGATCTAGGGTCTAGTTAATTGAATCATGGATCTTACCTCGTGATTACCTGGTGTTTGGCAGCGGAAGATTGATCAGGTAGCACGAGATCTATTGCGCCTCAGATGCTGCGCCTCTATCGTAGTCCACACGCACACAAGCTGGAATCCGCCGGGTTGCTAGCACCGGGACTCGGATCTCCCTGGGAACTGAGTTTCTCTAAGGTTTCTGTGTTTTCTCTCTGAGAAAAACACTCTGGGCGGCGCCGAAGAACCAACTCACTTAGGTCGAGATATAAAACGTACTTATATACTGACCTCGAGGTGAACCGAAACATCAGTTTCGGTTTCGCCATTGTGTCGACCGACACACTTATTGGTGTCGATCGACACACGTCCTGTATCGACCGACGCACCCAATGGTGTCGATCGATACACCCCTTTGAAACTTATATTCGATCTGTATCCAATACATATCGATCAGACCATATGCCAATGATCAATTCCCATGCAGAGTATATCCAACTTGCTTAGGTGTGTGACCCTGTAGGTTCACACGATACTGGAAATGAGTTACAACTCATTTGTCATAAGCGGTTTCTAGCAAAACGTTATGACTACCCAGTACCACATGAATTGTCCGATCTCGACAATACAACTATCTCTAGAGATTGTACAATGTGATTTCAGGACATAATCCCAACAAGCTTCTCAGATACAAGTCACGCTTGGTCGCAAATGGCAAATCACAGCAGCTGGGGATCGATTGCGACGAGACTTTTATCCCAGTTGTCAAACCAGCATCAATACGGGCCGTCTTACATATTGCGCTGGCTTGTGGCTGGGCTCTTCGCCAACTCGATGTGAAGAATGCTTTCCTCCACGGCGACCTTGAGGAAACTGTTTATATGCACCAACCACCGGGCTTTACTGACAAACTTAAACCCAACCATGTTTGTCTTTTACGTCGTTCGCTTTATGGTCTTAAACAGGCACCGAGGGCGTGGTACACTCTCTTCGCTACAGTCGCTCGTACCATTGGCTTTCATCAAAGTAGATCCGACTCCTCTCTCTTTATCCTCGGCGATAAATCTCCTCAAGCGTTTCTCCTGTTGTACGTCGACGATATCGTACTTACGGCATCATCAACTACTTTGCTCGAAAGTATCATCTCGCGACTTGGCAAAGTTTTCGATCTCACTGATCTCGGCCGCCTACATCATTTCTTGGGAATCTCGGTCACATTCAACTCCGATGGTATCTTCCTCAGCCAGCACAACTATGCGGCAGACATTCTTACTCGCGCGGACATGACCAACTGCAAGCCCAGCTCCACTCCGGTTGACACCAAGTCTAAGTTAGCAGCTGATGACGGACCTCCGGTCGCAGATCCTACACTCTACCGTAGCCTTGCTGGTGCCTTACAATATCTTACCTTCACTCGGCCGGATCTTGCATTCGCTGTTCAGCAAGTATGCCTCTTTATGCATGATCCTCGTGAGTCACATTTCACAGCTCTCAAACGAATTCTGCGTTACGTCAAAGGCACCATAGCACACGGTTTGCAGCTCAAGCGGTCCTCTTGCTCAGATCTGATTGCATACTCCGATGCTGACTGGGCTGGCTGCCCATCGACTCGACGATCCACGTCCGGGTATGCTGTGTTTCTAGGTGACAGCTTGATTTCCTGGTCGTCCAAACGACAACACACGGTCTCTAGATCAAGTGCGGAGGCCGAATACCGAGGAGTTGCGAATGCTGTGGCGGAAACATCTTGGCTCCGAAACCTTCTGCTCGAGCTTGACTGTCCTCTCACCAAGGCTACGATCGTTTATTGTGACAATATCTCTGCCGTCTATCTCTCTAGCAATCCGGTGCAACATCAACGCACTAAGCATGTGGAAATAGATCTACATTTTGTTCGTGAACGCATTGCTCTGGGGCAGGTTCGGGTTCTGCACGTTCCTTCTGCTTCTCAATATGCAGACATCTTTACAAAGGGATTGCCTTCTCCCCTGTTTATGGACTTTCGATCCAGTCTTAACGTTCGACAACCTACCGTACGACTGCGGGGGAGTGTTAGTTAAGATATACTCATATCTTACAGTTAGAATATACTCATAGGATATTCCTAATATCTCTGTGTATAGTTATGATACGGATCGATATCCTCTTGTATATATAACATGTATTACGTATCAATGAGATCATCAAGTGATTTAACACTTTCAGGAACTTCTAGCGACTCTACAAGTTTTGTTTTCAATTTATAGTTAGCAAAGACAGAAAAGACTAACCAACTCGCAATTGAACGATTATTTATACCCCAAAATGTTCACTAACATTACAATACTAGATGTCAGACGATGATCAGGGGCTAAGTGCATGACAAATTGATTACCAATAAATTGGAAATGTTTTTGTTAAAGAATGAATAATATGGTATGGTTGGCAAACACACAAAAACACTTTAAAGTAATTCTTTATAGAATGAATACTAAGTTAAAACTGGTTTGGGAGGAAAAGCTTGAGGACGACTGTGAGGAGAGCGATGCATTTCATAAACTCCATCCTGTGGATAGAATTCATATATTTTAATCAGATCATCGTTACATACTCAAGAACAACAACAAAAAAGGTATTGATTGTTACCTCAAGAATTGGAAAATAACAAGAGGAAGGCTAACGAAGAGGTAAGGAGCTAATAGTGAAGTCAACATGTTGGTTGACTTCCATTTTGTTCCATCCAATATCATCAGAAGACTTTATCCAAAAAAATAAAAGTAACTGATTATGGAAAGATCAAAAACATTTGAAACAAACGAAAGGCATACACACTTATATAAAAGTGTTTCAAGAAGAGATGACTAACATTGCAGTGAAAGACACAACCCATTTTAGTAACAACGTGAACATGGTTAGGAATCCGTAGCTGTGGATTAGCTTCTCTGCAGCGAGTTGGAACTCATTCATATACTCGAACTTTTCCATTTTTCAAAAAATAGAAAATACAATAGATAAACAGAGCAACAGAGCAGAACTCGTAGTTTTAAAAAAGGAGAGACAGAACAAAAAGAATAAGTCTTCGGTCGTGGTCTGCTTCTTATCCAATATTTAAAGATGACCTTTGTGTTGTTTATATGATTTTGTCAATATCACGGACTCATGGATGGCTAATATTATTAGTTTTTTAGCCATCCATAATTGAAAATATCAACGACTGTGATATTGTTGCTCCGCAAAGAATGCGAATCAATACTATTAAAAAATTAGAGTTAAAAGTAAACTAATCTTTAGGATATGTATTATTTATAATTTGTGCCATTGAAGATTTAAGAGTATTTTAATATTCATTAAGGGTAATTAAGGAATATAACATTTTCTCTACTATCCATGTTTCCAAACAAGACAATTACTATATATGTATCCAAACAAGTTAAATATAATGGATTTCACTTTTTTAATTAATTAAAATATATATATATATATATATATAAACATGAAACTATTAAATCAATTGATAAATATAACCAATGTTCGGAAACGCGCTAGGCGCTAGTCGGGCGGCGAGGTTGGACCTAGTGACTAACAAGAAAATCGGGGATTAAACGGAAATTACGCGGGGCGGAATTTTATAGATTTTTACATATATTGAGGGTATATATATTATTTTCTTTACTAAATGACCAAAGTATGGCGTGGTCAAGTGGCAACCGTCTTACTTCCTTCTCATAAAGACCTGAGTTTGAGCTGCCTCCAGCGCTTATACGTTTTTTGTTTTTTTAATTCATTAATTGATGGCATAATTGTCATTTTCATGTCGTCTTCTTCAATGTTTTTTTCTGCAAACCTAGTTATGGCCGCCTAGAACAGATTTACCCAGATTTTTTGTCCTTTTCTTGCGTTTTTCCTCTCTTGAACACACAGAACCTCAAAATCTAACATTTATTCATCAATATTAAGCTTGAAAACCCAAAAATTGAAAAAAAAAATTACAACCCGATTTTTTGGTCCGACCAGATCTAGTCCCGACGGCTGAGTGCCGCCCACCGCCTCTACGGCGGTTAATCGGCCGTACGCGGCGCGTTTTCGAACATGGAATATAACTAAATAATTTAAACATCAACTTTTTATATATATAAGATAATATTCTTTAATTATGATTATATTCAGAATTCATTTATAATATATTTTAATAATTTCTTTATTTTTGTTTCATATATAAATATTTATTTTTATATTAAAATAAAATTAATAAATATATTAAATTAATTTATTTCGTAAGAATTTTGTTTTTACGATTGTATTTTTAGCGGGTTGTTCCATCAAATTGTAAAATATTTAAACTATTATAAGAACAGGTTAAAAATAAATTAGCTAATTTCGAATTATAACAATTAGAGTCAAAAGTAAACTAACCTTTAGGGCATGTGTTATTTACAATTTGTGCCATTGGAGATTTAAGAGTGTTTTTAATATTCATTAAGGGTAATTAAGAAATATAACATTTTCTCTACTATCCATGTTTCCAAACAAGACAATTACTATATATGTATCCAAACAAGTTAAATATAATGGATTTCACTTTTCTAATTAATTAAAATAAATAAATAAATAAATAAATAAATATATATATAAACATGAAACTATTAAATCAATTGATAAATATAACTAAATAATTTAAATATCAACTGTTTTTATATATAAGATAATATTTTTTAATTATGATTATATTCAAAATTCATTTATAATATATTTTAATACCTTCTTTATTTTTTTGTTTCATATATAAATATTTATTTTTATATTATAATAAAATTTATAAATATATTAAATTAATTTATTTCGTAAGAATTTTGTTTTTACGATTGTATTTTTAGCGGGTTGTTCCATCAAATTGTAAAATATTTAAACTATTATATGAACGGGTTAAAAATAAATTAGTTAATTTTGAATTCTAAAAATGAACTTTGCACGAGTTTAAAACAAATATATATATATATATAAATTAATTTCAATTGATGTATTTTTAATTTAATAAAATATTAAAATTATTCAATATTTATATTATTCTACTATATGATGCGTCAAATTATAATTCATGTTTGAATGCAGTTTTAACGGGTTGTTCCATCAATTATCAAATTATATACCATTACAACACGTGTTAAAAAATAGATTAGCCAACTTCTATTATAAAATATTAAAATTAAACTTTGTTAAAAGGTTAAAATTTTGAATTAATCAATTTTAATTAATAAATATTTAAAAATACAAAAATATAAATATACTGTTATTTAAAATGTTAAATTATTAAAAAAATAATAAATTATATATACAAATATATGTTCGTTATAAATAAATATTATAGATAAATACAATAAAGATGGAAGGTATATTAGATAACTTTTATAATGTGAAATCGTTATTTTTTTTTTTTTTATAATATCCCTCCTCTTGATAACATACAAATTTTTTTAATTACGATTATTTTCGATTGATTCTATTACAATTGCACTTTTTAACGGGTTATGCATCAAATTACAAAACATTCAAACCTTTACAAATTGATTGAAAAATAAATTAGCCAATTTTACTTAAACTTTTTATACAAAAAAAAAATCGCAAGTTTAAAAAATATATATATATTAACTAATTTCAATTGATATCTTTTTGATTTAATAAAAATATAAAATATTCAATATTTATATTAATCAAATATTTGATGCATTAAATTATGATTCATTTTAATGCATTTTTAACGGGTTGTTCCATCAAATTTGCAAACTATATACCACTACAACATGTGCTGAAAAATAGATTAGCCAATTTTGATAGTACAACATCTTAAAAAATATAAACATATTGTTCTATTTCTACTTTCGTAAATATTTAATTATATAAATATTAAAAACATAATAAATTATATATATAAATATGTGTTTCTTTCGAAATGTTTTTTTAGATAAATGTAATAAAGATTAAACTTATATCATATAACTTTTACAATAGTGGTTTTCATAAAAAAATTATTTCCAAACTATGATCTTACGATACAACACATTTAAAACTTATAATGCAAAATCATTATTTCAATCTCTTTATCTTTACGATATACATGTTCCCAAATAACACACAATTTTTTTTTAGAAAACCTAAATTATTAATTCATTTTTTATAATGCGGATTAAATAATTATAAACAAAATTAGATTGCATAATTAAAAATTTTAATTACTAATAACAAAATAAATAAAATTTATATTTGTAAGGAAAAGTAAACCCGCGCTTAAAAAGCGCGGATCAAAATCTAGTTGTGTTTTTAAAAAGAATGCGAATCATGACATATGCTTTTTCTTGGAAGTATAATCAATCTTCGTCTAAGAAGCTTACTCTCGCCCACTGTGACCCTCTCTCTGTCAAGAAAAACCTTAGCTCCTGGACAATAAGGGCTTTATCGATGGCTGGTAGGCTAACTCTTCTTTCATCAGTTATTGCTGGCATCATTGCGTTTTGGTCAAGTGCGTTCTTCATTTCAAAAAAGGTTTTGAGGAAAATAAACTCGCTTTGTAGTTTTTTATGGCACATTACAATTAGTATATCTTCAGGTGAAAAAGTTTCTAAGGAAGAGCTGTCTATTCCGAAAAGAGAGGAGGTCTTGGTTTTGTAGGATTAGTGAATTGTATGTTTATTATCACATAGGAGATCCCCTCAATAGGACTTGCAAGCTAGGGTTTAAAAGAGATATTATAAGAAGATAAATACAAATAATATCTCATATAAAGATTCATGTATATCTATCTAATATGCCTCGTGAAGATGGTGAACCATTGGTTACACCAATCTTGACTCGTAGATTCAGGAATCTCGCCTTCGGTAATGGTTTTGTAAGTCCATATGCAAGCTGATCCATTGAAATAATATGTGATACTCGTAAGATTCCACCTTGAATGAGTTCTCGAACAAAATCCAGCAAGGAACCGACGAATCAGCTCCCGCTCAGTCAGATACCAGCCTGCGAATTTTCTTAGGCGGTTGAACTTGTTGGGATTATGTCCTGAAATCATATTGTACTAACTCTGATTGATAGTTGTATTGTCGAGATCGGACAATTCATGTGATACTAGGTGGTCATAATGTTTTGCTAGAAGCCGCTTATGACAAATGAGTTGTAACTCATTGCTAGTATTATGTGAACCTACAGGGTCACACACCTAAGCAAGCTGGATACACTTTGTATGGGATTGATCATTGGCGTATGGTCCGATCAATGTGTATTGGATACACATTGATATCGAGTTTTAAGAGGTGTGTCGATCGACACCATTGGGTGTGTCGATCGACACAAGGCCGATACCGAAACTGATGTTTCGGTTTATGTCGAGGTCTATATATATAGGCTTATGTATATGACCTAAGGTAGTAGCCGTCGCAGAGAGTTTTTCTTGATAGAAAAACGCATCCACCTCTAGAAACACATAGAATCCCAGAAGATCCGATCCCCGACACTAGCATCCCGGCGGATTCCAGCTTGTGTGCGTGTGGACTGCAGTAGAGGCGCAGCATCTGAGGCGCTGGAGATCTCGTTTATCTGACCCAATTCCGCTGCAAAGTTCCAGGTAAACACGAGATCATCGGTAAGGATTCAATTAACTAAACCCTAGATCCTAGGCTTCGGGAACTTGATGGAATTCTGAATCTGTTAGAATTGGCCGAAGTTCCTTCAGTGGTATCAGAGCCTTAGGGTTTAATCATTGAATCTGAAGCATGGAATTCGAATAATGATGTATTTGAATAGGTTGATGCTTGTTGATTTTCGTTTTGATAAATATAATCTCGGATTTTGTTTGTATCGAAAACGATAAACCTGTGTTTTCGCACAGTGTCGATCGACACAAGTTTGTGTCGGTCGACACACCGCGAAAACGATTATAAAATTTTAGGGTTTTCGCACAGTGTCGATCGACACAAGTTTGTGTCGGTCGATGCACCGCGAATACGCTTATTAAAATTTGGGTATCGATCTTAGAGATCGCACTGTGTCGATCGACACACTGGGTGAATCGATTGACACAAGCTGTGCGAAGGGATAGATCGGTTCAATTGGATTGAACCGGTTATCTCGCATGGTTAAATTTCCTGATACCCTACTGTGTCGATCGACACAGGTTAAGTGTCGGTCAACACAGGCCTTGCGATTGGTTGATCGGTTCAATTGGATTGAACTGGTTATCATGCTTGGTTAAGGTAGATCAGATCGGTTTAAATTGGATGAATTGGTTCAATTGGATTGAACTGGTTATCTCAATTAGTATAAACCGATTTGATTGGTTAAGATCAGTTTGACTGGATAAGTCGGTCCAATTGGATTGGACCGGTTATCGCGATTGGTTAAGGTTGAATGTCTAGTGTCGACCAAGTGTGTCGGTCGACGCATATTGTGTTGATGGGAACAGTAATCGTTTGGTTATTGAACCAAATGATTGAGAAACCGAACCAAATGATCTAAACCACTTCTTAGAACGATTAAAACTCAATTAAAATTAACAGTTAAACATGTTCTGAACTTATCGAATACACATTGGATGTGCATTAGATCAAAGTTTAGTTTTCAATATGGTCAACTGTCAAGACTCATTTCGTTGTTGTGATACTCTTGCCAAGAGCTTGGTGTCCACAATTACATGAGTAAGGCGGGTAGTTGTGTTGATGGTCTTGCAGTGCTTGACATCAACAATTACATAACCTAAGAGATTGATTTACTAACTTTTAAATGTTCCGTTTCCTCAACTAAATATCAAGTGACCTTGATGTCTTGCCCAATCTCGTCTACTGTCAAGACTCATTTCGTTGTTGGATAGTCATGGAGTCCTTGGTATCCACAATTACATGAGTAAGGCAGGTGATCATTGATAAACTTGCAGTGCGACTGTCAATGATCGCAAGACTGAAGAGATTGGTTGACTTGACTGGGCTATCAGAAGTTCTGTGCCCAGAGACGTCAGAGTGGATGAGACATGGATTGTCTTATCTGCGACCAAGAGTTGTACTGGGTACAATTAGCAATGATTTGCTTACCTAGATGACTAAATTCTGGGTGATGACGAGTCGTCCACTCAGATTTTAGTGATATATGGGTCTTGGAACATTATATTCATAGAGGAAACATTGATTGAATATAATGCGAGTTTTCTTATTAGATAAGATTTCTCATTTCCTGAACTTCATAACTAAATCTTTTCTTTTCTTAGATTTCAGCCTATGTCTAAAACTACTTTCTCGTTGCGATCCGTCCTTGAGAAGGACAAGTTAAATGGATCAAACTTCCTGGATTGGTATCGGAATTTGAGAATTGTTCTCAAGCAAGAGAGTAAGGACTATATTCTTGAGAAACCTCTCCCCGAGAAGCTTGGGACCAACGCCTCGCATGCAGTATATGATGCTTGGAATAAGCATTATATTGATGTGGTAGATGTGTGTGGTCTGATGTTGGCTACTGATATATCATGGTTTTTACCCATTTTAGACCATGATATAGATGTGTTTTTAGTGTCTTTTGTCTTTGTTTAGAGTCTTTTACAGGTTTAATCAGGTTTGGAGCTAATTGGAGATATTTGGAGCATTTTGGGACTTTTGGGACGTTTTGGCCGAGAGCTTAACTCACTGTCCGATTTATTGATCATGCATCGACCGACACACCTTGTGCATCGGTCGACACACTAGCGAGATGGGCCGTACGCGTCGGTTTAATGAAGATATGAAGATTTGCAAAGAAGCCCAAGATAGTTCCAGTATTTACACAGAAGCCCCAGCCGAGATTAGGCCTATATATAGAGGATTTTGGTGTTTATTTTACTTACGCTTTACATAACGCTTTCATAATTAAGAGCAGAGGATTTTTAGAGCTTTTGGGGCTGATCTGAACCTATTACTTCATCTGTATTTGGAGAAGATTTCGAACCCCTTTTACTATTATTCTTTTATGCAATTTATTCATTCTATGATTATGTTTTCATTATCTATGTCTGAGTAGATTCCTAGTTAGGTTTAGGGTTTCTCACATAGGATTTCATGACTTGCTAGACTTGTTCAAATTCAGTTAAGGATTCAAACTATATCTGTTCTTCAATTTAATTGTGCTTAAAGCTAGTTCTAACCTGATCAATTAGAATCTATATCTTAGGTTGCTAAATACGTCACGGAAGTGGGGTTTAGGAATCTGAACTAATTAAATTGGGCAATTAAACTTTGCGCAAACGGAAGTTTGGTTTAGGATAATTGTGAACATATCAAACTTGGGATTAATGCTAGTTTAATCTGTTAGTTCTCGCAAACGAAAGTTTGGTTAGCTGCACTTAGACTTAGAGAATTATCGCAAAGGAATTTGGTTAATTCTATATCTGTGTTTTGAGTTCTAGAACTGTGCTTAATTAGATCCTTGCTGAATGAACTGTCTGCTTGTCTGATTTCCTGAGAATACCCTAGGCTTGACGCTTTTAATTACTTGCTTCCACAACCGTTAATCTCTGCTACTGATTTACTTTCTCGCACCGCTTTTAATTCAATCACATTGCTTATTTCTAGTATTAGTCTCTACTGTTCTGATCTATTGAGACCAAGTGTCCCTGTGGATTCGATAACCCTATATACTACTTTGACATTGCTGTTCACTTGCAGTTTAGAATAGGGATTAATTCTTGACCTATCAAGTTTTTGGCGCCGTTGCCGGGGACTCTTAGAGTCTTCGATAGGACCGAACTTAGGGTTTTTACTAGAAATTTTTCTTTTTGTTTTTGCTTTTTTTTCGTTTTGTTTTTATTTTACTAACTTTTTCTCTGATTCTTTCTGTCGCAGGTACGAATTTCGCCTTGCGTCGATCGTTGCATCCCTTTGCGTCGATCGTCACTAGGCGATTCTGAGATTGAATCGATCGTTGCACTGATAGCATCGATCGTTGCTGGACGATTACAGACAGTTTATGCCAACGCAGAAAACTTGAAGTAATCCGAACTCGAGCTTGCTTAATCTCGGACTAGAGGAACTTGGACGTCTAGAGAGGACTATCAGAAGAGAAAAGAGAGAGAGAATGGTTCAAGAACGTCTGATCTTGATACCAGATGCTGAAGGTACCCTGAGGGACCAAGATAACAACCCGTACAATGCTGCTGGGCATCGGGTTGATGCTGAAGGGAATGTCATCCCTGATCCTCCTGAGCAACAGCAACAGGAGCTGAACCGAAACCAGGGTCAAGGACAGGCCCAAGGTAGAGAGATGGTGGTTCATGAGAGGACACTAGCTGATTACAACAGACCTGATGAGTTTCATGCAAACCGAGCAGCTCTAGTGCTTCCTGCTTTTGAGAGGAATGATTTTGAGGTAAAGACCATCTACTACCAGCTGATGAGACAGATTGCTTTTCATGGTCTTCAAGCAGAGCAGCCTATGGATCACATTGACAAGTTTGAGGACATAGTCACTGGCATGAAGTACGAAGGAGTATGCCCGGACTATCTGTTCCTTAAGCTATTTCCGCACAGTCTTGCTGGAGACGCTAGTGCATGGCTGAGACAACTGGCACCTGGTCAGTATACTACTTGGGCAGCCTTAAAGAGTGAGTTTCTGCGTCACTTTTATGATGATGCGCACTCGGATCAGTCCAGACAGGACATACTCACCTTTTCCCAAGGAGCTGTGGAGCCCTTGAAGACTGCCTGGATGAGATTTAAGCAGTATCAGTATGACTGTCCACACCATGGATTCACAGAAGTACAGCTGATTGGTATTTTCTTCAGAGGCATAGATCTCCCTTATCAGACTGCGCTGGATAATTCCAGTAATGCTAATTTCAACACCAGGACTCCTACACAAGCTAAGAAGTTGATTGAGAACCTGATTGGCAGCAATAGTTGCAAGACAATGGATGAAAGGAGGAAGAAATCTGGTGGAACTGTAGAGAATTCTGATATAGCTAATATAAGATCCAGATTGGACACAGTCTACAATCTCCTGACAAGTAAGAAAGCTGTCCACTTTGCCCAAGATGTAGAGGTGATTCAGACTGAGGAGGAAACTCAGGAAGAAGATGTGAATTTCATAGGAGGTTCTGGTTTCCAAGGTAATAGATTTGGTAATCAACAGGGGAACAGATTCTCCAATGGAGGACAGACTGGTGGTTTTCAGAAGACCTATGGACAAGGTACTCAGAGAACCTATGGATCTACATCCTATCAGACTCCTCCTGCACCTACAGCCCATGAGAGCAAAATGGAGGCTATGATGGAACAACTAATTGAGAGTCAGACCAAGATTTCTGTGGACTGCAACAAGAAGTTGGACGCTGTCTATGAAGACCTCAATGGGAAATTTGAGTCTATGAGCACTCACTTGAAGCAGTTGGACACTCAGGTAAACCAGATGTCCAGCTCACTGAAGGGAAAAGGAGTGGCAGACACTCATGTTAAGGCCTGGTCTGTGTACATTAATGATGGATCTCACCTAGGTGAAAGATTTGAGCTAAGCACAGCTGAGTTGGTGACAGAACAAGAATTTTCGGATATTTGTGAAAAACTCTCGGGTGAAATCTGCTGCAGTGCGTCGATCGATGCAACATCTGTGCCGATCGATACACCAGTCGGGATGGCAACGATCGACACATCCTTAGTGTCGGTCGTTGCAGGGCGTGAATGGACAGAACTGTCGGATGATAATGGCATAGATGCTGACTTGGAGCTTGATCGCCTGTTCAATGGAGCCTCTGAAATTACTCAACAGGAGATCTACGAACAGATTTTTAGACAACACTCCTCAGTATCTGAAGTGATTAGGCAAGAGATTGAAGAGCTGAAGAAATCAGAAGGGATTGGTGAAGAATTGGAAGAAATTCCAACTTCTGATGATCCACCTTATCATCCATGTGTACAGAGGTACCTGAACAAGATGTTGCCCCTGGATGATGATCTGAAAGACTGGGTGATAATAGTTCCTCAGCATATTAGTGATGTTCTGCTAACTAAGGTCCCGAAGAAGCTGCCTGATCCTGGGGTCTTTGTACTGGATTGTTCTATCTTTGAGGATAGTTTTAGACGCTCTCTGTGTGATTTAGGAGCTGCTGGAAGTTTGATGCCTTACTCTGTGGCAGAGAAGCTGGGTATGTTGGATTTTACCCCTACTAGGACTTCTCTTGTCTTAGCTGATCAGTCCATACGAGTTCCTGAAGGACTCCTTATCGACATTCCGGTGAGAGTTGGAAACTACTTAGTTCCAACGGACTTCCTTGTGCTGAGATATGACTGTGATCCGGATGAAGCATTATTGCTTGGGAGACCCTTTTTGGCTACAGCAGGAGCGTTGATTGATGTTAGGAACAGCTTGATAGACCTCCATCTGGGAGAAGAACCACTGCACTGTGAGATGGATAAGCTGCGAAAGCCACTGATAGATGGGCAGACATTCACCATAAGGGACGCAGATTTTGAGCAGCCTGATCATACCATGGTTATAGATCCTGGAGCACATTTCACTCCATCTTTTCTTGGACATGAGCATTCCGCAACAGCCTACTCACCACCTTGGATGAGGAGACTTGAACAGAGACAGAAAAAGTCTCTGTCAGGACCTCCTGGTACTTGAAAATTCCCATCCGTCCGGTCAAGCTATTGACCTTAAACAAGCGCTGGGTGGGAGGCAACCCACCATTAGGTACTGGTGTTTTTCTACTTAATTTTTGGTGTTTTTGTTAGGATTTTACGTTTGTTTTTGTTTCTGGTGAGTTTATGTTTGCAGGTCTCGGTTAAATCGCAGTGCAACGATCGACACACTTCTGTGTCGATCGTCACAACACGAAAGGAATCGCATTGCAGCGATCGTTGCGGTCCTGAGCAACGATCGACTATACACGAAAATCGCCAAGTAACGGTCGATGCACTTAGTGCATCGGTCGATGCCTGAGCGACAGAGGTAACCCGACAGACATAATTTCACCTTTTCAATTTTTTTTATTTTCTTTTTACCGATCCTTCGCTGGACACTACTGGGGACAGTGTGTCTTAAGTGTGGGGGAGGTGCTACTGACTTTTGTTTTCTGTTTTCTTAAGAGTCAGTCCGTAATAAAACAAAATTTTTTTTTTGTTTTATTGAGTCAAAAGTGTTTAAGTAAGAAACTATGATTTTCTGAGAAGATTTACAAGACTTGCAGGAACTTAAATAACCATTGGGATGAAGTTGTAGGATCTATCTCTGACTATTAGAAAACCCCATCACAGATCAACCTACTGGGAACACCCACATCACTTCAGGTATCTGAGGATCCTTTACTGACTTCAACCTTAATACTGACTTAGATTTCTCACCTAAGGGCTTGGTATACTTTGTGTCGGATTTCCTTGTTAGTTCTGACACAGCCTGTCAACCTATCCTATTTAGTCCCCTTCTCCCCTTCTGTAAAGTAAAAAAAAAAAATAATAATAAACTGAGGATGAGTTAGTAACTCCGAAGTGGTCATGAGAATGGTAGCAAACACTATTTTCTCTCATGTGATCCATGGAATGTGTCCAAAGTACACCCCATAACGGGAAGAACACTGATAAAAAAAATAAAATGATACCCAGTGGGGAAAAATCAGTTGTTAAAGAAGGGAAAGAGAAGAAAGGGACTAGAGAAAGATAGTATGGTGGTCTAGAGCTGATAAGGTAAGAATCCATGTGCCCTTTGATCGATACTCCTTAGGTGAGACCGCACTTAAATACTTGCAGAAGTCAGTAGGGAGAATTTGAATGCTTGAATGTGATTGTGGAGTTTACCTAGGACAGTTGCTAAGTGTGGGGGAAGTACATTGTGGTCTTGATATCCTGTGATTGATTTTTGCAGTGGTTTACTAAGAGGAATCTGAGTATTGTAGCTTCTAGGATGAAATGAGTTTCTGAAGAGTTTTCAAACCTCTTCACCATGTTTTAGTTCTATGTTTTGCTTGAGGGCAAGCAAAGGCTAAGTGTGGGGGAGTTGATATATCATGGTTTTTACCCATTTTAGACCATGATATAGATGTGTTTTTAGTGTCTTTTGTCTTTATTTAGAGTCTTTTACAGGTTTAATCAGGTTTGGAGCTAATTGGAGATATTTGGAGCATTTTGGGACTTTTGGGACGTTTTGGCCGAGAGCTTAATTCACTGTCCGATTTATTGATCATGCATCGACCGACACACCTTGTGCATCGGTCGACACACTAGCGAGATGGGCCGTACGCGTCGGTTTAATGAAGATATGAAGATTTGCAAAGAAGCCCAAGATAGTTCCAGTATTTACACAGAAGCCCCAGCCGAGATTAGGCCTATATATAGAGGATTTTGGTGTTTATTTTACTTACGCTTTACATAACGCTTTCATAATTAAGAGCAGAGGATTTTTAGAGCTTTTGGGGCTGATCTGAACCTATTACTTCATCTGTATTTGGAGAAGATTTCGAACCCCTTTTACTATTATTCTTTTATGCAATTTATTCATTCTATGATTATGTTTTCATTATCTATGTCTGAGTAGATTCCTAGTTAGGTTTAGGGTTTCTCACATAGGATTTCATGACTTGCTAGACTTGTTCAAATTCAGTTAAGGATTCAAACTATATCTGTTCTTCAATTTAATTGTGCTTAAAGCTAGTTATAACCTGATCAATTAGAATCTAGATCTTAGGTTTCTAAATACGTCACGGAAGTGGGGTTTAGGATTCTGAACTAATTAAATTGGGCAATTAAACTTTGCGCAAACGGAAGTTTGGTTTAGGATAATTGTGAACATATCAAACTTGGGATTAATGCTAGTTTAATCTGTTAGTTCTCGCAAACGAAAGTTTGGTTAGCTGCACTTAGACTTAGAGAATTATCGCAAAGGAATTTGGTTAATTCTATATCTGTGTTTTGAGTTCTAGAACTGTGCTTAATTAGATCCTTGCTGAATGAACTGTCTGCTTGTCTGATTTCCTGAGAATACCCTAGGCTTGACGCTTTTAATTACTTGCTTCCACAACCGTTAATCTCTGCTACTGATTTACTTTCTCGCACCGCTTTTAATTCAATCACATTGCTTATTTCTAGTATTAGTCTCTACTGTTCTGATCTATTGAGACCAAGTGTCCCTGTGGATTCGATAACCCTATATACTACTTTGATATTGCTGTTCACTTGCAGTTTAGAATAGGGATTAATTCTTGACCTATCAGCTACCATGAACTCGGACTTGAAGAGTCAATACGAGAACGTGGAATCGCCAATAGAGATGATCACCAGCCTGAAACTGATGTTTCATGAACAAGCACGAATTGAGAGATACCAGATGGTTAAGTCTCTCATTGGGTGCAAGCTACCAAAGGATGCTCCAGTGAGTCCTCATGTCATTAAAATGATGGGTTACATTGATAACCTGGGGAAACTGGATTGTCCTGTTAGCCTAGACTTGGCTACTGAAATCATCCTGCAGTCACTGCCGTCAAGTTATGATAAGTTTATCAAGAGCTATATCAAGAATGGCTTGACGAAGACGTTGACTGAGCTGCATGGCATGCTCAAGACAGTTGAGCAAAACATCATAAAGGGTAAAAGGTTTGAGAAATCTTGTGTTGATAAGGGTAGAGGCAGGGCCGTCCAGATTTGAAATCAGGATAAGCCTGTGTCATCTTATAAGCCCAAGTCCGGCCCATTTGATGTTGGTAAGTGCTGCTACTCTGATGAGTTTGGGAATTGAAAGAGAAATTGCATTAAATTCTTGGAAGATTCACAAGAGATGAAGAAGATGTACGGAACTTCTTCTTCAGGTATTGTGTTATTACTTCAAGTTCTACGTAGGTATTGGATACTGGTTGTAGTACTGATATTTTTGAAATATGCAGGGCCTAAACAACAGTAGAACGTTGAAGATAGGACAAGTGGAACTGCGCGTCTGGAATGGAGCAATGGTTGCTGCATTAGCCGTAAAGATCCTCCACTTGTAGGAGCCTTTCAAGCTTGGTTTTTTGAATTAAGTAATTGCTACTATGTACCTGCTTTATGCAGAGATGTCTTTCATTTTCTTGTAAGAATTTGGATGTTTTTCATTCCGATAAAAGACAAGTTTTGCTCTTTTGATCTTGATGAAATATTATATGGTAGCACCCCTTTCTGATAATTGGTTTTATATCTTAAACCAATGTACGCTTGTATATATAACATAAATACCCAACGGTTTAAGTCTGAAGACTCGAAATCGATTTTCCTAAGCATAGTTGTTTCAACCACATAGAGTGAAGCGGATTCAGAAGTTCCATAGTTATGGGCTTTTAGGCTTATTTGATTATAAATCATATGAGATATGAATTCTGCTCGATGGGCCAAATGACTAAGGCTTCTTTAGCAGAGCTAAAGAAAAGGGCCAGAGGCTTATTGGGCCTTGCACGTACTGATGTATGCGGTCCGATGAGCATTAGTGCCAGAGGAAATCGTCAGTACTTCATTACCTTATTGATGGCTTCAGTAAGTATGGCTGTGTTCATTTGATGAGACACGAGTCAGAATCCTTTGAAATGGTCAAAGGAGTTCCAGAATGAAGTATATAACCGATATGACAGAAGTATTAAAGATCCTCGATTAGATCGCGGAGGAGAATACTTGAGTGAATGGTGTTTCTGTGAGAATGAATCGGACCTTATTAGATAGGCTCCGAGTAATGATGAGTCACATGAGTCTTCCATTATCCTTTGAGGAATACGCTCTGAAATGTATGTGTTTACGCCAAATAATTTTCTATCGGAATCAGTTGAAAGACACCACATTGGATGTGGACTGGAAGTTTTCCAAGTATGTTTTCCTGATTAATTGGGATTGCAAGGTTTATGTAAAGCTGTTGATAACAGACAACCTTGAACCCAAATCTGATAAGTGCTACTTCGCTGGTTGTCCTAGGGAAACCAAGGCTTATTACTTTTGCAACCAGTCCGAGAACAAAGTTTTGTTGTTCGGAACTCTGTTTTTCTAGATAGAAAGTTTCTTTCCAAGAAAAACAGTGGGAGTTGAAGTACAGCTCGAAGAAATTCGAGAAACACAGGAGGCTGCTCAACCTGTTGAGGGAGAGCAGCGGTTGGATCTACAAAGTGCTGTAGAACTTACACTTGTGGAGCTTGAAGTTCGCAGGTCCGAATGAATCCGTCACTAACCCGAGAGTGATTTCTCGTGACCGATTGCCGTGATTTGTTGATCATTGAAAAGTGATGAACATGCGAAATTCAAGAAGCGATGGTAAGCCCCAACTCCGAAAATTTGCTAGGTATGCATGTTAGCTTCACCGATCCATTTCTGGATTGAAGCAAACATCTTGGAGTTGGAATCTACGTTCTGTTAAAACGGTCAAAAGTTTTGACTTGATCAGGAACGAAAAGGAACCGTGCGTATACAAGTAGACTAGTGGGAGTGTAGTTGCATTTCTCACATTGTATATATATGACATACTTATTCTCATAAACGACGTTCCGTCGCTTAAGTCTTATGTGACTTGGGTCGGAAGTCATTTTCAACGATGGACATGGGAGAAGCCGCGTGAGTTCTTGGAATAAGGATCTATTGAAATAGATTGGGTAGGCTTATTGGATCGTATAAGAATCCTTATGTAGATAAGGTATTGGACAGTTCCAATATACATGATTCCAAGAATGGCTTCACACCAAAGGTCTTATGGCAATAATATTAGCAAGATGAAGTGTCTTGGACACTGGCTGAGCTAGTATGTATGAGTGTGATTCCTTATGCTTCTGCAATGGAATCCATCATGAATGCCATATTTTGCGCTCGTCTAGATGCAGCTTACGCATAAAGCATGATGATAAGATACCAATACATTCCGGTAAAAGTCACTGGACAGTTGTAAGAAATATCCCAAGTGTTTGAGGAACACTAAGGATATGTTCTTGTTCAACTGAGGAAGTGACGAATCTGTTAAAAGTAGTTAGACGGACAAAGACGACTCCCGGTTCCCACCTGGTTATGTCTCTTTGTCTGTGTAGCGGTGCTATCTGTTGGAAGGGCTCCAAGCAGAGGACCGTAGAATAATACTTATTAATGAATGGCGGTATGGTTTGTTGGAATGGTTCCAAGCAAGAACACCGCAGCCTCTCTCACAACCTAAGCACGAGTTTTATACTATTGCTGTAGGTACTAGATATCTGAAGACGTGGTCTTGATTATAGTGGGAGTTATGTTAGTTACAATGTTCACATAGACATGTTATGGTCATGTTTATGAAAAACTGACATCAACATTATTTGATTATTGGATAATTAAATAATGGTCCCAAAGTATTTTATGTTCATAGGTCATCAAGTTGAGGACTTGATCATGAAACCCTATAAATGAAAGATGACATAAAATTATGTTTGTCCCTGGTCATAGGTTGTTAAAGTGGGACACTAACAACCGTTAAGACTAGTATGTGAGGTGACGTATGACTAAGTTTCATGGAGTCATTGATATGAGTATCAACGTCAATCACATAGATATATGTTGGTGAACATATGATCGGACATGACCCGCTAATGAGAACTCTACAGGATAGTTATATCAGTGTCATGAGAGGTTCTCATTACGACTATAGAGTATAGTCCTTAGACCTGAGTTCATCATGCTTTCTAGCATGTGAATTGGTACGCTTTGACCTTGTCAAACATCGTTCCGTAACTGGCGGCTATAAAGGCATTGCTTAGGCGTATCATGAAGTGTGTGTAGAAACAGGGATGGAACAAGAAGGGATTTGTCCCTCCTATATAACAGGAGATAAATATCTCATGGCCCATCGAAGATTTGATATTGAGAAAAATGCATGGTCGTGCTCAAACGAGGTGATTGTCAGTCGTTTGTTTTATCAGTATAGATCAGGAGTTCGATGAACATGATATTGGCTATAATAAGGATGACACAGTCTCTTGCCTTATGCCATATTGAGATATAGAGACAAAGGGATTATAGGAATAGGTGATTCCAGTACAAGTGGGAGATTGTTGGGATTATGTCCTGAAATCATATTGTACTAACTCTGAATGATAGTTGTATTGTCGAGATCGGACAATTCATGTGATACTAGGTGGTCATAATGTTTTGCTAGAAGCCGCTTATGACAAATGAGTTGTAACTCGTTGCTAGTATTATGTGAACCTACAGGGTCACACACCTAAGCAAGCTGGATACACTTTGTATGGGATTGATCATTGGCGTATGGTCCGATCAATGTGTATTGGATACACATTGATATCGAGTTTTAAGAGGTGTGTCGATCGACACAAGATCGATACCGAAACTGATGTTTCGGTTTATGTCGAGGTATATATATATAGGCTTATGTATATGACCTAAGGTAGTAGCCGTCGCAGAGAGTTTTTCTTGACAGAAAAACACAGCCACCTCTAGAAACACATAGAATCCCAGAAGATCCGATTCTCGGCACTAGCATCCCGGCGGATTCCAGCTTGTGTGCGTGTGGACTGCAGTAGAGGCGCAGCATCTGAGGCGCTGGAGATCTCGTTTATCTGACCCAATTCCGCTGCAAAGTTCCAGGTAAACACGAGATCATCGGTAAGGATTCAATTAACTAAACCCTAGATCCTAGGCTTCGGGAACTTGATGGAATTCTGAATCTGTTAGAATTGGCCGAAGTTCCTTCAGAACTCCTCTCCATACTCTCCCTCTCCCCGCTTACCCTGGCGAAGGTTTTGGAACTCTCCTTCCATCCTATCCATGAACTCATGCGGAAATTACTTTCGGTTAAAAGCTTCATGGAACTCCGTCCACGTCAGCTGACGTCCTTGAGCGCTCTTCACTACGCCTTTCCACCAAACAAGAGCATCATCCTTGAGTTAGAAGGCTGCTATCTCAACACAAAACTTCACCGGGCACCTGACAGTATCGAAATTCCGCTACAACTTCCTTCTCCATTTATCTGAATTAATGGCATTTATCCCACCGGAAAAATGGTCCATTTGCATCTCCCTCAAATGCTTCAGCATACTCTAGTAGGACATCCCATGCACCACTCTTGGCCCCTATGGTGGCGGTGGTGGTGGGTACTGATTCATCCCTGGTGAAGGCTGAACGAATCCAAACCCCATAGGGACGAATCCAACTCCTCCAACAACAAAGCCAGCTCCACCTGAGGCATTCCCAGCTCCTCCTGCGGCTCAAGGCCCCACATTAGCATTCTCTGGCATAACTTCGGGAGATCCTGCTCCTCTGGCTCCTTCAGATCCCATTGCAGCTCTCATTGCAGCTCCTATAGCAGCTCCTACTGCAGCACCTCCTACTGCACTTCCTGCAACAACAACATGCGCCCCCCGAAGGGCTAACAGCTCTTGCAGAAGAGCTGCATCCACGACTACCTGTCCAGCAGCTAACACTGCTCTTTCTGGGTGTTTCACTGCTGGTTCCTGACTTCTATGCACACTGGTAGCATTGCCTGTTGATGTCGCTAGAGACAGAGATCTGTCATCACGACGGACTGGGGCGGTTCTTCAGTTAGGCGGCATCCTATTGCAAAAGAAGACGAGTGAGTCAGATGGCAGTTGAATACTGAACTCACTTCTGGCGAGTATATAAGGAGGAGATCGGAGTGGTGCTCCTAGAATCTACTTTTAGAAATCCCCATTTAGAAAAGAATTGAAAACATTTTGAAAACAACGATGAAATCCGAATATAAATACACTACTCTATCCTGCCTAGCCAAGACGGAACCAGATAGGTCTAACCCGGCTCTGATACCAAATTGTAATACCTGTCCCATCGGATCAAGCAAACGACTCCTCGGCTTCTCAAGCCATAGTCCACAAACCCGTGAACCAAGTCGTAAACCACAATCCAACGCTTAATAACCAAACGATTTACTTTATTAAAATCAAAACCCGAGTCTTACTATAAAATCAAACCCACTGAAATAATCTTAACGGAAAACGAAAACAATGCATAAGTCTTATTCAATAAATGAAAAACGCCAAAGAAAACCGCCTCCCAAAACGTAGCACCACCGTTCCTCTACCCCTACAACTCTCCGGGATTACCTGCAAAACAACAACGAAGGAGGCCTAAGTAATTGGTTTAACACCAATACCCAGTGAGTGCAGGCTCTAGGAACCCACGATCTCACAAGCCCAAGGTTAATAACACCTTGCACCCACGTCCGAAGGCTCACAAAACCTACACAACTATCACTCCACAGAAACACCACCACACCGCCGCGCAGGCCACATCTCACATCACTCCTTTGAGAAGGCACGTCACACCTCCCCCGACGACTTTCGGAGCACATGCCTTTTGCGGTCTCAGACACGTGCCGCTGCACAGAAGTCTGGCACATGCGCCTAGCACATCTAAACAGACAAGCCTTCAATCACAAGCAATGTTTTCGGTTTACGTGATAACCTAGATTCTAAGTTCGTTCAATCGCATCAACGAAAATCATCCGCTAGATCTAAACTACCTAGGAAGACGCTATTAACAATGGAATCATGTCCCGATATTGAGATAAATTGAGAAAAGATCACGACCGGTACTCACCTTAGTCTAGATCTGAGATTCAGAAAGTAAATATGAAAGTCCCGACGGTAAATCTGAGATCCTGCACACAGATCTAGGGTTTTAGACGATAAATCTAGAGAGATGAAGAACAAATCTAGGGTTTCAGGTTTAGTTCTGAGCGAGAGAGAGAGAGAGAGAGACGGAGAGAGATGCAGTTCAAATCCACCACTTCTAGCAGATCAGATTTGATCTAGAAGCATAGATCTAAAGTAGATCTGGGTTTTAGAAGAAGAAAATGGTGTAGATCTGAGATCCGAGAATTCTAACCTCAAAACTGCGAAAAAACGAAGGGCTTTGCACTCAAAGGAATCAAGAAGACGACGACTCGGGGTTCGGGATCGAAAACAACGGCAATCGGAATTTTTCAGCGACATTTCCTGTGAAAGGCAGTGGCGGCGCAGCGGCTCCGGGCACTGGTCTGGCGAGGCGGCGGTGGTGGTCTGACGGCGGTCCAGTAAGGCAGCTCCGGCGGTCCAGCGGTGGTCATGCGAGACAGCTCCGGCGGTCCAGCGGTGGTCATGCGAGACAGCTCCGGCGGTCGTCGGATTTCCTCCGGTCACGAATAGGGCATCGCTGTCTTAGACTTTGTGACAAATGAGAGGTTGGGCACCTATTTTTATACGAATGAGAACTAGGACTTTTCCTCTCAACGGGTTGGGCCTTAGATTTTCGGCCCAATTTCTTATTTCCCTTTGGCCCCAAAAAATGGACCATTACGTGTGTGCTCTTTTTCTTTTATAACAAGGTGAGGTTTTCCGATTGTTGAAAACTACTCAATTTGCAAAAAGTGGCGAGGTCCATGAATTTCATCTTCTTCAGTAAAATAACGGTGTCGGTTGTTACAGACGCTAAACGTTTGCATGAAAAAATATGACATTATTGGAACGTAAAATTCTTTAAACGTTTACATGACGAGTAGTTTTTCATTAAACATTTTTGCAAAATGTACGAAAAGCTTCTTATAAATTCATATAAAAATTCATTTCACTATAAAACAAACGCTATATTTATTGCAAACAAACAATCAGTATTTTAAAATATGACAACACTTCATTAACGATCGACCAAATTGAGATTAAAAGTCTTGTTTTTGCCATTGTGAAGTGTTGGCTTCTTAGAAGGTAAAGAAGGCGTAATTAAATGCGGACCAAAGAGGGTAGACAAAGAGAACATGAAGACAAATGGTGTAAATGATTTTGTTCTTTTGAGTGAATGAGTTCTTGTAACCGCCACAAGCTTTAATGTGTATGCCTAGAAGGTAACAGCTCGTGAAAATACACACATTAGAAGGTATCAGGTCGTCTGCCTTGTCTCTGAATGTATACACGAAGAAACTCGGCGCAGTCACAATAAGAAGAAGCGTTGCAACCGGAAGCTCTAGTGACTCTGCAAGTTTTATATATTATAGGCAATGAATTACAAAAAAGGCTTTAAACCAATTCGTAGAAGAATGATTATTTATATTCATTGGGACCGTTCAAAGATTGTGTAACTGGAAAATGGTTTGGGAAGAAAAGCCTGAAAAGGACTGTATGGACAGCGATCCATTTCCCAAAATCCCTCCTACAGATACAATTATTATTTAATCGAATCGTGGTTACATATTCAAGAACAACAACATAAAAGGTATTTTTGTGTGTGTGTATTGATTGTTACCTCAAGAACTGTAAAATAACAAGATGAAGGCTAGCGAAGAGGTAAGGAGCTAATAGTGAAGTCCACATGTTGGTTGACTTCCATTTTCTTCCATCCATTATCATCAGAAGACTTTATTTAAAAAGAAAAGGTAATTATAAGATCAAAACATTTGAAACAAAAGAATATCAAAAATGTTTTAGACAAGAAAAGATGACTAACAGTGCAGCGAAAGAGGCAACCCATTTTAGTAACAACGTGAACATAGCTAGGAATCCATAGCTGTGGATCAGCTTCGCTACAGAGAGTTGGAGGTCATTCAAATACTCAAACTTTTCCATTTTTCAAAAAGTGAAAAATACAACGCAGAAACAGAGCAGAACTAGTTTTAAAAGTGGAGAGACAGAACAAGAAGACTAAGTCTTCGTCCTCGTGGGCTTCTTGCTTTAAATTCAAAGATGACCTTGTGTATATCATTTATTATCTTTGAATTATTCTGTCATTATGATTGACTAAGTTGTGGCTAATATGTTTTTTTCTTTCTTATTAACGAGCCATCCAGAGTTGAAAATTCTTGGGAAGAAAATTCATGCTAAGAATTTCAAAGCAACCGTTTTCTAGCAAGTGATGTGTTTATTAAATGTTGACATCTACTTTGTTGGACGACTGAGAGGGTGGTTTCTTTGATGGGCTTGGTTCGGAAGAATGAAGAACGGAAAATAGTTCCATATAAGGCAAAATATAAGAACATATGAGAAAAGGACACTTAGAAGGAGTTATTAGGGACATAAGTCCCATATCGGTAGTTGGAAGAGATCTTTAGTAATATATAAGTGATATGGGCCAATCCACTTATCACCAATTGGTTTTAGGTTGGAAGCCCATAGACCTTAATATGGTATCAGAGTCCGATCCACACCAGTCCAACTCGATCTAACCCAAAATTGGTCCACCCATCGACAAACCAGGCCTAAATTGGTGCCGTCGATCCAAGCCTGAATATTCCGAGATTACTGGTCAAAGAACCATTATCTCGAGGGGGTGTATTAGGGACATAAGTCCCATATCTCTAGTTGAAAGAGATCCTTAATAATATATAAGTGATATGTGTCAATCCACTTATCACCAATTGGTTTTAGGTTGGAAGCTGTTGCTTTATCAACCAAAAGCGTTTACACTAAGTCAACCAGTAGCTCATCGAAACAAACAAGCAAGATTGCAATTTAACAAAAGGAACCAGATTTTAAAAAGAATTTAACCTCAAATTTGGTTGCAAATGGATAGACGTTAGAGGCATAAAATAGGATGATATTATCTATGTCTCTAAAATGATTACCATAATAACATACGGAAAAATAAAGTTTTATCAATTTTGATGGAATAAACTAAACTTGTTCAAAACATAATTAAAAAAAAAATTTACTACTCGACTGACTACCATTTTCAATATATGAGTGGAACAAAATTATTCTTCTATCATCCCATTCTATTAATCTTTATTTCACTAATTCCTATAGTTCATGTGAGAGAACGATCATTCTTCTTCGAGGGGATTGATCGATCTAAGGTAGGATGATCGATCGATTAAGATGATTGATCTTAAAAAATCCGGGTTTTTTCCATTCAGTGGGATCGATCTGGTTTGAAGAACTTGTCTGGGAATGACGGTTTTCTCCTTGAACTATCATTCTTGCACAATTTTAAGTTTTTTTCTCTTCATCATAAATCTTTTTTGGACATTTGATAAAGATTAAAAGAATGATAAAGATAAAATAAACACAACAAAGTTGTAACATTCCGGTGATGATATATGTGGAGAGATTTAAAAGAATTGATTTGGCTACATATGTCATTAAATTGCATTTTTTCGGTCACTTATCCAGAGAACTTCATTATTAAGCGTTTTTAAACTGAATTAGTTGAAGGATAGATGACCTACAAGTAAATAATTCACGGTATCGTGCATGTGAGAATAAAGCATGAGAAAAAATCATGTGGTGATTACAAGTATAATAAACAAGTTATTTGAGCCTCTCAGACTAACAATCTGGCCGTCATACAAGGGTGGATCTACCAGCCGAGAGAGCGGACGTGGGACCCACAGACATAGGCAATAGAAACGTTACAAAACACTAGTTAGAATGCATTAGAAATGCAACATAAAACTGAGCAAAAAAAGAGGTTTTAAAAAACACAAAAAATCTCGTATCTTTAGAATCCATCCTTAAGATTATGATATGCATACCACATAATGCAAAACATGAGTAACACATTTTTACCAAAATCCCACCAAATTCTTCTCAATCCTTTATCCATACTTAAGATCACAAACCAACGAATCCTTGAATTCCTAACAATCAACTCCCTAAGTTTATTCAATATTTCACGAGCTTCTCACTACAAGTGTTATTCAGGGTTGGCGATGCTAATTTAAAGGTGATGATGATAGACATAGTTTTATCCCTAAGATTTACACTACAAGTGTACAACAATGTCGAAGTAGTTTTTAGTGTATTGAACAAATGATCTTAAGAATACGTAATATATTTATAGATTCAAGTTAAGCTAGACGAGATGATTGTAATGCAAGCCAATCAATCAATCATGATTATGCTAAGTCCTAGAACTCGAAACACATATATAAAATGAACCAGCTGTCGCTGCGAAAACAATCTATGTTTAACAACCTAGAAAACCAAATTTCTTTGCGAGATCTAAAGACTAAACATGCATTAATATCAAGTTTGATTTGTTCACAAATTCCCTAAACCAATAGCAATTTACGCACTTAAGGAATAAGAACAACCTAAATGAAGAACTAGATTCAAAATCCTTATATAATCAATCATCCAATCAATCCCTGAAATCCCTAATGAGAAACTCTAAACCTAACTAGCAGATTTACTCATTCATAAAGATTGAAATAATAAAAATGATTGAATAGGAATGCATAAAAAAAATAGACAACAAAACGAGTTCGAAATCTCTAGAGATCAGACCCAAAAGTTCTACTACAAATCACTTTGATAATAAAATCATGCGTATCTAAAAATGGCTCAAAACCTAAATAAATAGTCTAATTGACGATTTGAACTTTTGTGAAAATATGGGAAACTTCTCAAGAAAGTATTCATACACGACCGGCGTCGACCGATATCATAAGTAGTTTTGATCGACGCCAAGCTCGCGGACCGGTAGTAACTTATGTTTTCCTGCATCTTTCTCCAAATAACTCCAAAAGCTCTCAAATCTCCAGGTTATTCTCATATCGTACCTAGATCTGTAACAGATTCAAAAACTCCAAAACACTAATAAGACTTTATATACAAGATATATATTATGGTTAAAAACCATAAAACCATGACATATCAACTCTCCCTGGCTTAACTTTTGCTTGCCCTCAATCAAACAGAAAAAACAAAACCTACCTAAAAGGAAAATTCAGAAACTCATTTCATCCTAGAAAAACCACATCAAAATCATCATAGTAAGCCACATGAAAAACTCACCTAACACAATCTAGACCATCATGTATTTCCCACAGACTTAGCAAATGTCTCAAACAACTCCACAATCCAAGTGAGAAATCCAAATTCACCATAATGACCTCTTTAAGATTAGGTGAAGACTCATCGAGGGAGTATCTATCAAGGAACACATAAACTCTTACTCAGTCATAACCTGATCATACAGACTTTCTTAACTTCTGGGTTCTTTCCTCTCTTTTTTTTTTCATTTCAGCAACCGTTTTTTCCACTGGGTATCATTTTATTTTTTCTTTCGGTTGCTCTCCATTATTATGGGTTTTTCTTTGGATACGTTTCCATGAAGCATAAGAGACAATAGCCACCTTTAATGATCAATTAAAAGCTACTAGTTTAACCTCAAACTTTTTATCTTTTTATAAGGGAAGGAAGAGGGGAACCGTACTCACACAGACAAGCCTTTTAGGACTAAGGAGGAATCCACCAAGCCCCAAGATGATATAATGATGTCAAATTATGGGCGAAGTCCGTAATGAATCCTTCAGATACCCAAGATGATATTGGTAACATTGGTAGGCTAGTAAGTCATGGTGTTTTTCATTAGTCCTACGTCCCTATCAAGCTCGAATCAATGGTCATTTAGGTTCCTACAGATGTGGTTGTTCCTTGAAAAATCATTTTTCTTACACAAAGAATTGACTCAAAACGAACTGACGTGACTTACCCTAATAAAAACAAAAACAATGTCAGCAGTCACCTCCCACACACTTAAAAACATTTTCCACAGTGTTAGCAAGATTGGTTTTGGGAAAACAAGATTTAAAAGCAAGTAAAGCTGTGAAAAACTAAAACCTTACCTGCTAGGGTGGTGAGTGTCGACTGACACAGAACATTGGTGTCAATCGATACAAGGCTTTGATCGACATAAATCTGATCCATGTTGAGCACCCTAGTCAATGGTCTGTCATTTCAAATTGGGTGTCAACTGACACCATGTTGGTGTCGATCGACATTGATCGTGCTCGGACAATGTTCTTCGCCTTTTGACACTCAAAACAAAGAAAAATACAAAGAACCAATGAAAAAAATCAAATATATACGGAATCACCAGTGGGTTGACTCCCACCAAGCGCTTGTTTTAAGTCATTAACTTGATTTGTTAGGAGATCAGGCTCTTGGAGGGTTCGGCAAAGGAAACGAGTGCCTTTGCGAAATTCTTCTCATCCATGGTGGTGCATAGGCATCGTGAACATGGGATCTACCAAGGAACGGTGGAAGAGAACCAGGGTTGGAGAAAATCTTGGGTGGGATATAAAGTTTCCCTGCATTCACAGAAATGTTGTTACGAGGTGAAGGTTCAGAGGATATGTATATTTGTTGTGGTGGAAGTGTGATGTCTAGAGCTTTCTGCTTAAGAGCAGTTGAAGGTTCTGGATATGCCTTAGTCAACTCAGTTTGTACTATCATATATGCTTTTCTGTTATCGACCTTTTTCCACCTCAACTCCAGAAGTCTAACCATCTATGGTGGATCTCCGCAGTTTTTCCAGGTTGAAGTACATAGGCTTATCTCCCAGGTGGAGATTAATCAAATAATTCCTCACATTAATCACTGCTCCAGTTGTATCCAAGAAAAATAGACCAAGGATCAGATGATCATCTGGTTCATCATTATACGTTAACACCACAAAGTATGTTGGAATCAAGAAGTCTCCAACTTTGATGGGAATGTCCTCAAGAACCCTTTTTGGGATCCTTTTCGACCGATCGACTAGAATCAAAGAGATCCTAGTTGGTTGAAAATCCATCAGCCCCAACCTTACTTCCAAGAGTTTGACATAAGGTTCACACCGAATCTCAGATTACATAGAGAATGCTTGAAGCTGTCCATGAAGATGGAACAGTCTAGCAGAAAGACTCTTAGGTCTGGTAGCTTCTTTGGGATCTTGTTTGCAGCACTACACTGATTTACTTGGAGACCATCACCACCTTTTTTTTTTAAATCTCCATCCGTGTAGATCATCTTCTTCTCATACCTCCTAAGAGGCATCAACAAGTGGAGTTTCAGTCAGCACCTTATCCATCCTTATCTTGGATCTTGCTGCATCCAACTCTTGTTTGGACTTCTTAGGAGCCTTAGGGAATGGAACCTTAGGCTTATAGACTCGTCTAAGGACTATTTTAGGCTTCTTGGATCTTCCATCTTGGTGTCGATCGGCACTAAGGGTGTGTTGATTGATGTTAGCTTCAAAATAGGCGAGTCTGGCTTCGGGTGTGATGTGTGATGACCGATACCAGGGGTGTGTCGATCGACGCATACTTGTTTGTTTGACACCAAATCTTGTGTATCGACCTCAGTCGATTTCACTCCATTAAAATTCAAAATTTCATCCATGGAGAGAGGGTATCGACCAACACTAGGTGGGTGTCGATCGACACTGATGATCGATGCTAGTATTTATGTGTCAATCTTGGTCGATTATGGTCCGTCAACACTCGAAAAATTGTGGATTGATACTGATGTCGATCGACACCGCTGATGCAACACGTTATGCACGAAAATTTGCCTTAAAATTCCCTGCCTTTTTCCCAACGTCTTGCTCCTAATCCAGCACATTCTCAATATGAACGAAGAATTCTTGACTTGTGCATTTTGAACCATCTTTTCTTTGACAGCTGCTTCAGTCTGAGTCAGCCTAACATCCATTATGTCAACTCAAATTGTGAGAGCCTCCAATTTTCCAAATGTCAACATTGCATTATATTCCCACTAAGACCCATTGTAATCGTATGTTTTTCCTGCAAAATTTTCTCCAGCATTTATTCAACCTTGAGGAATGGCGGGGGAGGTGAATGGTAAGAAGAATTGGTGTAATCTCTGGTGTACCCATTTCTCCGAAAAGGCTTCAGGAATGAAGATCTTGGAGTGAAACCAGAGGAATTATGATTGGCTTTGAAGGCACCTATGTTGTTCTGAAATCCAACTCCATTGATGTAGCTCACATCTTCCTCAAAGGCTTTAACCTTTAGAGCAAACCGGATAGACTTCTTTCCCAAAAGATTATTGTGGATAGAATCCAACTTAGCTGCAGCAATCTCACATTCATCGATGCTTGCCTCTGTATCTCCAAGTCTGAATTCATGGTACTATTGCTAGAAATCAAGTTCTCAATTAGCACATAAGCATCTTCAGGATACCTCGTGTTGATGAACCCATTGCTCGCAACATCCAATGCCATATGGTATCTCTTATCAACCCCTATGAAGAAGGTTCCCCCCATTTGAACCTCATTGAAACCATGGTGTGGACATTCACACTGGTAAGCCTTAAATTCGATTCAAGCAATTTTGAAAGCTTTTGTTGGATCCGACTTGATTGTGGATATCTATTTCCTCAGATCTTCGGGCCTAGCATCATCATAGAATTTGTTGAGGAATGCATTCTTGGTCTCAACCGAGGTTGTCGTAGATCCTAGTGCTAACTTCTTTAGCCAACAAGCTGCTTCCCCAACAACAAAGTGAGGGAAGAGCTTGCAGAATAGGTAGTCATTTGAGACTCCATCTTATTTCATGCTAGTGACCAAGTCCTTAAACCTCTCAATATGGTCCATATGATGTTCATGAGACGGTTCATGAAAATGATGAGGACCAACCAAAGTGTAGTAGGAAGTTTTCAGCTCAAAATCATGCCTCTCAAATGATGGCACTCAAATCGCAAACCTATTATCATAGAACTGATCACGCCTATTGTAGTCCAAAAGTGTGCGCCCGCGACCACCTGCACCTCCCTAATTGAGGGCATGTTTCTCATTTCTGATGCATACACCGACTTGTATATCTATGGGTTTCCTTCCTCATCAAGTCTTCTCCCTTATGCATTTAATATATGACCATCTTGGTCCCATAGATCACCAGCTTCGTCGCGAGTAAGAATCACAGTTCTTACCATCTCTGCTGGTTTCACCTGAAACACCAAAGAAGAGTGTAGAAAATTGTAAGTAACAAAAGAAAAAAAATGCCTAGTCAAAACTCTGCTACTAAAACCTATTGGCACTAAAAGAGGCCCATAAAGCACCAAAAACTTGATAGAAATAATTTTATCCCTAAGATCTACAATGCAAGTTCACATGAATGTAAAAGTAGTATTTAGGGTATCAAACAAAGAATCTTAAGAATACAGAATAGATTTATCAATTCAAGTTAATCTAGATGAGATGATTGTGATGAAATAAAGAAAGTAAATAAACGTAAGTGTAAACGATGGAAAAAAACGCAAGGCTCAATCAATTATCAGGAAACCAGTAATGCAATCCAATCAGTTAGTCATGATTCTGCTAAGTCTTAAAACTCGAAACACAGAGATAAAGTAAACCAAGTATCGCTGAGAAAATAATATATGTCTAACAACCTAGAAAACCAATTTTTCACTACAAGAAAACAGCGTTTTTGCGACTGAACCTTGCGACTATACTTGTAGTTGTAACATTTGGCCACTATTAGGGGACAATATAGCTACTATTTTTCTGACAATGGATATATGAACATGTATTAGTCGCTTATATACGACCAAAAATGATTATCACCAATTTAGTCGTCGATTTACGACTGATTAACGACCATTGTCGAGACCGGAATCAATAGTCGCAGGCTAGTCGGTGATATGGCGACTATTTTTGCGTCTGATGTGTAGAGAGTCGTAGAAAAATCACGAATTGGTCAGTACATGGGCGACTAATTCGCTACTTCGGTTATAGTAGTAACCAAGTCGTTTATTTGTCGCTATTGATACGACTAATATTCAACTCATTATTCGTGTCGCAAAATAGTCGGGTATGGGTCGTATCATATAGTATTTTTGGATTTAGTAATAATAATATGATATACTTTAGTCTCCTGGAGTCCATGCATACGATGCGTTTTGAATGCAAACTTTAAATGTGCAAAATTTTTTATTGTCGTATCACAAATGAAATATGTAATTTGATATTTGAATTTAACAATAACCAAATTGATCAGGGTTTCTATATATGCTATTTAAATAATGTAATAAAAATGAGATTATGATATATAGTGGACAGAAATGTTGTAAACATTAACGACAAATGTGTTTTTAAAAGAAACATGAAGACGATCAATAGATCATCTAACCAAAAAAATAACAAATTTTAATAAGGTCTTCTAAAACAGGTACATAATTTAGAAGATATTTAACTAGGGCATAATTTCTTCAGGATATTGGTTAGGTACCGGATTTGGAAAGCTACAAAATAGAAAACAATGTATGAATTCCGGAAACATATAAAGTATATTATATAATGAGTTGCATTTGGTTTATGACCAAAACCTGTTGAGAAATCCATTAAAGTCTGAATTGTTGGTTTGATCGTACATAATTATTGACATCCCTTCTTTTCTTTGAGCCAAGTTACACCTAATTAAATAAATTTTATACACAAACACCACTAACATTTTAAACAATATAGAAATCAAAAGTATCATCAATCCTAAACCCAGACATGTAATACACCATGAAATCATTCTACAAAAAAACTAAATTGAATTTCTAATCATACCCATTTCCTGCTTTCTGTAGAAGCACCAGAGAATCACAAATAGATGTCTATTAGCATCCTTCCAAAACTTTTTTACAAGTTCCTTAGAATCTTCCCAGAGAAATAAACACCGAAGACTCTGGAGGCTAAAAAAAATGTATTTTCATTTTCTATTATCAGGGACAAACAACAAAACATATGTGAGGAAGATTACATACGCATTTGTTTAACTAACATTAAGTCACGAATTGTAAACTGCAGCTTTGGTCGGCATGTCCAATGAGGTTCAAGGTTTCCAACAAGTGTAACAACACCAAGGACATCTATAATAGAAAATAAAATCATTTAAAAAACTATACCTTAATCTATTTAGTTAAAAATATAATGTATACCACACATGCAAATAACTTATTAGTATAATTCGATAAAAGAAACAACTGTAAAGACTAAAAGTTACATATAGAGTATTCATCACAGACTCTCCCATCTAATATATCCGGAAATGATTCAAATTGCATAAAATGACTTTCTGGAATATTGTCATAAGTGAGGCAGAAAGATGTGTTTAACCCGAATATGAGCTTGAAATCGTGAGGAGTCAACGACACATATTCCGGTGCTTGCACAACTCGAGCATTCACAGGTTCAAACCAACGACCCTCACACCATGTAGAGAAACATAATTTCTCAATGAAAGAGGCACAAACAATTGCCTTTATTTTCATACCCTAAATCAATAAATTAATACCTTAACAAAACATGCAATGACCCAATAAATAAAACATATTATAGAGTAAAAGAAAGATTACCTCCTCATCGACCAAAATCATTTGGATTATTGGTTCTCCAATGGATGAAACACACATCCAAACACGCAAAAGAAGAGCTTTTAGGTCCCAAAAGCAAGGAATAAAGTTGTTGATTTGAGAAATTTTTTCTGAAAGTCTGTGGAGCCATGGTTGAGAAACGGAGAAATTTTCGCAGAAATTAGCTTGAAAAGAAGTTTTTTTTCTCTCAGTAAGCGGTAAGAAAATGAAGCGTCTAGTATTTTAATATTAAATAGTTTTCCAAATTGGTGAGTAAAAGGTGTGAAGCACTAAAAGAAAACTTTTGAATTAGTAATAGTAAAAGGTGTAAAAATTAGAACTCACAACCCATGGTTTAGACAAAATTTACAACTGCTAATGATATTTTTTTAATAACGACGATTTGGTTTAGTTAAATTTGGTTTCGAATCACACTTATTAATGTCGATAACGACGATTCAAAAATCCCTATTCTCGATAAACTTCCTAATATGCTGCAGCCACCCTCTTATCTTGTTTTGAACATTTCATTTGGTAGGTTTGTGCTTATTGCTTACATATTAAATGAGAGGAAAGAAGAATATTCAATGTTCCTCTCAACCGATATTATTTAAATTTCTTAACATGATAATTTCGTATATACTCAAAAAAATATCAGATAGCTAGAAAGATTGCAAAATCATAATTTAATTTTTAAAACCATCTTAAAACCATTAATAATATTTCACACCAACCAGAAAACTGGCTCTTATGAGTGTTTCTCTACGAGACCCCCATCAAATCAACACTAATCATGGTTAAATATATATCTTGCAAAGGAGAGTTACGACGTTTGGTTAACTTGCTCTGTTTTTCATTGAATTGTGGCCATCAATTATCGATTTTATCATGCCACAACTTCATCCGTTTATATTATATTAATATTTCCACTGTTGCCTTGTAAATATAAAGAAATTCGGTATGTTTATAACTTGCTTATTTTTCATTATTTGAAAGGTCGAAAGCTACATAATCTACTACATTTAGCAAACAATATACTAATAAGGATCTTCGAAAAGATAATGGGTCTCTCATGATTGTGAAGAAGAATAGTGACTCAAAGGTCCAAAAGCATGTACCGCAGATGTTTGTACCTTTGAAACCATTGTCCCACCAACTCAACCCAGTCTTTATCGGAGCACACGGACAGCTGTAAAGCCCTTGATATCTAATCATTTTCGCTTCTTATAGAACAGTGTACACCGTCTGTCTGACCGTCCATACCTTTGTCTCTTGGTTATCTTAACACGTACTCGAGTTGAAAACTCGCGCTCGATGATGTACCCATGGTTTTAAAACTTCTCCACACTACAAGAAATATGGGTATTGATAGCACCACGAAAACGCTATCATATGTCTATTGTAGCGTTTCCATAAACGCTATGTTTGCCGCTGCCATCTTAGGCCAGCCATCTATGATTGCACTAATTTGACATGCTATCATATATCTGTCTAAGATAGCGCTAATTTTGATGTGATTATATAGTTTTCAGTAGCATTGGTTTATCGCCATTTTATAAATTAATGCAGCATATTATTCGTGCAATAATATATGTTGTGGTGGCAATATTTTAGGGCTGTATTATACTTTATCCTAGCATTTTTGTTGGTGCTGTATTATTATTTATAATGACCAATCTTTATGGCTGTTGTATATTTTATGAACACTTTTATATTTTGTCATATTTAATATTAATTGGAGCTAAAAAAAAATATTATATAATTATATTTTGAATTCTGGTTTTAAATTATTATTTGAAAATTAATTATAATTGCAGAAATATATTTAGAATTTATAAACATATAATTACAAACAATTAAATTTTCTCCAACTTAAACATAAACATCCACAAACAAGAAATACATACTCTAAGTATAGCAACAAACACAAACACAAGTTCAACTAAAACATAAACTTAATAGTTGTAATGTCTGAAGTATGATCCCACATCACTAGAAGGAAGCTTTACCCATGGAGGATTCTCGGATAATTTGATCCTCTTCAGCAGAGCTCGTCAACCTCAATGAACATGAATATGTTTCTGAAAACAAAGAAGAATTAAACAACGATGACCAATATAAGACGATGAGTTGTGTCCAAAGTACAATGCAAATACCTTTTACTGTTTTATAAGACGATGAGCTGCCTGCATGTAAGCCAGACTTCTTTAGAGGAACATGAGGAGCGACACGAACTTTCTTCGCTGCTTTCCATCCAGAAGATAAACTCAAATTCATTTCCGTAATACGGTGACGAACAAGTTCGAGCTTTTCCTTGGAGACCGTCAGTGTTGCAATGTTACAGCCAGGTGGTGGATCTAATCCCACTTTAATTCTCTTAACTGTACAAAAATCAAAACTCTTATAAGCACAACTGATCCAGAAATAGTCAAATGCAATGGGAGGAGAAAAGTATACGAATGTAAACCTTGGACTCCAATTTTTCCATAGTTTTCTTAGATTTTAGAGCAGATGTCTCAGTAACCAACTCACAAGGTCCCTTTCCAAGTAACTCTTCTTCAGATTGAAGGAAAATTTTCTCCAGACTAAAGGCATTTCGCATTGTCCTGCATTCGTTATTCAGGAAGTAAGAAGCCTCGCTGCCTCTATCCAGTGAACATGAATGAAGACATAGCTGCATACATTCTTCATATGCAATCATCGCAGACCATGGACCTTGCTCACTGCACACACCGACAAACAAAAAAGTGGGTATAAACAATTACAGAGAAACGAAAAAAAGGAAGATAACCAAATATGAGTCAGCTCAGTAACAAGTTACTAAACAGGATAAGTGATCAACAATTACTCAAATTCTAGTTAAACAAGAGAGCAGGTTTTGAAGTTCATAAGAAACGAAGACAGACACGAGGTTGAGCTGTCAAACAACTTTTGAATGTAATTTAGGACACTAATCATATAAGCAAACAAAACGAAAGTCAGTTGCTAGGATTTCTTTAGTTCATCAAATCAAGACAATTCAATCACACTCAAAAAAAAAGTTAACTTTGAGACTAGCTAACAAAGCCAAGACAATACTCGTGTCTCTCTCTATCACTTTTTACTACTCTCAAGCAACTGCAATTATACATATCGAGACAATATCCAGATATTAAGATTATATCAATAAGACATTGCGAGGGTGAGCAAGAAGACATTGCGACGATGAAATACCAATGTTCAGTGAAATCGATTCCACAAGAGATCTCATACACGAACAAGTGAACAAGTAAAACAGATCTCGGGGAGAAGAGAGGGGATACAATCGATTGATTGAATAAATCTAAGATTGGAGAAGAACGAAACCCTAGAGACAAGTAAAACAGAAACCCTAACGCAGAGGAAGAACTGTTATCTTTCTAACCGAACAGACTGAGATCCAAACTAGTTGGAACCATTACAAAAGCCAAGACATCATCAATCTCATTGGGTATTGAAAACGAGAAGTAGGTCGAGAAAGATAACAAGTTCCTTTCTTTACCTTGGAAAAGCTTGATGGGTTTTCTGTAAACGAGTCGTCCCATGCTTCCACTCACTGAGTCAGTCAGCTGAATCGAAGAACTGTTATTGACCAGCTTCGAATCTCCAAACAGAGAAACATACTTGTTGAAAGTCGGAGATTTTGCGAATCCATTGAAGGAGATTGGAGAAGAACGAGACCCTAGAGACAGACTGATTTTTTTAAATCTAAGAGAAGAAGAAGAAGAAGAAGGAGATGAGGAGAGATGAGGAGAAACGTCTCGCGAGAGGAGAGATTTTCAGATTTGTTTTTGGTTTCAGGAAAAAACTTAAAATTTTGGGAGGTAAAAACTAATTTTTTAGCGCTTAAGTGTTTAGGGTTGTATTTAGGTTATTGAGTTAAAGTTAAAATTTTTATTTGAATTTTTATTTAGATAATTAAGTTTTTGAGATAATTAAGTTTTTGATTTAGGATTTATGCATGTAATTAATTTTTTTGATTAAGATTTTAAAGTTAAATTTAAAAAGTTTAGAATTTAAGGTTTGAACTTTGGGGTATAGAGTTATAATTTATAGTTTAGGGTATAAGTTTATGGTTTAAATTTGTGTATGAGGTTAAATAAGTTTTTGAATTTGAGATGAAAGACTTAGGATTCATAATATGTTTGAGAATAAAAATTAAGGGTTATAGTTCTTAATTTAGGATTTGATAATTAAATTTTTTATTTAAAAATGGATTATGTGTTAGGGTTTAGGATTAATGTTTATGGTAGAGAGTTATGGTTTTAGAATTTAGGATGAAAATATAATTATCAATACCCTAACTCTAAACCCTAACCCTCCAATACCCTAAACCCTATACAATGTGTTTGTGAGACTTTAAACTTTTATATTACAATATATGTTACAATAGTTAGATTTTTTCCAAACCCTAAACCCTATTTATACATTAAACCCTAAAATCTGTTTTTTCAAACCCTAAACCCTATTTTTTCAGACTCTAAACCCTAACAATATATATACCTTAAATTACTAGTATTAATCAATTAGATTTATATAAAATATTAATATTTAAAATTTGGTTTAGAAGATGATTTTATTAAAACCTATAAAATCAAAACTATTGCCCAATACCCTAAACCTATTAATATTAGTATTAATATTTTAAATTTTGTTGGTTTCTAACTTTTATTTGTTTTTAACCCTATATATACTCTAACCCCTAAACTATTGTGTATCATTTCATTTTTTTCAATTTTTTCATATATATATATTGCTGCTGTATTGGATTTATATAAAAAATAGATTAAAACTTTAGAACTTTTATTAATAACTCAAAATACCTTACACAAACATTACAAAATTAAAACTTAGGCAAACAATAGATTAAAACTTTAGAACTTATTAATATAGGTCTTATGTTCCATCTTTATTACTAGCTAGTAGCTACCAAGTCAAAGATAAGTGCAACGTTATAATGTTTCATTAGAAGTTTAGAACCACTGAAACAAAAGTCTAAAGAAACCAAACCGAACCAAACCACTATGGTTCGTCTCTTCTTTACATGAACCGCCATACTGCCAAGTATCAGTTCCCACATCTCTTCCTAGCTTGACAAACACCTAAACATTGGGGGACACATTAGTCTTAAGATGCAATCAATGTTGTTTCTGAGAGGAAAGATTTTTCTCACCATTTTCATCAACACTGTGCCTCGTCGGGTGAAAGTTACAGGTTTACTGGCAGTAGATTGCTTGATCAATATGAGAAGGAATTGGTTTGATTTCAGTGCCAAGTTCTTGCTCAGTCTGATACATGTTTTCAAAACAATAACTAACGGCTGAGTAAACAAAAACAAAGATCAGTAGGAACAATGGTATGGAGTGACATATATTTTGAAACGGTCCTCATATGTTACCAAATTCACAGCCAACCCAAGGTGTCCAAACCGTCCTGATCGACACACCTGAGAATTTAACAGCATGAACGAGGTTCCAAAAATAGGTTTTGTTTCGACTTACCATGTGTAGATACGACTCAGAAGTCCGAGGAAAATCAAAGTTAATCACTACATTCACAGCTTGAATGTCGATTCCACGAGTAAAGAGATCTGCACCAGTCAATTTTCAATCAGTCATAACATCATCATTTAGCATCATCATCTACACCTGATCATTGTTCAAAGTACAAAGCATACCAGTGCAAACGAGATTTCTGCAAGCACCATTGCGGAACTCATGGAACACTATGTTCCTATGGTCTTGAACCATCTTGGCATGAATGTAGAAGCACGAATAACCGAGTTCTGTAATTTTCTTAGCTAACAGTTCCACGCGATTGACAAGAGTTGAAAAAGATTATCGATTGGTTTATTTGCAGCTGCAAATAAAATGATAACTAGTTTAGATCATCCAAATTGAGTAGCATATAGTTATGTGTTTACAATGGCCCGTTGAACTTTCACCAGTAAACAAGTCTCCCCCAACCAGGCATCAACACACAAGCAAGCATTATATCATTCTATGAATGACTAATTTACGTTAAATGTATTCTCATATTGATTAGGCTCCATTTTCTAAGAAACAATAGGAGCAGCTAAGAGTGAAAAAAAGATAACAAGAATTCAAAGAAGCTGTAAAATATGTTGACAGATAATGCATTGTGCAAGCTTACAATAGGTCCGTTCTTGAGCGCATGCTCTTTGGCAAACTTGCATGCCTGTTTCACAGCCAGCGCATCCATACCATCCACCTAGAACACGAAGCAAAGGATAATCACTAATTAGATTTAAGTTCATACTCTCACAAATCAGAAAAACCAAGGATGCAATTCACCACCTTTACTACATGGTTTCAATAAGCAGAATTCATAAAGAGTTCTCTTTTTATCTGCAATGTAAAGCCATATAGATTCACAACACTTACCGGTGAAGAACTGTGGAAACTTGACAGGCAAAATCACAGCTTCCTGCAAAGCTTGCTTGGCGCTTTCAAGCCCAGCAACATCTGTCCAGTAGATCCCCAAAGAGCCACTACACCAGCAAATGCGAGAGCAGCAATTGCATATTTGTCATCCGATTTTTACCACTTCAATAACGAATCGAAACAATCCAATTCAGTTCATAGGAGAGACAAGAGCATAATCATTTAAGGCAGTTGTGAAGAAGGTAAAGTAAAAGTCTATACAGCTTCTTGAGCGATCTTGACGATTTCCGGTAACTCTGTGGTCTGAACTTCGGCAGTGGCAGGAGCTTCAACTTTGGTAGCTCTCGTCAAGATGTTCCTCACAGACAGTAAGCATTGGATTTTTCGGCGAGGTTCTGAGACTGAAGCGGGTGATAAGGAAGCTCGGGAGAGAAGGAAGAAGGGGAATTAGGGGAAACCAAACATCAGAGAGATCGATTGAAGGAAACTCGATCCTACAGAAACGGTGGAGGCTAGGATTGAAGGCTCGGATTGACGGAGAGATGACGACGGCAATGGTTTGATGGTTTTCGTCTCTACGGAAATCTGAGAGAAAGATAAGATAAATTTTTTTTTTTGTTAGCAAACTGAAATAAGTTTTTTTTTTTGCTTAAATGATGAAACACTTAGAAAAATTTTTAGTTCCCCAAAACCAATTTTTTCCCTCTAAAAATATTACCATTCATATAGATAGCATAAATTAGGCTCCAATTCCTATTTTTCGTTTCCCGCTTAGTAATAATACGGCTTAGCATTGATATAATGCTATCACAAAGTACCCCTCCACATCATACCCTCTATAATAGCACTTAGCGAAATCGTGCTATCCTCATGTGCTATCAATACCTATATTTCTTGTAGTGCCATCTCCATAAAACACCCGCATGAACATGGAGTAGGTGTATATCCATATCTCACATCCACTATCTACAGCTCTTTTGATCATAGCCTCTCATTTAACCATCCGGTCGATGGAGATCAACGATCGACCCAATTGTCACAATATACAAAAAGACACATACCTCTGAGGAGAAGAGCAGAAGGGTTTTCATATTCCATACATTTGTTGGCCAATTTAGTTATAACCCTAGGTGGGCACCATATATCTTCAGTAATGTTGGAGAAGTATAGATCGACCGACTTATAGAAGTCTGAGCTTTCTCCGACGTTTTGCATCGCAGCGCATGTTGCTTTCATCTGAGCCAAATAGTGTATCCCTTGGTTATCGACAATGACGGGAAGAAGAATTGTTTTAGGATATCACTAGGAAGGAAATCCATTGCCGATTTTGGTTAGAAAATATGGAACATGCAAAGAGAATTTTAAAAAATAATAATGCAGAGTGTTAGATAAGTGTTGTTTCTAAGGCATCCGCAGATGTTTATTTATAGATCGGATCCAACCTTTGGATTTTCCAAAAATTTAAATAGTATTTATGTTATTGTTATTTATTAATTAATATGCATATGTTGGCGTGCATCTTCGTCTGGAGCAAGTATGTACATGATGAATCTAATTCGCTAGGTAGTGATATGTAATGTCGCTTCATTAATTGCAATTCAAAATTTATTACAAAAACGTGTTGTTACTTGCATGAATATATTGTTGAAAAAATATTTAGGTAAATGTCCTTTCAATTTAATCATCGCGCCTTTTGCAAAAAGTCATCTATTCAGTCATAAAATACTCTGGAAGTATTACCATTTTCACCCAAAGATAATGCATATACTCCTTACGATAAAAATTTGCACATAAATGAAAACATCATATAATATTATGTGCAGTTTAACACATTCAATTCTAGTCGACACAAATGAAGGATACTCAAGAATCTAAATTAAAAGGGCCAAATTCCGAAATTATTCAGCAAGAGTCTGAAGTAAAATAGCGACTATGAACCAAAAGCATATGTCACACATAGTTGAACCCTTGAAACCAAAGTCCCACCAACCCTTCCAGGTTGTTATCGGAGCACACATGCAACTATAAAGGTCGTTGATATCTACACTCGCTTTCTTCTCAAAGAACAGAGCCGAAGGCGTTTCTGGTCATACACGCATATCCCTTCTAGTTATCTTTATATGTATCCGAGTGGCAAGTTCACGGTCGATGACATATCCACTGTTCAACACTACACCATCTCCATAAAAAACACGCAAGACCATGGAGTACGCGTATATCCCTGTTTCACATCGGCAATCTGCTGATCATTTGATCATTGCCTCTCCTTCAACCATCCGGTCGATGTAGATAAAGCAACACATACCTCGAAGGAGAAGAGCTGCAGGGTTTCCTGATTGTAGACACCTCTCGACAAAATCTTGTTTATAATGAGGTGGGCAATCAAAGAGATTTAAGTTAATAAAACCGTAGTATAAATCGATCGACTTGTAGAAATCTTGACTCTTTCCGAAGCTTTGAAGCGCCTTGCAAGTTGTCTTCGCCCTTATAAAATAGCGTAAACCTTGTTCACCGTCAATGACGTCAAGAAGGATTTTTGAAAGAACATCACTTGGAAGGTAATCCATTACGAATTTGGTAATGAAGAGATGGAAGGCAAAAGGAATTTTGACAAATAACAAAAACTTTCAATATTTGAGAGTTCGAAGCAACCACCAGAGTTTATTGATAGAGACAATGCAACCTTTGGGTGGTCTAGTCTGTATTAATTATGTATATATTCTTATTAGTCCCAACTAACAACATTCATGATCATGATCATGGTGTTAATGAGTCACATATCTATCTTTGAAACATGGGAAGAATGGGAGAGTCAAAGGTTGTGATGAACATTCAATATTCTTCTTCTATGTGTATCTTTCATCTAAGGTTTATAGTATCTATTTAGCAATTCATCTTAGTCATCTATTTATATACAATAATTATACCGAGTCACAGGTCAATCTTTGAAACAGGGGAGGAATGGTGGTGTCAAAGGTTTATGGTTTAGGGTTTAGGGTTTATTATTTAGGGTTTAAAGTTTAATGGGCTTGTCAAAAGTTTTGGGGTTTAGGGTTCAGTATTTAGGGTTTAGGGTTTAACGTTTGGGTAAAACAGTTTACGGTATAGGATCAAAAATTATTAATTAATTAATGCTATTATACTATTACTTAATAAAATAGTATAAAAAATTATATATATAATAAATATTTCTTAATCAAGGATTATAAAATTATATGCATATAATAATAAAGCACACATAAACCCAAAAAAACCAATTTAATTAAGCACCACAACCGCCTGTTCAGCATGAGTAAAATTTTAAAATATTTCACGTAATTAATCCGGGAAACCAAACCTAATTTTTTAGCCCAAAACTTTTCACTTACGCGCCTTAACCCAACAAATTTCGACTAAGTGTCGAGAAACCATCATTTACCGCAAACATAAACCCTGATTTTATTTTTTTCTTCCCCGTCTCCAAAATCGCCTTCGAATCATCTCGGAATTTTTTTTTCCTAGCAGATCCTCCTCCCTACCGACTAATCTCTAGCTGGCATTTCTTATTTGAATCTCTTATTCGAGATTCTCAGTTTCATTGCTACCGACCCTCTCAATTTCTTCTCTGAAACTCTCCGTGATACGATGCCTCAAAAGGCAAAGAAATGAGGAGGAAGTCGTAAGATACTAACTATTCCAAATGTCACTCAGAGAGCCGTTGGGTCCAATCCTAGTGGTTTGAAAAAAAAAACACAAAGCCCTCTGCCATCCCGATACACCTTCACCCCGAATCTCGTTGATGCTCCGACTCAGACTACTCAACGTCCAAAGAAAAAACCAGCTATCCCCCAAACGCCAGTGTCAGCACCCCATGTACAGGACTATCCACCGCCAATACAACTAATCCAGAACTCGACTACTAATCAGCCTGAAGTCGAAGCTTCGCCGGTCTCAGAAGAAGTCCAGAACAACCAGGACTCTGTTGAGGACGCCCCACCTTCACCAGTTCACCTATCTCAGGCTCAGAGTCATCCACATTCTGAAGGACACAACTTCCTCGACGAATCGCTTAATATTTTGCCGGACCTCGAGGAGGACACACTGCGGGCTCTGAATGCACTGCTTCGGATGCCAGACAGGGAAACGTTTACCACCGTACTCTCTACCGCACGGATGCCAGGCTTGACTTGGTATGGCTATTGTCATCTACTGTTTCTTCAGCTGTTGATATTCTCTGTATGGTTTTTTGTTCTTGTCATATACCTTTCGCAATGGTGTGTTTTTAAACCGTCTAGTTTGTTTATGAATCTGTCTTTTGGTTTGCTTATGACTTATGCTGATCTAAAGAGTTCGAGTCTCTGATGGTTAGGATGTCAATCTTGTACATATTTCAGGTTTACTCATGACAGAGGATCGAAATTGGTACGGAAGATTACAAAAAAATTTACAAATGTTTTTTATAAAGCATACTATAGCTGGTCACGTGTGCCTCATGATAAAGAAGAAAGATATTTACTCAAGTTCGTTGTACAGTTTTCTCTCCTATATCTTTCATGTATACATTGCATGTTTTGCTTTTACTATTGCTATGTCTAATTGCTTATTCTATATGTATTCTAGAAAACCCACCATTGGGATCCCTTGATAACAGGGACAGTTCAACAGTATTTCGAGGAGATCTGTCAACGACGGTTAAAAGACATGATTAGCTGTGCGCAGACTAAACGAGAGCGACCCAAGTGGATCGGCGAGACTCTCTGGAAAACGATGACCGGCTATTGGGAAACTGAAGAAGCAAAGACTAAAAGTAAGACCTATGCCAGTTGTCGTATGTCTGACCATGGTGGTCTCGGTCATCACGTCCATTTCTCAGGGCCCAAGTCGTACCTATAAATCAGGCTTGAAATGGCAAGTAACCTTTATTATATATCTCTTGATCAGAAGCATTGTAACTATAAATTTATGTAATAATAATTTTTTGAGGTATAACACTGCATGTATAAGAATATGGAAGACTGGTTCATATTGGTGAGGTATTCATCGGGACACATACAAAGGCAGATGGTACGTGTGTTGATCGGAAGGCAGAGGATATCGCTTTAACTTTCAAAAAGATCGTAGACGATAAGTTGTTAGATCTCAATATAGAGACTTCAGAAGTTTCAAACGGTGCTGCTTCCAGACATCGGGAACTCTCACTAGATGAACATGAGCACATCTTCCTTGAGGTAAAGTAATATTTTTTCACAATTCACATTTATAAAGTCAGGTCATGTTCTTTACTTAATTGTGTTTCGCAAATATCTTTAATTATAACAGGCCAGTGAGACGGATAAACGAGAAAATCCTTATGGAGTTGGAAGCATGAAAGAGTCTCTTTCTAGGGGAAAGTGCAAGCAGCCGGGAGACTCTTCAGGGTTTTTGGCCATACAAGAGCAATTGAAGGAAGCTCAACGTAAAATCGAAGAGCAGGCTTCCCGTGAAGCAAATCATGCCCGAGTTGCGAATGAGCAGAAGGAAAGATCGAGTGCCTTTCCTTTGTAGAAAAGTATATGCGAGAAATTATCCGCATTTTCTTGACTTCCTTCAGACTCATAGGCCATCAGCCAACACAGACAGTCGTCCCCCAATGGGTACAACTTAACTCCATCTGCTGCATAGGTTACTTGTCGCTCTGCCTACCGAAGTTCATTTTTAGTGTATAATTTCGAAACTCCTTAATATTGGAGATCGCACAATTAGATAATCGTTTGTGTATGTATGCAACACAAAACTAACATAGTTATCAATGTTTTCTTCAAGCAATTATCATATATATTGATTATATCATTCAAATTTAAGTATCACAAATTACCAAATCGTAAATTTGACAAATGGAACAAAACCTAATTCTTATTTTCACGCAAACTTAGCAGTCGTCAATTAATGGTATATGGATGTCCTGTATAGTCCTTGCATAGTCGTTAGTATAGTCTTAAAAAGTCGTAAAAGTGTCACTGATGAGTCCTGAAAATGTCACCATAGTCTACGACTAGATCGTGACTTTACTAGTCAGTCAGATAACATTCGCCACATAGTGGCGAGATCACTACCATAATCGCATAAAGATGTTCAGATTAGTCGTGGGAGAGTAGTTAAAATGGTTGTTACCCAGTCGCTCCATAGTGGCTAATATTGACGAATACTTTCTGACTATACAATACAGTCGCATATAAATCGCCCCGTGGTCACCTCATTTAACGACTATTTGATGACAACATTTCTCCGACCATATCTGGACACTCTCTATAGTCGCACAATTGTCGCTATCTGTCGCAGATTAGTCTCTATATCTCTTGACGACACTACATCTATTTTACGATTACCAATGTTGGTCGTATAAATAGTCGTAACTCACCGAGTAATAATACGGCTATGATATTTAGCGACTATGGATTGACGACTACAACATCTAGTCGTATGTTTGTCGTAAAACCCTGATTAACGACTATTCTGCGATTAAAAATGCAGTCGTAAAAACATTGTTTTCTTGTAGTGTCAAAATGATATCTCTTCTTTGAATCTCTTATTCGAAGCTTTCCATTTCATAGCTTACTTTGGTCGAAACCCTATCGATTCACTCAAATTCTTCCTTGAATATCTCAGTCACGAAACCCTCCGTGAATCGATGCCTACGGGTACAAGTAGCTATATCGTTAGTTTGCTTTTACTTTGCTTTGCTTTTGAAATAGGACAGGCTCTGAATATGATTATTCGTTTACAATTAATTTTGGTTCTACAGGGTAAACGACTCCTATATTCCATAGTCTGGGTAAGTTGGTTGTTTTTTTTAATGAATGTTTGAGGAGTTAGAGTCTGATGGTTAGGATGTTAATCTTATAGTTAGCATGCAATTGAAGACACCAATATATGCTTAACTCATTAATGTATTATGCTAAGTACGAGTGTCTGAGCGCTTTCAAGATAGTTTTTATATCATTTTAGGCGTTCCCAAACCTCACATAACTTTCTTCTAAAATGTTTTATGAGAAGATCTATCAACGACGTATGATACACATGGTTAGCATCACAAAGGAGTGCAGAAGCACTGCAAAGAACTGTGACCTCGTGAGATATCAACATTTGAATATAACCACATCTTTCCTCAGGTAAAGTAAAAATTTTCACAATCCATGTTTATAAAGTCATCTCACGATCTTCAAAAATGGTGTTTTTCTCTTACTGTCTTTAATTATCATGGAGTCGAAAGCCTGACAGCTAATCTTATAATGCGCAAGTACAAGCAGCCCATACACTTTTCAGCGTTGTCGCCCACTAAGAGCAACTGAAGGAAGCCCAAAGTAAGAAAACAACACCATCTTATTTGTAGGTTGCTTTATCACTGTCTCTTGCACTTGTTAATTTATTGGTATATGATTTGGCAACTCCTAATTGCTGGTGTTTGAGTATGTAGCTCGTCTGTGTCTACATGTTACCAATGTTATTTTTGATGCAAGTGTTTGTTTCGTTTGTTGTACCATTCAAATTACGGTATCACCGATTGCCAAATTGAACATGAAATTAATCCAAAATCTTAATTTTACAGTCGACAATTAATAGCAAGATGTTTACCACAATCATATTTGGATTCTCCATTTAGTCATCTTACAATTGGTAAATTAGTCCATAAACAGTCGCCAAAACGTCACCATAGTCTACGACTAAGTCGTGACTATACTACTCAGTCACAAAACAGTCGCCACATAGTGGCGAGATCATTACCATAATCGTATATGGATGTTCATATTAGTCGCGGGATAGTAGTTAAAGTGGTCGTTACCCAGTCATTACATAATGGCTAATATTTACGACTACTTTCTGACTATACTATACATTCATATGTTAATCGCCCAGTTGTCACCTAGTTTAACGACTTTTTGATAACAACATTTTTCCGACGTCATTTGGACTCCCTCTATAGTCGCACAAAAGTCGCCGTAGTAGTCGCATTTTAGTCCTTACATCTACCGACAATCTACGTCTATTTTACGATTACCTATGTTAGTTGTATAAATACTCGTAACTCTTCGACTAATAATACGACTATACGATTTACCGACTATGGATTGACGACTACCATTATTAGTCGTATGTGTGTCGTAAAACCCCGATTAACGAGTATTCTGCGATTATAAGTGCAGTCGTAAAAACGATATTTTCTTGTAGTGTTTTATGAGTTATAAAGTCTAAACATGAATTAATATTAATTTCAATGTGTTCACAAATCCCTAAACCAAATTTATTTGCAAATATGCAGTTTTCTCACCTAGATTCTTTCTAGCTAATTAACAAATTGTCGTTTCAGAAATCAACATATGATCAATAATATGGGTGGCTAATTCAGATCAACCAATATAAACAACCTAGATAAAGAACTAGACTTCAAAATCTTTATCTAATCAGTCAATCTATCAATCCATGAAATCCTTAACGAGAAACCTTAAAAATAACTAGCTGGTCTACTTAGACATGATGATTGAAACAATAAACATGACTGAATAGAAATGGATAAAAGAAATAAATAGATAACAAAAGAGGTTTGAAATCTTTTGAGATCAGCCTCAAAAGCTCTACTACAAATTTCCCTGATAATAAAATAAAGTGTAGGTTGACAAAAAAAAAAAAAAGTGTAGTATAAACAATTGCTTAAAACCTAATTAAATAGTTTAATTCAGATTTGGGATTTTTCTGTAAATATGAAAAACTTATGGGAAATTGTGTCAAAACTCATTAAACTCTCTAGAAAGTCTTCATATACGAATGGTGTCGACCGACACCAGAGGTGATGTTGATCGACACCACGCTCACAGACAGGTACAAACTTCTGTTTTCCTGTATCTTCCTCCAAATAACTCCAAAAGCTCTCAAATCTCAAGATAAAGCTCATCTCGTACCTAGACTTATAAACGGCTCAAAAGACTCTAAAATACTGAAAAGACTATATACAAGACAAAAACCCATAAAATCATGATATATCAATACATGATATCACACAAAATATCAAGACAGAATATATTCGTTGAAGTCCACAACCTATATTCCATATGACTCCTCATTTCTGGTTTCCCCCTTGGGGTTCCTCAATGCTGTGAGACATAAGAATTTTGGTTCCACTCTTCCTAGTAGATTTTCCATATTTGCTAGGGTATATTTTTTATCGACATTTTTTCAAGGGAAGAGACAACCTATTTGTATCTTATACAACACAAAATTTAGTATCGAAATCGTGTCCCTGATTGGACATCATTATTTGCATTGAATCTATTTTGTATTCCACTCCTTTTTAGAACCTTGCGTCTAGAGTGATTGGAGATATGTATTGATCTTTTTCTCTCCGACCCTTTTCCACATATATGCGCATGAGAAATATAAAACAAGAGAGCATTAGGTCTGAAAGAAGATAAGGCCCAAGATGGGTACGTACTAGCTCAAGATGATGCAGCCGTTTTGGAACAACAAAGAGTGGTAAAAGAGTAAGAAGTCATGTATGGTAGTTCGTTTCCCTAGTCCAACACCTAGTGAGAAGAGTCAAATGAAAAGAGTCCATAAGATATCATGCCAATATAACCTCGATAGACTAGAAATTGCTGGAGGGGGAGATCTAAAAATGAAGTGTTAGCATGTACGCGCTCTCGCAAAAAAATTGTCACTATAAAAAATTAAAAGCACATATGATGTAATTCATCACAAGATATGGTTCTTATTCCCAATAACTTTGACTCGATAAAACAACAAACTGACCCAAAAAAAACAAAATGATGTTAGTAACATACACTCTCTCCCAGATTTGTTAGAGTCAAGATTAGCACTTTCCTAAAAATGCCTATTCATGAGTTTAGGTCGGCCCAGAATGGAAAGTCGGTATTAAAGCCCAAGGCGGTAAAACTTAGGTTAAACCGAACTCGGGATAACCGACTTACATTAGGGTTTGGAAGGTGTCGGATTCAAGGCGCCGCGCGAGTAAAACGGAAAAGAGGGAATATTCCATAAAAATAAAGCCGATTTATTTAGGAAAATTTGTAATTATCTCTTATTTCCTTTAGACCGACTTGTAACCCTATATAAGGGAACCTCATATCGTTCAAAGAACACACGCTTTTCTTATTACTTTGTGCCTGAGAGACTTTTAGAGCGAATTTAACCTAAATATCTCTCTGGCGACTTTAAACATCCTTTTTACCGACTTCCGACTTGGAAACACCGGTTACAAACCCTAATTCCCAAATCTCACCGCGTTCATTAATCCTTCTTTTAGAATCCCTAATTCACAAACCATAAAACTCTTTCTTTCTTTAGATAGACCGAGTTGAGATCTTACAATTGGCGCCGACTGTGGGGATTTCTAAGAGAAATTTCTGAAACGAGATGTCAGGAAATCATAAGGAGATCGATCAAGAAAACCCTAGGGTTGAATTAAGCGTTCAAGATGAAAGTGATTACGACCAGAGTGATCACGAAGACGATGCGACGAAAGGCGGCATGCAGCCGCGAGACGCCGCCAAGACAAACAAAGCTCGAGATGGCGGCAAACATGCCCCGTCACTCAGCGAAACAGAGGCTCAAATCGAGCAAGACAAGGTCTTAGCCACTCTAATGGCCAAGATCGAGTCACAGAATGACCTGATCAAAACGTTCTCGGAGAAAATCGACCTGCTGCAGACAGAGCAAGCAAAGATCCTTTCAGGTCAACAATCTAGAAAACCCAGGAGAGAAGTGTCACCGAAGGCGAAAGACAAAGTCGCCAGACGACTGGTCTATAGTACATCTGAAGAAAGCCACCATGACCAAAGCCGTAGCAGCGAGTCCAGGAACAACCCGCGTAAGGAAAGCAAAAAGAAGGATACTCGCAAGGAAGGGTCTGAAAAACCCAAACGGAGCGAAAGTCGGAGACAGAACGACTGGAGTGATGAGAGGTATTCACCCGATAGGGATGAACATACCAGTCACCGGACACGGGACGTGCACCACAGACAAAATTCGCGACATGAGAATGGCTCGCATCGAGACAACTATCGCCGCGAGCGAAGTATGTCGCACGAGAAAACTCATGGAGCATCTATTCGCGGAGAAAATCGCAACCATGTCGAGAAACAACTGAGTGAGCTCAAAGACACCCTAAAAGAATTAAAAGGAGAGGTCCATGGCGTGAAGGGGTCCGCACCCGAGATCGACCGAATCATCGAAGAAACTCGTAGGACACCCTTCACCTCGCGCATCACAAACACGTATATCAGGCAAAGAGAGAAGCTCAGGCTACCGATGTACGACGGCACAAAAGACCCAGCAACCCACCTCACAACGTTCAAAATCATGGCGGCAAAGGAACGGTTCTCGTCAAGCGAGGAGCGTGACATCGGTTTCTGCCAACTGTTCACCGAAACCCTGGAAGGGGACGCGCTAAACTGGTTCTCCCGACTCCCATCCAAATCAATCGATAGTTTCTCCGACCTCACATGGGCATTCATAAGGCATCACTTTGCCTACATTCGTAAGGACACTTCGCTGAGTGCGTTGATGTCGATGACGCAAGAGAAGAAGGAAACATTGAAAGATTTCGTAGAAAGGTTCAGGGCGGTGATGACACGAGCTGAGGCACCAGATAAGTTCACTATCGCGGCCCTGACAAACGCCGTCTGGCACGAATCGCCTTTTTACCAAGATCTAGTCATCAACCCGCCGCTAACCATCGAAGACGCACTCCATCGGGCAAACAAGTTCGTGGAATTGGAAGAAAAGAAGGTCGCATTAGCAAAGAGATTCGGTTCCGGCAAACAAGCAGATAAGAAGGAAGAAAGAGAACCCAGACAGCACTACGACAGTAAAAGCGCCAAAACAATGGTTGTGGACGGCACCGACAAGTCCCTGTCATCAAAACCGTGGAATAAAAGAGGGAAAGAGGCAAAGAAGTCGCAAACAGCCTCCGCTACAGGGGATAAGTACTACGAATACCATCAAGCTACGTCGCACGACACGGCTGAATGTCGGAATCTCAGAAACGCACTCTACTCCCGACTTTCCGATGAAGAGATTAAGGCGGCCATCGAAAGGTTAAAAAAGGAAGAATCAGGACAAAAGGAAGACAAAGCCGATGAGCAGGCTCCTAAGCAGGATAAACCACCACGGCGTATCAAAAGCATAGCTTTGAAACGTAACCGTGAAGAAGAAGAGGAGGACGAAGAAGAAACCCCCAAGACCATCCGAAGAATCAACATGATCATGGGAGGTCTAATCTCCGTAAATGATTCGGTCCGGTCAATCAAGGTCTATGAACGCCTAGCATTGGCCGCACAAAAGGCGCCTCAACCAATCCTGTCAGATGATCCGCCCGTCATCTTTACCGACCAGGATCTCTATGGAACTCACTACCCTCATAACGACCCGATAGTGGTTGAGCTTCTGATCGGAAGTTGCCAAGTATCTCGAATACTGGTGGACACCGGGAGCTCGATAGATTTAATTTTACTAGATACACTCAAAAAGATGGATATTAAGGAGGAGGATATCAAGCAGAAGGCCAAGCCGCTCACCGGGTTCACAAGTGAGACGACATACACAATTGGAACGATCAAGTTGCCTGTTTTCGCAGGAGGAGTTAACAGATTGGTGAGGTTTCATGTCATTGACAAGCCAACCATCTATAACGTAATCCTCGGAACTCCATGGCTGTATAGCATGAAGGCGGTATCCTCGACATACCATCAATGTCTGAAATTCCCGACACCTAAAGGAATCCAGACAGTCAAAGGATGCCAGAGCGCAAGCCGGTCGTGTTTCGCGAGAGAACATAAGATCAGGGTGCCTTCCTGCATGATCAACACAGAACACGGAAGAAAAGGACCGGAGAAAGAACTGATCCAGCAAGTCATCATCGACGAATCAGATGCAAGCAAGTGTGTAGGCATTGGCACAGAATTGCCAGACGACATCAAAAGGGAACTGATCGCCTTCCTACAGCAAAACGTTACAACGTTTGCGTGGACAATGAAGGACATGAAGGGTATAAATCCAACCATTACAACTCACGAGCTGAATGTCGATCCGACTTACAAGCCAGTCAAGCAAAAAAGGCGAAAACTCGGCCCTGAAAGAGCTAAAGCAGTCAACGATGAAGTAGAGAAGCTACTTGAAGCCGGTTCAATCCAAGAAGTTAAATATCCCGACTGGTTGGCCAATCCAGTGGTCGTGAAGAAGAAAAACGGGAAGTGGAGAGTATGTGTCGATTTCACGGATCTCAACAAAGCTTGCCCCAAGGATAGTTTCCCGCTGCCGCATATCGACCGACTTGTTGAGGCAACGGCCGGGAACGAATTGCTATCATTCATGGATGCGTTCTCAGGATATAATCAAATCCTCATGAACCCAGACGACAGAGAAAAGACGGCCTTCATCACTGAACGCGGCACATATTGCTATAAAGTCATGCCTTTCGGCCTCAAAAACGCCGGCGCCACCTACCAGCGGCTGGTAAACCGGATGTTTGCAGGACAACTCGGCGCAACAATGGAGGTTTACATCGACGACATGCTAGTCAAATCTCTGATTGCCTCTCAGCATGTCGGCCATTTAAAGGAATGTTTCAACATCTTTAACCGGTACGGCATGAAGCTTAATCCAACTAAGTGTACGTTCGGAGTGACATCGGGAGAGTTCCTAGGATACGTGGTAACTCAGAGAGGAATAGAAGCTAATCCAAAGCAGATCACAGCCATAATCGACTTGCCATCTCCCAAGAACACTCGAGAGGTACAACGCCTCACTGGCCGCATAGCCGCCTTGAACAGGTTTATATCCCGGTCAACGGATAAATGTCTGCCTTTTTACGAGCTCCTACGAGGGAACAAAAGATTCGTGTGGGACGATAAGTGTCAAGAAGCATTCATCCAACTCAAGGACTACCTGTCGAACCCGCCGATACTGTCTAAACCCGAGAATGGTGAGACATTGTTGCTTTACATCGCCGTTTCAAAGACAGCAGTGAGTGGCGTACTAGTTCGGGAAGATCGAGGAGAACAAAAGCCGATCTTCTACGTCAGCAAAACGATGAACGGAGCCGAAACCAGGTATCCTGCAATGGAAAAACTGGCTTTCGCAGTCGTCATCTCGGCGCGAAAGCTGCGACCATATTTTCAGTCACATCCGATTGCCGTATTAAGCAGTCAACCTCTTCGAACGATCCTTCATAGCTCGGGACAGTCTGGCCGCCTAGCCAAGTGGGCAATAGAGTTAAGTGAATACGACATCGAGTACAGGAACAGGACAACCGCCAAGTCGCAGGTGATAGCTGATTTCCTTGTCGAATTATCGCCTGAATTGGACGTCGGTACCGAGATAGAAGATAAAAATTGGAAATTGTTTGTTGACGGGGCCTCATCCAAAAAAGGAGCCGGGATAGGGATACGTCTCATATCACCAACCGGCGAGATTCTAGAGCAGTCATTCAAACTGGGTTTCACGGCGTCTAACAACACAGCCGAGTACGAAGCTTTGTTAGCCGGTCTCAGACTAGCCAGGGAAATCGGAGTACGACATCTCTTGGCCCATTGTGACTCCATGCTTGTAGCCAACCAAATCAACGGAGACTACGAAGCTAAAAACGAACGAATGGAGGCTTACCGAAAGACGGCATTGGAACTCACCAGTTCCTTCGAATTCTTCGATATTTTCCAGATACCAAGGAAGGAGAATGCCCCGGCAGATGCACTCGCGTCGCTGGCATCTAATCCCAATCTCTGTCGATGGATCCCGGTAGAAACGATCCATGAACCAAGCATCCCGCCCCCGGAGAGAAATCAAGAAGAACCTGAAGAAATAATCCCGAGTGGTGAAGACGACATATGCTACAATATTCAAGCAAAGGGCACAGACCTCATCGCTGTCCTAACCGCCGACAATAAAGACTGGCGACTTCCGATAAGAGCATACCTGACAGAAGGAAAGCTCCCAGAAGATAAGTGGGAAGCACGACGACTTAAAGTCAAGAGCGCGCGATACACTATACATGAAGGTATCCTCTACAAGTATTCTGCTAACAAGATCCTCCTCAGATGCATAAACGGAGATGAAGTAAGTCGGGGTTCTCGAAGAAATGCACTCTGGAGCATGCGGAAACCACTACGGAGGCAGATCTCTCGCCCTCAAAATCAAGTTGAACGGTCACTATTGGCCGACTATGATAACCGATTGCGAGACCTATTCTAACAAGTGTGAAAAGTGTCAGCGACATGCGCCATTCATACATTGACCTACAGAACTACTCACGACGTCAACCGCGGCTTACCCGTTCATGAGATGGGCAATGGATATCGTTGGACCGTTACCATTATCCAATCAAAGACGTTTCCTGCTCATTATGACCGACTACTTCACAAAGTGGGTAGATGCCAAGGCTTACGTCGCAATCCACGATGTCCAGGTTCAAAATTTCGTCTGGAAATACATAATATGTCATTTCGGGCTACCTTATGAGATCGTCACAGATAACGGATCACAATTCATCTCGAAAGTATTCGAAGGATTCTGCAAGAAATGGGATATACGCCTTAGCAAGTCGACACCGAGGTATCCTCAGGGGAATGGCCAAGCCGAAGCTACAAATAAAACTATCATTGCCGGCATCAAAAAACGCCTTGAAAGCAAAAAAGGAGTTTGGGCAGATGAGTTAGACGGAGTCCTCTGGTCGCATAGAACGACACCCCGCAGCGCAACAGGGGCCACCCCATTCTCGTTAGCCTTTGGCGTAGAAGCAATGGTACCAGCAGAAGCTAACATTCACACTCTCCGCCGGTCTCTCATGCCGCACCATACCGAGATCAATGAAAAGATGCTGATCCAAGCTCTTGACACCCTAGAGGAAGAACGGGATCGAGCCCTACTCAGGATTCAAAACTACCAACAGCTCACAGCTCGGTACTACAACCAGAAAGTCAAGGAACGCCATTTTCAAGTCGGTGACTTCGTCCTCCGCAAAGTTTACGAAAACACCAAGGAGTGGAGAGCAGGGAAACTCGGGGCGAAATGGGAAGGACCCTACAAAGTCACAAAAGTCGTCAAACCGGGAGTCTACGAGCTTGAGTCAATGAAAGGCAAGGCTTTACCTCGATCCTGGAACTCGGCAAGCCTGAAGGAATACCACTAAGACGGCAAGGTTGGTTTCTTTCTAAAAAAAAAAAAAAAAAAAAAAAAATGAAATGTATTGAACTACGAGTGACTTGATTCTCCCTCGGGAGATACGTAGGCAGCCTTTACCGGCACAGTCACAAATCTAATAAAATCCTCATTTTCTCAGATAGGTTACCGTCTTGAAAGCTATGCAAAGCCAAAACAGGTAAGTCCCTTCATTAATATTTAAATATATTTAATGATACTAACAAAGCCGAGTTCTAACTCGCAAAAGCTGAGTTCTAACTCGCAAAAGCCGAGTTCTAACTCACAGAGACGAGCAATGACTCGCAGAAAGATGAGCAACGACTCGCACCGTTAGCATCATGCCTCCTGGCCAGGGGCATGGTCTTCCTTGCACGCGAGGTGCACATCGCGGTAAGGGAAAGCCGGGATCCGTCCCGCAAATTTTTCGTGGTAGGAGATAACGAATAAGTCGAGCAAAAAGGACTTGCACATTCTCCTACCCTTAAAATAAAGCCGAGCATCTATAAGTCTCGCAAACCGCCTCACGGCAAGTCACTAAATTGATTGAGCTTTGACAACGAGTTTGGACACGAAAAAGTTTCGACATGGTTACGAACACGTATTCCAAGTCACGAAACCGGCTAGACTCGCCAAAAACAGCTTAAATACAAGATTAGTACGACTCAACACAAACTGAAGCCGCTATCTGATTAAACTGTCAAAAGACAAGTTTAAAACAGGAATAGTCCGACTCAGTTAAATTCATAAGTTGCTACACATGGTGACGCGATTTCATGATAAAAGTCGCTATAAGCTTAAATGCGATAGCAAGACTTGATCATACGACGAAAATCTACATTTGGTTCGGCAGTAATTTGAGTAAGTTTAAACAAATAAGCTTTAAAAGATAGATTGATTCAAATCACTATCAGGGGCTTAAAGCAAACTTAAGATAAATTATTACTTAAACAAAGAGTAAGGTCTACAAAGCCAAACATAAGTTGGAATAAAGAGTTTTACAAAATAAGATATTACAGAAAAAGAAGGAGAGAAGGGCGCGATTAGTCAGCCCTAGTTGGCGACTTCTCAGGTTCGTCAACCTTCTCAGCAGATTCCCCTTGCGACTTGGAAACATCAGCCAAAGACGCAACCTCCGAGCCAACGGAACGAACGAGATCCGCGGGAACAGCCTCCGGGATAACTCCATGATTAGTTCCGAACTGGTCAATATTGCGCGGAACGGGAGGAGGAGAGTCGTTGAGAAGATTAAGAAGAGGATGTTGAACCGGGGAAAGAACAAACGAAAGTTCATCCTTGGTCACAACCTCTGTCTCATCGATCTTAGCATTCACCGCAATCTCGTCAGCAGCGACCTGATCCAAGAGCTCCTGAGGGAATGAGACGCCTTCACCACTGAGCTTCTCCAAACAATTCTTCAGACCAGAAATTTGGGCCTGCTCGACCTGGATGGCGACAGCGACGTCTTGATCCTTCACGAACCGCTGAAAAAGGTCAAAATGGGTTTGTGCTTTCGCCCTAACCGCGGCCTCAACTCTGTCTCGTTCCTTCCGAATCATGTCGGAATAGAACTTCCGTTGGCCCTCCATCTTCTTCTGCAATTTAAGGAGATTGGCTTCCGACTTCTTTGAAACAAGGGCCAACTCCTCTTCGACTCCACGAAGCTTGTCTTTAAGCACCGCGTTATCCGCCACCAAAGCCTTCTTCTCCTCCTTAGCCTTCTTGAGAAGCTCGTCCCGCTTGGTTACCGCGTCGGCCATCTTTTTGGCACTCCAAGAACTCTCCAAGGCCACACGATTCGACGCGGCAATCATCTGGAAGCAAAAGGAAAAGATCTTGTCAAAAAAAAAAAAGAACAAGCAAGGTTCAATAATAAAGACTTACGGTTGCTTCAGCATGTTTTAGCTTGAGAATGGCGTCTGAGTGAGGAAGCTCCTGAAGAATCGGCCAGTCTCTTTCATTCCCTCGGACGCAGGTCAGCATGTCGAAGCACGCTCGTGGGTTATCAATAAACGGAACCTCGCTCTCGTACTGATAAGCAAAGTTGTGGATCGAAGGGCGAGAATCCCCTTTCTTTATAGGAGCACGGGGACGAACATGAACAATCTCTTTACGAGAAGTAAACGGTTTCATATTTCCATATGCGTCGACAACATCTCCGGTTTCTTGGTAAAAGCGTTGCCACGGATCCAGGCTCTTCTCGGGATCAGTGGCGGCTGCCTTGTCAGAGCTAGAGGCCTTACCGGCTACAGCGGCCTTACCGGCTACAGCGGCCTTCTTAGCCGACTTCTCCTGGTCCGCTCTACCTTCCGCCGACCGCTTCCTAGACGGGACCTTAGGCGGGAGTTTGGGAAGCGTGGCCGCGGCTTCCGGTTAGGCAACCGTCACAGACTGAGGAACAGCCGGCTTACCTCCCACATCAACTAACTGCTCCCCGCCTTGCGACGACACAGAGACGTCCTTCTCCTTCACCGGCTTCGCAGGGGACGAAGACTTGGACGAGATCTTCTTCGAGTAGTCAACCGATTCGATTCTTTGCACCTTACCCATCCTTTTCGGTTTCACAAGTTGATCAGGTGTGACTTTCGCCTTGGTGTCCCACTTCACTGCAACAAAAAAGGGGAAGGAAATAAATCAAAAGTCAGAAGGCTAGCAAAATGCGCCTATCATAAAACGGAGCAACGAACCTTCGGAAATCCGCAAGAGAGATTTGCTGATACGCACGCGAGTAAGGTCCTTCCACTTGCGCAAGCCGAGAGCCTGAATCTGTTCGAGGATTGGAAAGTAGTTGTCGGGGTACGGCTTCAAGAAAGGATGATCCACTGCAAAGACAAAAAGGAATTAAGTAAATTATTATGTTCAGAAAATAGAAAAATTGGGACGACATCTACCGTAATCAGTATTCCAAGACGTCCTGATGAGCTCCCTATGTTCGTCAGGAACGACTAAAGAAGACAATTCAACAAAGAAGTAGGATCGTTGCCAGTTGTTAATCTTCTTGGGTGCGTCTGTCAAGATACGGTTGCCGCTTTTAAATTTGACCGCAAAACATCCCGGGCTAGTAGCCTTCATACGGTTAATCGACGTCATCTCCTCAAAAATCTGTGCCGTTATGGTAATACCGGCTTCAGCCCCTAACACTAGAAGACCGACCATATGGCGAACCGCAACGGCTGAGAGTTGAGAGATAGCGATTTCACGACGATGGCAGTACGAGATCAGTAGATCAGGCAGCGGAAACCAGCAACGGCAACCTCCAATGTCGGTATTAATAAAATATGATTCGTAGAGGGTCATATATCCCGGCGGAGGACTCCAGGGGCGGTCAAGTGGAAAGGGAATGATAATCCTGATCTTCGGATCCGCCCCGCAGTCTTGGAGCATAGACTTGATCGAGGTGGCGTTGGACCTAGTCTGGACGACGTTACCAAACATGTCGCTAGGATCAGCCGACAACGCAGAAGGAACATCATCCTCGGAACCTTCCTGACCCACATCGATACCGTCTTCATTGTCAGAGTCTCGTAGCTAAGGTATGATCGAATCTCCTCGACCGGAACTCTCGGCAGCATCGGTCTGACGAGATATCTCGCGACGACGTCGGAGCTCTTCAATTGCGAAATGAGCTGGATGATTCCTCAAGTCGGATGAAGTGTCCGAAGATGAGAGAGTAGGGGCAATGGACTGACGACTTGGAGAATCATCCGCAGAAGAGACGGAAACAACTTCTTTGTCTTTACTCGTTGAACAACGGATCAAAGACATGACTAGTGAAGAACAAGCGAAGAACACAGAGAAAAACAAAGGTTCGATCTAAAAAGCTATAGAACCTAGAACGGAGCAGCGGCGGAGCGATAATCGGAAAAATAAATATCGAGAGAGAGGATTACCTTCCAAACTTCTTCTCTTGAGCAAAATGAAGAGTGCGAAGCGAGAGAGAGTGCTACTTATAATGAAAATGACGGCGCACAACTCGAGGCACACCACTACCAAGACGACGATTCATGTTTCATACCTAACCGGTGATTAGACCGAAAATCAATCCCGGTTTGGCCGAACCAACCGACAGATTCGAACCGGCCCGCAATAGGACAGGATGGAGCAGCCCAAAGAGAGTATGGGCCTCAAAGAAAATGAAGTTAGCAGGGCAACAAACCATGGGCCTACAAAAAATCATCTCTTAAACCAAGTTAACTTCCCGTAATGCCGACTTGAAGTCGCCACACTGGGGGGGGGGGGGCTTATTGTTAGAGTCAAGATTAGCACTTTCCTAAAAAGGCCTATTCATGAGTTTATGTCGGCCAAGAATGGAAAGTCGGTATTAAAGCCCAAGGCGGTAAAAATTATGTTAAACCGAACTCGGGATAACCGACTTACATTAGGGTTTGGAAGGTGTCGGATTCAAGGCGTCGCGCGAGTAAAACGGAAAAGAGGGAATATTCCATAAAAATAAAGCCGATTTATTTAGGAAAATTTGTAATTATCTCTTATTTCCTTTAGACCGACTTGTAACCCTATATAAGGGAACCTCATATCGTTCAAAGAACACACGCTTTTCTTATTACTTTGTGCCTGAGAGACTTTTAGAGCGAATTTAACCTAAATATCTCTCTGGCGACTTTAAACATCCTTTTTACCGACTTCCGACTTGGAAACACCGGTTACAAACCCTAATTCCCAAATCTCACCGCGTTCATTAATCCTTCTTTTAGAATCCCTAATTCACAAACCCTAAAACTCTTTCTATCTTTAGATAGACCGAGTTGAGATCTTACAAGATTTACTTCACACTGTCATTGGGAGAGAGACACTACAAGAAATTACCTTGGACGGATCGATTGATTTGCAGTTCTTTAATTAGCAATGTCTGGCTGAAGCATAGTTAACCTACCCATGTAGTTTATTAAAGTCGATATGATATGTCTCTTGAAGTTCTTTCGAATGCCATAAGCGTGTCATATACACTTGAATTTCTAAAATAATACAGCACAACATTGCTGCATATCCAAACGGCAAGATCTGTTATTCACAACAATAGAAAAATCAATCATTCTCTGATAAGGTTTCTTCTCTTGAGTTCCTGCTAATGTGAGAAACCGAGGACTGACATAACACCTTGAATTTTTTTTGTCGATCTGATCGTCCCAAGAAATTTGTTGACTCTCTTCTTCATTATTTTTAGTCTTTACTCTAGACAAAGTTAAGTATTGTCATGTGCTAGAGTTAACTCTTGGTGTTCCTCCTAAGTAAAAGAAACATTATGGATTTTTTAATTACTAGTATGATTCGCTCGCATCATGTGTGAGCACAAATATTATTAAATATAAAATTTTTAAAATAAAAAATTATCAAATAAATTTAACGACAACAATAATATTATAAAAGTATATATCAGACAGTTTATAATTAAACACATATATATACATTATTATACTTAATCACTTATTCAAATATTTTATATTTATTCTAAAATAAAATTAATAGAAACAAAATAAATTATAATTATATATTTGTGTATAAAAAGAAATATATAAATTTATATTAAAACATTTTATCATATATATATATATTCAAAATTTATATAAATAATATGAATTTACTATATAAAATATTATTATTTACAACCATATTTATTAATATTTAAACTTTTCATAAATATTTTGATATTTATCATTTTTTTATCAAAGTTTATGATATCTTCAAAATAAAATTAAAAAAAAATCTTCACAAAAAATATTTATAATCTCATCTTACCTTTTAATTTTTGTATCTAAGGTTATGTATATCTCGAAAATAAAATTAAAATGACATATTAAAATTACTAATATAAATTAAGATTAATACAGTAATTAGCCTAATTTTATTAATGGTAAATTAGTAATCAACTATTTTTAGAGTGAATATAATGCCAAAAGCACTTCCTAATTAATATAAAGATTATTCTTGACTCATGTAAATATATGTTTTATATATCTTTACTAAGTGTGATTGGTTATTAGGTACACACACAAAAGAAAAAGGAAAAAAGAGAGAGAGGGAGACAAGAAATGGAGAGAGGCAAGAAGAAGAGAAGGAAAAATAGAGTTCATCATATTGGTTCAGGGCGACGATCAGACCATCAAAATTGTCATGATCTTGCTGAAATTTTAAGGAAATCTTCATATTGGTATTGTCATTCAATAGTTGGTTTTTTATTCCAAAGGTTTGTTTGTTGTAGATTGGAGTTTTAGTGGAGTTGTGTTTGTTTGAAGCGAACTGAGACCAATTTTGGTTTTTGAAAAACCCAATGGTTAGTTCTTCTCTTATTGAGCTGAAATTTTGTAGCGATGTTTTTGGCTCGTTTATCTAAGATTTGAAGGGTGGAGTTTTAACTGGTGACCAGAATCTTAGTGAACCTAGGGTCGTTTGAGGCTGAAAATTTATGGGCTCTTGTATTGAATTCTTGTTGAGTTCTTGGTTAGAGATTGTTCTTGTTGAGCCTTATTCTCTGAAATTGTTATGTGGAACATAGAGGATATGTTTGTAACTCAAACTCATTTTATATAGTGGATTTTGAGCAAACTACGGTCTTGTGGGTTTTCTTTCTCACATCGAGGAGGTATTTCCATATAAAAATTATTGGTCTCGGTTACTTTGCCTTTTGGTGTTTTTATGCCACCATATGTAGTTTTCTTAAAGGCTCACACGAGTGTGGGAAACTATATTCACAGTGTTGTTGTTATGTGTTGTGTTTACAGAGTAGTATCAGAGCTTAAGGTTTGTGAGCTTTGGATTTCAGTAACTTTGGGTTATTGGTTTTGCTTGTGTGAAAGATGGAAAATATGAGCAGAATAATAAGCTTGAATGATGCGAACTATCATCAATGGAAAGGCAAGAGGGAAAAATTGATTTTCGTGAAATAATTTCATGTACCAATTTTCCAGGAGAAGAAAATTGATAATAAAACGTATGATGAGTGAAAGTTGTTGCATCAGAAATTGGGTGGTTCAATAAGACAATGGATAGGTGATACTATTATGCATCCTACTGAAAATGAGACTGATGCATGTTCTTTGTTGTTGAATCTGGAACAGTTACATGCTCAGAACAATGAGAATAAAAATATGTACATGATTAAGAAATTGATTGAGTTGAGGTATCAAGATGGCACTCCTGTGACATATTACTTGAATGCATTTCAGGGATTGCTTCAAGTAATCTCGAAAAACCACACGACAACGCTCTCCTCGTTTGTCTAGTAGTGGGAGATGTCGAACTCTCGAGGATAATGATCGACACAGGAAGTTCGGTGGATGTCCTCTTTTACGATGCGTTAAAAAGATGGAGTTCAACGACTCCGAGATCGTCGAGGAAAAGACACCACTGGTAGGGTTCGCTGGCGAAACAACATACTCAATGGGCTCTGTATTCGCCCCAGTAATAGCTGGAGGAGTTCGAAGAATGACAGAGTTCGTCGTAGTAGATCGGCCAGCTCCCTACAACGCAATTCTAGGTCGACCATGGATATATGACATGAAAACGGTACCATAAACCTACTATCAATGCGTAAAATTTCCAACTCCCAAAGGAGTAAAAACCGTTTACGGAAGTCAAAAGATTTCCCGCCATTGCTACATGAACGGATACAAGCAAATTGAGAAATCCCCCGCATAGCAATTACGGAAAGAGGAGGAGCTCACCACCATGCAGACCAAAAGGTCGAACGACCCAAGTCAAATAGGACCCCCAAAGGACCTCACGACCCAAGTTTGCATAGACGAGGCTCATCCCGAAAGACTTGTTGGCATTGGAATCGACCTATCAGAGACAGTCAAAAATGAATTGGTCTCTTTTCTTAAACAGAACGTCGACTCCTTTGACTGGTCTTCAGCAGACATGAAAGGGATCAACATCGACGTAACCAGCCACGAGCTGAATGTCGACCTAACTTACAAACCGGTAAGACAGAAACGTCGAAAAATAGGCCCGGAACGAGCTCAAGCCGTCAACGATGAGGTCGATCGGTTACTAAAATCGGATCGATCAGAGAGGTCAAGTACCCCGACTGGCTGGAAAATCCCGTCGTGGTCAAGAAAAAGAACGGGAAGTGGAGAGTCTGTGTAGATTTCACATATCTCAACAAAGCATGTCTGAAGGACAGTTTCCCACTCCCATACATCGACCGACTGGTCGAAGCTACCTCCGGACACCAATTACTATCCTTCATGGATGCCTTCTCGGGGGTACAACCAAATACTAATGAACCCTGAGGACCAAGAAAAGACCTCGTTCATAACTGATCAAGGCACGTACTGCTACAAAGTCATGCCCTTAGGATTAAAAAATACAGGAGCGACTTACCAATGCCTTGTCAACAAGATGTTTTCAGGACTCCTGGGTAAAACCATGGAAGTCTACATCGACGATATGTTGGTCAAATCTTCCAAGTACGAAGACCATATCCCCCAGCTAAAAGAATGCTTTATCATTCTTAACAAATATGGGAAGAAACTCAACCCAGCAAAGTGCACCTTCGGGGTCCCCTCAGGAGAATTCCTTGGTTACCTAGTGACCGAAAGAGGGATCGAAGCGAACTCCAAACAGATCGCAACATTTATAGAGATGAAATCTCTCAGAACAACGCGAGAAGTCCAGCGCCTGACTGGCAAAATAGTTGCTTTGAACCGCTTCATCTCGAGGTCGACTGATAAATGTCTACCCTTCTATCACTTGCTCAAAGCGAACAAGAAGTTCCTCTGGGACGAAAAGTGCGAAGAAGCGTTCGCCCAGCTCAAGTCTTATCTAAGCGAACCACCTATACTGGCGAAACCAGTAGAAGGGGAACCTCTCTACCTCTACCTAGCTGTTTCTACGGCATCAGTAAGTGGAGTCCTGGTTCGCGAAGAACAAAATGAACAACGGCCGGTGTATTACATCAGTAAGACCTTAATCGATGCCGAAACCAGATACCTCGCCATGGAAAAACTCGCTTTGGCATTGGTGACATTAGCTCGGAAACTCCGACCATACTTCCAATCGCACTCAATCATAGTGATGACCTCTCAACCGCCGAGAACCATCCTTCACAGTCCAAGCCAGTCAGGTCGACTGGTCAAATGGGCTATCGAACTCAGCGAGTATGACATAGAGTACAAGGCTCGGACGTGCCTAAAAGCCCAAGTGCTGGCCGATTTCATAATTGAACTCCCTCCGACCATCGAACTCGACCCGACCTCAGCCAAGAGATGGAAACTCTACGTCGATGGAGCTTCGTCGAGGCAAGGATCCAGAGTTAGAGTAAAACTGGTCTCCCCCACGGGCGAAGTATTAGAACAGTCATTCAGACTGGGCTTCGCCGCATCAAATAACGAAGCAGAATACGAAGCGTTAATAGTCGGGCTCAGACTAGCAATAGCGATAGGAGCCCGAGAAGTAGACGCCTTCAGTGATTCCCAATTGGTCACGAGCCAATATCATGGCGACTACGAGGCCAAAGACGAACGGATGGAAGAATACCTACAGGTAGTCCGTACGCTCGCCGAACATATCGAATTCTTTGATCTAACACGGATCCCGCGAGGGGAAAACACCGCAGCCGATGCCCTGGCCACTCTAGCATCGACATCAGATCCTAACCTTAAAAGGATCATACCAGTCGAGGGGATCGAAAAACCAAGTATCGACATAGCCCTGAAAGCTCTGTCCTTGAAAGAGGACGAGCCTACCATAAAGGACGATGTCAAACACAAGGAACGTCCCAAGGACACCAGTCGCGACATCATCGAGATCGATGATGATCTCAATCAAAAAAACGCCGTGTACGTCGCGAACGTCCCCGTTGGACCAATCCAATCTGCATCCACTAGTCAAGGACCTGAGCCCAACGATGACGAAGATTGGAGAACTCCGATCATTCGATACATTACAAATGGCGAAGTCCCCGACGACAAATGGGAGGCGCGGAAACTCAAGACGCAAAGTGCAAGGTACTGCGTCACGCAAGGAGAGCTCTTTAAAAGAAGTCTCTCCGGACCTTACCTCAAATGCCACGATAAAAAGAAAGCCTTAGACGTGATCACGCAGGCCCACGACGGATCCTGCGGAAGCCATTCCGGAGGACGAGCCCTGGCCGTACGAATCAAAAGGCAAGGCTATTTCTGGCCAACAATGGCCACCGAATGCGAATCTTTTTCCAGCAAATGCGACAAATGCCAAAAGCATGCTGATAACTAGGATTTTTGCAATCCTTTTGAGGTATCAATTCCTCAAGCTTATCGATGTAGCCTTGAGGTATCGAACCTTTTTGGGATGGATAAAACCAATAAGCACTCACTAAACCTCTAGAGTCAAATCACTCAATTTAGTTTTGTTTCTAACAATCCTAACGAAATCAAATCAAGCCGAAGTAAACAAAAAGCAAGTAAACAAGTGGATTCAATCAATGATAAAGATAAGGCCTAAAGGTTAAGGTCAACGGATAGGTGACTCGGGATGATCAAGGATCCTAATTTAAACTTCAAACAAGCTAACCTCCTAGCAAGGAACACAACGATACGATCAGTTTAATCTCTTAATACTAATCTCTTTACTTAATCCTAATCCAAGAACAAATTCTCATTTGTGAATTAGAATCAAGCAAGCAATCAAACAATTTCCAAACAACTAACAATCACTCTAAACATACATTCTCATGCGCTAGAATGTGAAAGTTCTATCAAAGCTATGAACAGGAATTTCATCGAACATGTTGTGAACAAGAAATCTTAAGCATTCTAATCAACTTGATCAAGGCTAATTAGACATTAAACACACTTTGACAGATGAGATTTTAAACAATCAAGCACTAGAAATCCATTGATCACCCCTAATCAACCTAATCCTACCTAACCCATAAGCCCTATGAAGAACTACTCACTAATCATCATATGAACAACAAAATCCATAGAGATGATGTTAATCATAAGAGATTGGTGAAAAACTAGCAAGATTGAACAAGGAATCTCAAAGAAATACTTAGATAAAATCAAGAATCCAATCCTTGTTCTTACAAGTGTTTAGAACATAAAATAAAGCTTCCCATCCTGTAAAAAGATAGGTTTTTGGCTTAAAAAGTCATTAGGGTTCGAGCCGGGTCAACCCGGAACAAACCGGGTGTTGACCCGGATCCAAGGCAATTTCTAGGACGCGTATCGGTCGGCGTATCGGTCGTCCGACCGATACGGACTCTCGGATTTTTCTGGGAAGGGTCGTATCGGCCAGCCAGCCCGATATGCTGGCCGATATGGACTCTCGGATTTTTCTGTGTTGAGATGCATCCAGTAAATCAGGCATAACTCTTTCCATATAGCTCCGAATGACTTCAAACCACCTCCATTAGAAAGCTAACTCAATTTCCCATGATTTTTATTCAGAATCCCAGAGCTAAAAGTCAATGTAATAGCTTTATATGACTCAATCTTTCAAGCTCATCGGTTTGGTCCTACATCACCATTTCACTTGCAATCACTCCTTTGGCCTCCAAACTCTTCCAAACCTCCTTAGCAACTCCAAGAACCTACAAAACATAGGAAACACTCCAAATGCAAGCCTAGAATGCCTAAACATAGCTCTAGATGATCCTATACTCTAAACACATCAATGACCAAAGAAATGAAGTTAAAGGAAACTAAAAAGAAGTAAAACATGATCCTAACAATAGCCTAAATGCATGAAAATACAAGTATATCAATTCCCCCAAACTTAAACCTTGCTTGTCAACAAGCAAGCCTAAGACTATCAAAGCAAGTTGGGAGAAAGGCTTGAAGGCGTAAGCTCATATCCAAAGACAAAACTGAGATCAACAAGTTCCAATTCGAGTCAACGTCACCAAGATGCAACCAAGTTAGGCTTACTCCAAAACTTTAGCCATGCTCATCAAGACAAAACTCCTAGCTCAATTCTCAACCTAGACAAGCATTCCTATCAACTAGCTCTTTAACATTCATTAGGTTTTCAAGTAGATCTTACTCAATGCAAGGTGATCAAACTCATTTGGCAAAGGGACAAGGTTTTGAGATTAAAGTGATCTCAATCAAAAGAGGGGTTTATTCCAAAAGCATGAAGGTTCTCTCATAAAGAAGTGAATGAGCTATAGTAAAATGCTAAGAGTTAGAGGCAATTGGTGCATACTAGGTTGATTTCCATCTACCCATGCCCCAATTACTTCTTCTCCTAATCTATCCCACCTAAATGGATACTACCCTTGACCAAGGCTATTTTTGCCTCATCCCCTTTTCTCAATCAGATACCTTCCAATCAAACTCCCCAAGGATCAATAAAGACTTTTCAAAACAGTGGCAAATCTTTTCTTTTTAACTTAGCTCAAATCTTTCTTTAGCAATGGTCTCTTTTCTTTCTTTAAGGTGAGCCTTTGGCTTCTTTTCATTTCAAAATATAAGACACTTTTCTTTTCTTTAAACACATAAGAGATTTTCTTCTTTTAAAACACTTTGCCAACAAACATAAGATCCCAACCAAAATCCCTTTTTATTCTTTCTTTTCTTTACTCTCTTTCTCCTTTCCCAACTCTTCCCCCAAACTTTGATCCTAGCCTATTGCAAAGCCAAAGATGTTGAGCTTGCATCTATATGGAAATTTCTCCTAGTCGCCTCATACTCAACACTTTTTACCTAGCTCATTCCAAATAGGCCTACCACTCAAGATAGTGTTTGTGGCTTGAAAGAAGGGTGGTGAAAGGTATGGAAGTCTATTTGAGCAAGTAGAGAGGGGTAGAAAGGATAAGAATGCTCAAATATTTTAGGGTATCCACGAGTTTAGCACACAGAGCATGAGTAAGATAATTAGATATCATCATTAAAGTTCTCACTTAGGTAGAGCTAGTGTCAATTCAAAGCCTATTTCAGTTTCAAACCAAGTTTCAAAGCAAGCAATCCTAGCATAGTTCGTCTTAACTTTCTAGCCTTTCTTGAATTGCAATCTTAGGACAATCAACTAGCTCAAACAACTAGCATAAAGAACAGGTCATCACTCAATCAGTCTTACAAGGATATTCAATCATTGCTCCCTATGCATGCGTCCTATATGATGCAACTAGACTCGATCCTATGATGCAAGTGCAACTACATGCTTTCTTTTTGTGAAATTTTTTTGAAATTTTTCAATTTTTTTGGATTTTTCTATGCCTTAAGTGAAATGCATGAGACTCAAAGTGAGAAAATCGAAAATAAGAACAAAGAAAACATGATTAGCAACTAGCCTCTCCCCCAAACTTAGTTCACACCGTCTCGGTGGGAAAGCAAGCTCGAGAGAGAGACTCAACAAAAGGAGAAAAAGAAAGAAAAGAAGCTAAAATGCAAGTATGTACAAGTTGGAGTGTTACCTGGTTAGTTGTGGTGTGATGGGGATGATGATTCCCCCATGGAGTAAGTCGGGTTTGATGAAGAGCAGTGCTCAATCCCAAAACTCATTCTCTTCTTCTTTGCATTTACCCCAAAGCTCCCCAAAAGGATAGACATGGGAATTCCTCCCAAGTGAGCTTGTTTTGAGTCACTTAGCTTGACTATCCCTTCACTCTTTTTGTTTAGGGATGTGGCATGAGTTTGTATCACCGGGATCATACTCATCGTAGAACCACCCCCTAAACTCCTTCAGCCTTATCTCCTCAAAAGGGATCTTCCTTGGATCATGAGAGCTCAATGGTGTGGTAGAGACTATACCAAGAAGCTTGTGAGGGGGTTGAGCCATTGGACATCCATCTTCTTCATCCTCCTTGAAGGCTTCTTCCTTGAGGTCATCTTGATTCTCTATAAGATTTCCTCCAATTGGCTCTTTCTTGTGAATTGGTTGCTTTGGCTCTTCTTCCATGATTAAGGGCTTATCTTGTATGCTCTCTTCCTTGATGTTCTTGCACTCAACAACCAACTCATCTTCATAAGGCTCCTCCTCATCTCTCACAACTTCTCCTACTTCTTCATTGTTGATATTGGTTGAGTGACCCATGATTGTCCCTTCATCCTCATCATTTTCATACCGCACTACAAGGTCTTCACCAATTGTACAACCAAGAAGCAATTCAAATTCCTTAATAGTCTCTTCAGCTTCTTTCAGGAAGTCATCTTGGACTTGAATATTCTCCTCATGTGTTGGCTCAACAATACTTGCACCTGACATCAAAGCTAGAAGAAGGAGCAAATTTAGTAACAAAGACTTGAACTAAAAAGGATTAGAAATCGAATTGATCTATCCAAAATCCCAAAATGGCAACGGCGCCAAATTTGGTAACTAGGATTTTAGGATCCTTTGAGGTACCAAATTGATAACTAGGATTTTTGCAATCCTTTTGAGGTATCAATTCCTCAAGCTTATCGATGTAGCCTTGAGGTATCGAACCTTTTTGGGATGGATAAAACCAATAAGCACTCACTAAACCTCTAGAGTCAAATCACTCAATTTAGTTTTGTTTCTAACAATCCTAACGAAATCAAATCAAGCCGAAGTAAACAAAAAGCAAGTAAACAAGTGGATTCAATCAATGATAAAGATAAGGCCTAAAGGTTAAGGTCAACGGATAGGTGACTCGGGATGATCAAGGATCCTAATTTAAACTTCAAACAAGCTAACCTCCTAGCAAGGAACACAACGATATGATCAGTTTAATCTCTTAATACTAATCTCTTTACTTAATCCTAATCCAAGAACAAATTCTCATTTGTGAATTAGAATCAAGCAAGCAATCAAACAATTTCCAACAACTAACAATCACTCTAAACATACATTCTCATGCGCTAGAATGTGAAAGTTCTATCAAAGCTATGAACAGGAATTTCATCGAACATGTTGTGAACAAGAAATCTTAAGCATTCTAATCAACTTGATCAAGGCTAATTAGACATTAAACACACTTTGACAGATGAGATTTTAAACAATCAAGCACTAGAAATCCATTGATCACCCCTAATCAACCTAATCCTACCTAACCCATAAGCCCTATGAAGAACTACTCACTAATCATCATATGAACAACAAAATCCATAGAGATGATGTTAATCATAAGAGATTGGTGAAAAACTAGCAAGATTGAACAAGGAATCTCAAAGAAATACTTAGATAAAATCAAGAATCCAATCCTTGTTCTTACAAGTGTTTAGAACATAAAATAAAGCTTCCCATCCTGTAAAAAGATAGGTTTTTGGCTTAAAAAGTCATTAGGGTTCGAGCCGGGTCAACCCGGAACAAACCGGGTGTTGACCCGGATCCAAGGAAATTTCTGGGACGCGTATCGGTCGGCGTATCGGTCGTCCGACCGATACGGACTCTCGGATTTTTCTGGGAATGGTCGTATCGGCCAGCCAGCCCGATATGTTGGCCGATATGGACTCTCGGATTTTTCTGTGTTGAGATGCATCCAGTAAATCAGGCATAACTCTTTCCATATAGCTCCGAATGACTTCAAACCACCTCCATTAGAAAGCTAACTCAATTTCCCATGATTTTTATTCAGAATCCCAGAGCTAAAAGTCAATGTAATAGCTTTATATGACTCAATCTTTCAAGCTCATCGGTTTGGTCCTACATCACCATTTCACTTGCAATCACTCCTTTGGCCTCCAAACTCTTCCAAACCTCCTTAGCAACTCCAAGAACCTACAAAACATAGGAAACACTCCAAATGCAAGCCTAGAATGCCTAAACATAGCTCTAGATGATCCTATACTCTAAACACATCAATGACCAAAGAAATGAAGTTAAAGGAAACTAAAAAGAAGTAAAACATGATCCTAACAATAGCCTAAATGCATGAAAATACAAGTATATCACATGCCCCGATTATCCACCAAGCATCGAAGAAACTCTCCTCTATGTCATCGCCATACCCATTCATGCGATGGGGAATGGACATCGTGGGACCTTTAGTCGCATCCGGCAAAAAGAAAGCTACACACTTATTAGTGATGACAGACTACTTCACTAAGTGGATTGAAGCGGAATCATACCAAAAGGTCAAAGACGTTCACGTTAAGGAGTTCGTCTGGCGAAACATCGTGTGCCGACATGGACTACCCCACGAGATCGTCACCGATAACGGACCGCAATTCATATCAAACATGTTCAAGGAGTTCTGTAGAACCTGGAACATAAAGCTGACCTACTCTACGCCCCGTTATCCTCAAGGAAACGGACTAGCAGAGGCAGCTAATAAAGCGATCATGAACAGCCTTAAGGAAAGACTCAATGAGTGCAAAATGAGCTGGAGCGATGAGCTCCCAGCCGTACTCTGGGCTTACCGGACTACTCCTCGCATATCCACCGGCGAAACTCCCTTTTCGCTGGCTTACGGAATCGAGGCGGTAGTACCAGCCAAAATCCTCGTGTCAAGCATCCGCAAAGAAGAATGCCCACGTCAAGAGGAACTTAACAACAAGATGATAACGGACGAGCTTGATCTCGTCGACGAAAGGAGAAATCTCGCACTAGCTCGAATCCAGAACTACCAACAAGCCGCAGCTCGCTACTACGATTCCAGAATTAAAACTCGAAGGTTTCAAGTAGGGGAGCTCGTCTTACGGAAAGTGTTCGACCATAAGAAGGAAGAACACGCTGGAAAGTTAGGAGCAAAGTGGGAAGGTCCTTACCAGGTCACTGATGTTGTGAAGGATGGGGTCTACCGACTCAAGTCGGTGGAAACCCAGAAACCTGAACTACGATCCTGGAACATCATCAACCTCAAAAAGTACTTTCACTAAAGTATGCAACCTAATCGAACTACGAAATGGCTTGATCCCCTTAAAAGGGTACGTAGGCAGCTCAACCTCGAGCGCAGCCGCCCCCCCCCCCCAACACAAAGCTCTTATCGAGCTCGACAACTTCAAACGAAGTCGTACTAGCTTATCCTTGTGAAATCAAATTAAGTCCCACGATCAATGTCTCTTTCTGTCGAAAAATTCATAGTCGTTGCGAGATACTTCGCCACTGCATTTTGCAAAATGATATGAAATTATCTCTTCAGAAGCAAACGATATTAAGTTATCGTTTCCGAGCGACCTGAAATGGCCTCCCCTAAAACCAAGCGATATGAAATTATCTCTTCAAACCTAAGCAACCTGAAACGGTCTCTCCAAATCGAGCGAACTGAAATGATCGCCCCAAAATAAAGCGACCTGAAACGGTCTCTCTACGTCGAACGAACTGAAATGATCGTCCCAAAATAGGCCACCCGAAACGGTCCCTTCAAACTGAATGAACTGAAATGATCGTCCTAAAGTAAACGATCTGAAATGATCTCTCAAAAACCTAAAATTCTTCCAACCTTATACAAATTAGAAGAATTGGGGGGATACCCAACGAGGTCGAGTCTACATCAAGACTGAAAAAACCAGACAGCTGCTCACACAAAACGACCTCCGCACACACTCAAAATAAATCGTTGTAAGTCTACTTCGATTTATCATATACTTAGAAATATTCATTGAACGCCAAGCTCGAACTCCACATCGTGAGAAAGTCGAACCCCGAACATATTTGAGGAAGAACTCGAACTCGAATTTGTTCGAGCTAAAGTTCATTGAAAATTTCCTAAGACAATTCGATCCAGGGTATTTATTCGATCTCTCTGAAGAGGTTCGAACTGCCACGACGGCCAAACCTTATGCTAAGGCATTAAAACAGTAAAATATATGCTAAGGCATGAAAGATTGAAAAGCAATTCATGAATAAAACAAGGACTTAACGTCCTCAGGTTCGAACAAAAGCCCGATCGACATCCTGACAAGGCCCAAGCAACGCTGAAGTGATAGGCGATCGAGCTCGAGCTCGATAGGAGACGATGCGGAGATAGAGCAACCCGGTCTTCGTCATTTCAACAGATCCACGCAAATCTCGGAGATCGTTATCACGACGAGGCCGAAATATCGGAACAAGAAGATCAAAGTCAAGAGTATTTAAAGAAGAAGTGGCGATTCATTCAAGACATTCCAACCCTAATTAATAACACTTCGACTAGATAGCTCGATCATCATACTTTGTACTCTCTTTTCGATTGTGTTTGTTCTATCTCGACGATCAATCTCAATAAAGTCTTTGATTCATAGGAAGTCTATACCATTTCTATATCCAAAAGTCCAAATCCACAATTATAAATTCTTGGTGTGAATCTCAGATCTCACAGTATGCAACTAACAAGTCGACGTGAGCTAGCGGATCTGGACCAATCTGCGCAATGGGGGTGGAGTGAGATAACCATGGGTCGTTCAGATGTTTATAGATTTTCCATCCCGTATCTTCCAACCTGATCCATTTACTAAGATTTCTTTTCCGGCGTGGATCCCGAACCAACAATGTGAGTCGTTTCCCTTTCTCTTACACTCCAAAAAGAGCAATCACGACAATATTTTCAGATCAGTACTTTAGCTAGGAGTGAGTCTGGATTCATGAGGATTCTTCAGATGAGTTTATTTAATAAAGCTATGTTAAAATATTTGATTTCTCAAGAATCCCAATCCACCTAAAAATTTGGAAGTGTAAGCTTACTCCAAGCTATTCAAGCCACCATGCGTATTCCAGGGAAGAGTCACACCAGAAACAAGTGAGAATAATCTGAATTATTTTACAGAGAGAGATCGGTAGCTTGACGCATGACATAGTGTAGGTAGGAAGCGTTGAGAGAACTGATTTAAGAAGAACTTGTTTTCCACCCCCCAAGAGAAATTAGTAGTCGAATTGTTCGATCTCTGATGGATTCGTTTTACCAAACTAGTGAAGACATCCCTCTTCCTCTTGTTGAGGTTCTCTGGAAGTCCTAGATATTTACCCAATCCTCCTTAATTGGTGATTCCCAGAGTCAATTTGACTCTTTCTTTGATGTCCAGAGGGGTTTTCCTCCAGAATGTGATTGACGATTTATTCACATTTATACACTTCCCTGAGCTCTTCTCATATTTAGTCAAAATTTTCATAAGGGTGAGGCAGCTAGGAACATTATTTCTCCAAAAATACATTGTGTCGTCTTCAAAGATCAATTGATTTATGAAAGAAGATCTTCGGGCGACTTGAATACCTTTAAGCTTGCCCGCGCTTTGAGCCTTGGAACACAGTACATAAAGAACCTTCATACAGAGAATGAAGAGGTAAGTAGATAGAGGATCTCCTTGTCTAAGTCTTCTTGATGGTATAGTGGTACCATGAGGGGAACCGTTTAGGAGAAAAGAGTAGGAGGCTGAGGTGACACACTCCATAGTCCACCGAATCCATTCTTCTTGAAAAACTAGTTGAGTAAGGACTTTCTTTAGAAAGCCCCATTCAATTCGGTCAAAGGCTTTTCTCATGTCGGTCTTGACTGCCATTGAGCAATGCTTAGTAGTTTTCAAGTTTTTCAGGAAGTGGAGAGTCATGAGCAATGAGGACATTATCAGAGATGGCTTTGCCCGGGAAAAACGCGAACTCGTACCTTACATTACATAGTGCGATAGGTTTATGGTCTCTCGGGGATTTTGGGCTAGCACCCTTTGGAAGAAGACATACATGGGTTTCATTAATTTTTGGGTCAAGCTTCCCAAAGATGCATATATCTTCATTTCTCTACAAATATCAGCTTCCAGTATGTTCTAAAAATATTGGTAAGACCCTACCAAGAAACAATCAAGTTCATGGGATTTGTCTGCGTGGATATCAAAGGCTGCTCTACGAATTTCAACCAGAGACATGATTGAGCATAGAGCTAAATTCATAGCCGGTGTTACTTTCCTCGACAGGGCTTCATCTACCACTTGGAGGTCACAATTTCCATTAGAGGTGAAGATAGAATGATAGTAGTTTCCAAAAACTCCGCCAATTTGTTCTTGTTCAAACACTGCGAGACCCACCTCATTTTCAATAATAGAAAGTCTGTTCTTGCCTTTGTAACGGAATGAAAATACTTTGAGTTCTGATCCTTACTGTGCAGCAATTGTATTCTACTTCGTTGGCGCCAGAAGCTTTCCTTGTCTTTATAAGCTTGATTTAGCTTAGCCATAAGATCCAAGATTCTCTCTTGTCCGGTGGGGTAGAATTAAGTGCTTCCTCAAGAGACTATTGAAGCTCTATTAAAGTTTTTGCATTCTCTTTCTTTTCCTTAAACCAAGCTATCAGTTCTCGTTATTGACGGCAATGCGACATTTTGGTTTCAACCTTCTCCATTATCTCCTTTTGCCAAGCCTCTTCAATAAATTCTCTTATTTTGTGTGTTTGGCTAAGACTTCTATCGTATATGAACAGTCTCTTCTTCCGTAGCTTAGAGGCGTCAAGGTAGATGAGTAAAAGTCCATGGTCTGATCCCTCCAGTATGAGATACTCACATCAGCCTAATGGAAAAGAATCAGACCACGAGTTGTTCGCTAACGCATTTTCCAGCCACTCTTGAATAAGTAAAGACTGCCTTATACAACACCACGACAGAGAATTGCCAGAATGCTTAACTATTGGGAATGTCCTGAAATCAATTATACTTATTCTTGTTTGAGTCGTAACGTCGAGGTTCGACAATCATACAATATTAGGTGATTATAATGTTTTGCTACAAACCACTAATAATCTATAGATTTAAAATCTATTACTAATATTATATGATCCTATAGGATCACACACCTAAGCACACTAGATCATAAACATAAAAGGGGTTTTAATTATAGTAGGGGGAAAAAGTTGTGGTGGCACTAAAAAAATAGGTTAATTACTATAGGTTAATTTTGTTGACAAAAAAAAAGATTATATTAGTTATTAATCTTTTAAGATTGATATTTTGGACGAAAATGATATTATTAGTCTTTGTTAGGAAAAAAGAAATATTCAGGAATACCATTATTACGTACTTTCCGCACCAGCAAAAACGTATCATATTTACAAAAATGTAAAATTTCCGTCTTAATAAATCCGCCGTGATTTTGTAACTTAATCTGTAATCTTTGTTACAGATTTATTGATATGGCGGATTTATGGCTAAGTCTGCACGGAGTTGTTATCGCTTGTTATTGATTTGTTTACTTTGTTGCAGATTTTTATATATCAGTAACCTGTCACAAATTTTTGAAATTACTACATTAGCATTGTAGTGTTACAGAGTGTTAAACGTTTATGTTCTAATGTTGTAGATTTATAGTTATTTTGCTGACGTGTCACAGATAGATTTAGAATAATATGTTGCAGATTTTTGAATTTTTCCTGATTTATTTTATAATTCTGAATAAATATGGAAACTATTGTTGTGGATTTATGATATTTGTTACATATTTACTAAAATCCGCAATAAATGGATTTGAATCTATTAATTATCGGTGCTATGTTAAAGATTTTTTCCTAATGTTGCATATTTGTTTCTATTGTAGCTGATTTATGTGTTGTTACATATATATTTTAGTGTTATAGATTTTAATGGAAATTTAACTAATTAAAAAACTGATGTGTGATCGTCACCCGATTTTTAAAGATCGCTTTTGGTAATGTAATATTTGCTTAATAAATTCTGTATTAGATTATTTTTAGTAATAAAAATAAAAATAAAAATAAGCAGCAAAAAACTTTTATATTAATTTCTTATTTAATTTATTTATTTTTATTAAATTCTTATTTTCAAAATCAAAATAATAAAAAATAACCAGCATAAAGACTTTTGTATAGTTTTTTATTAAAATTTTTTTTTTACTAAAACATTCATTTGTATTTATATCTTATTTTTGAAAAAATGAAAAATAACTAGCCAAAGAAAAAAATAATAACTATTTGTGTTAATTTTTTATTCAAATGATTTATTTGTAAATTATTTTTGGAAATAATAGTTTAACCATCAAAAATAATATTTTTGTTTTGTATTTAAATGATTTATTTATAAAATTATTTTTATTAGTTTCTTAATTTTAAAAACGAAATTTAAAAGTTATCCAACAAATTAATATTTGTATTAATTTCTTACTTTAATATTATATTTATATAAATATTTTTATATTATTTTATTTTTTGAAAAAACGAATTTTATTTTAGTTATTTGTTTTATTTTAGTGTTTTATTTATATAAATATTAAATTAGTTTGTAGGGAAATTTAGTCATTTAATAAAAATGAATGTTCTTTTTATAAAAATAGAATCAATGCTAATGTATTGGTTATATCTAAAATTAGTGTTATTATAAATAATTTTCACTTCATAGTATTATATATATATATATATATATATCAATACACACGTTGACTAATATGTTACTGGTACAGATACATTAGTTGGGTATTTTTTTTGTTTTTTGTCGTCTATAATAAGACTAAACGGCCCAATGGACATTTGCAGGAATACAATGGTGTAGGATAGGTAGAATAAGAAGCACGAGGCCCAAGTCGGCCTAAAACAAAATCCAAAAATCATTTGGTGATCCGTCGCTGCATCAAGTTTCTCCCGCCGACCAAACTCCAGAAATTCCATCTCAAACCACTGCATCTAGAAGTAAAACCTTTGCAATTTTCACAACAATCACTGAAACATGCACTTCATAGCTGCAGAATCCAATTCAGATTCTCCCACAGGCGATTTAGGGAAGCATCAGACACATTCAACTTGATTAGGCGTCGGACCAACTGATTCTAAGTGCTCAGCAAGTCGTGTGGAGAAAGAAAGAGCTCAATGGTGGCTGCGATAGAAAAGAGCGGTGAAGTCGATTGGAAACAGACAAAGTCCGGGAAAACAGAGGGGAACATGCCAAAGATGAGAGTCGACCAGAGTCAAAGCAAAAGGGCGGCGAGAAGCCACAGCTAAGCTACCAAAAGTAACCCAAACCACCGGAAAATAGTAAAGTCGCCGGCAGTCGGAAACAGAAATTTGCTATTCGACGAGAAGGCAGAGAAAGTGATGAGAGAGAGAAGTTCCAACAACCATTAGTTGGGTATAATAATGTTGAATGGGCTTAGCCTACTTTATTAACCTAAGAGTTAGAGCATACCGATATATGTGCAAGTACTCGCTGCTTACACTAAACTCAAAAGGAGACGAACTGTTCGTTGACAAAGCTTTTAGAGATTTGATTTCGACGGCACTAATATTCCTTTCCGATTTAGCTTGTGTGTGTGTGGATATCAATAGAAACTCGACATTTAGAATACTAAAATAACTTTGGTTCGTTTTTGTTCATCTCTTAGCGGTAAATACCCGGATATATTTAAAATTTTAAAAATAGATTTATTTTAGTATTTGTATGAGTTCCTGACTAATAATTTTTTAAATTGTTCATAAATCGGTATGAATTCCAATAGTGTACCAAAACTTACTTGTTAATACAAAGAACAAATATTAATAAGTTAGTATATATATTTGATATATATAATAATTATGATTCACATAACCATGTCGCTAAAAATCGTAATCTGATTATGATATTGAGTCGTTTTAAGTTCCATGTATATTTTTATCTAAAGTTAGCTTGTAATTATTGTAACTAGTTAACTTTCTACCCCCGCGCACGCGCGGGGTTTCAGTTGTGGGACGCTAGTTAGGGATTCACTGTATTGCATGTTTATCTTAATGTGGTTTTTTGTTTGAAGTAAATAATATATTGTTGATATAAGTTTGTACAATGTGTTGTTTGCATAATTGCCTTGAAATCCTTTTGAATTGGAAACAATAGTTTAGTATTGATAGTTGACATATGATAGTTACCAAAGTTCATCATAGATCTCATAGTTATTAACCAAATCTCTTTGGCTGATATATCACCGTTTTTAAATGTGATTTGGTCCTAATGAACTTTTGAAAAACTGATATGCTTGTCACTTCTTGGAATAAACACTTTTCCCACCAAAGTTATACACCCTCCTTTTTGGTTGCCTTCATTCCACAATTCTCAGTTCTTCATATATTTGTATTTTTTTGGGTCAACTCATATGATTGTATACTATCAAATTCAATTTTGTTTTCACATTTTTTGCCCATTAATTATGGGATGTTCTGCGTATTAGTATGGAAAGTACAATGATATGTTTCTCGCTAATATTAATCTTTTTCGTTTTGGGATACTAATATTAAAATGAACCTTCTCAATTTAGGTCGCTTACAAAAGTTATGAACTTCTTAGCTCTGCCTTATATCTATGTTGCTTCTCTTAATCTATCTTTCTTTAGGATCGAACAATTATGAAATAGATTATTCGTTCATTAAATTGTTATTAGGTGCCTGTGTTTTCAATGAAATGTTTCAGGAATTTGAGTGAAATGTTCAAGTTAGATGCTGCAGTGTACATGATGTCTATTTGAGGTGATGATGGCCTGACAGAAATTTGTACCCCAAGGAAAAGTGGCAGTATCTTATACCTTTCTCACGACAACAGATATGTGTTCAGGACATTAAAAATCTGAGTTGTTTGAACTAACTGAACAAAGCTTTGATTTGATTCTTGCTTCTTTTGACATATCAAGCGAAACTTTTCGAATTTCTCTCATCAGCTCAACAATCAAATAACAATCACATTTTCAAACTCTAGTTTTGTTTCAGATTATGGTGTGGCTGTTCTTGGTAAAAAATTTCCACAATTGGGATACAGAAAGCGTGTTACAAAGCTATGAACTAAAAAAGGATAGCCATCACATCTGAAGCTCTTAGGGCGATTAGTTGGAACCATCTTTGCCTTGAAAGACGTTACAGGCATACTAAATAATCGTGCTTCCAGTCGATATAGATAGTGGCTGACGCGTACCTTCCTCATCGAGTGAACCTGGTCCAACTGCTCTTCCCTGCAGAACAACCGCAGAGTTTATGTATACTTGATACTTGTTTATGAGCTAATGAACACATCAGTAAACCAAAGAAGTTTTCGGATGGAGATGAAATCACGTGGGTGATTACCGTCAATAGAAGGCTTCTCTTTGGCAGTCTCAGTTAGCAACAACCCTCCAGCTATTTTCTCCTCTGCCTCAGCAACCTAAACCCATAAATTTCAAAACAAAATGTCCTCTTGTTATCACCGTTCTTGCGTGGAAAAACCAAGCGATGATTAAATAAGCAGAAGGGCAAACCTTAATAAAGACACGGTCAGTCAAGGGCTTGAGATCTTTGATGTCCTCTGTCTCAAGAAGGCCAACAATATCATCTTCCTTGAGATTTAGTTGCTTCACGTCGTTTAATTCCACCTCAGTTCCTGCCTATTTGGAGTAAATAATTGGTGCTCAAGTCTGCACCAGGAATAACGCACAAAAGGTAAGCTTAGCATTAAGCGAAGCCAACAAAGAAAGAGGGCTTGAGGGGATGTGAGGTTGTTAGGGGGACAATGATGTTAACTTTGTTCTTCCCAATAGTGCTTCCTTCACCCACAACAACGACTCCACCTTGAGGTTTTGATTGAACTGTGGATGGAAGCAAGATACCTCCCATAGTCTTTTCACAAGGCGCCATTAAGTTACAAACCAAGCTTTGCAAAATAAAAGCTAAAAGCATCCAAAGCTTAGATTTTTTAAACGTCATCTAGCGGATTGAATTGTGATTGGGAAAACTGAATGAGACAAGAGTTATCCAAACAGAAATCTAGCATTCAAATAAATTCCACAATCCACATGTTCAATCATATGTTCACTCAGACCAACTAAGAAACAAAGATGAATAAAAAACAAAGAAATGAGCAAGTAATTTAGGAGCAACCACAGAAGCAGCTCTGACAACCAATGGACGAAACTAAATCTGCTTAAGAGTCCCTCGTTTCAAAGTTCCAAAAGAAGAAGACTTAGCACTCGAATCTTGGAGACCTTCCAGCGAGGCTAAGGTCGTACCTTACACAGTCACTGGTGATGCTGTAATTTGAGTTGCCGCCAGTTTTGCTATCCATCAAACACACATAAAACTCTCAGTGTATGAAATGAGAGATAGAGAGAGAAAAAAAAGCCAAGTATGAGGTTTCCAGATTTTGGCCAATTTTCTGCAAATACACTTCGTATATATATTTTACCGCCTCTTATTTGTATTTGCAGTTGGTATGGCTGAAGAACACTCCATTCCTCCAAAAGGGTTGCTATTGGTCACTCACGAACCCATTCTGTAGACGAATTGTAGAGTAGTTAAGCAACTAATCAAAACACTCTTGGTAATTGATATTTGGAGATAAGAGAAAGCAATTACCTTTTCATTGAGGATTAGAACAATTCCCATGAATTCTCCATCCGTTTTGATATTCTTTGCATCCCATTAGCGTATGATGCGTCCGATTACATCCTGGGACGAACGCCGGAGGATGGTATGGCGAGAAAATCAACGTGAGCCATGAAAGAAATCCAGACTTAGAGGACAGAGATGGTGATTATTAGAAACTGGGTGTTTGTCAAGATGGCGTGGAGGAGGTTGCAGAGAGACAATGAGTATTTATAGAACGAAGGGGGTACTTACATGAATCGATTGGAGGTGGAAGGTAGGGGGTAGCTGAATGGTACTTGACAGTTTCAGATCGCATTTAAGGCAGTACACGGGATTTTAATAACCTAGATTGATAGGCTGTGTGTTGCAGAAGGAGAAAGAGTACGACAACAATAAGGGAGGTGGAGGTGGGCCGTTTAGTTATGTGTGCTATTGATATATTCTACTGAGTGGGAAATTAGATGTGAGTATGAGGCCCATTGAAAGAAGTTTTTAAAGGCCCAATCGCATGATAAGAGATGTTGAGGCCCATTGATTTTATAAAAGAATAGGACACGTGTCACTTAGATGGAGAAAGTGGTTTCCCATTATATATTAGATTCACGATCGTTTGATTTTAGAATTAATAGAATATGCATACATGACTTGTAAGGTTGATTGAGTTCAGTCGGTAATTGGTTTGGTTCAATTGCTTAGGTTCAATTTAAAGTTACAAGTTTTTGTTGTTTAGTAACATGTGTATATAGGTGAAGTTACGTGTGGTGTTAATTTGATTAGAAGCATATATTATAGTAATGTTTAATTGATTGATTATCAAATAATTTGCCTATGTGGCTTCTGTGAAACGTGTTACCATCCTTGGTCGTTTGTTAGGTGCTAGTCAGACAGCGGAGTTGAACCTAGTGCATACCAAAAAAAAATAGAAATATTTAAAATTTACACGGGACAAAATTTTAATGTTTATATATATATATATATATATATTATATAAACATTTTAATCAAAAAAGCAATTTGCAGTCCAGCGGTTTGATGCTCCCACTCTAACTAGTGGAACCCGAGTTCGAGCTTCACCTTCGTATTTTTTTTCTTTTTTATTAAATAAACTACGCAATTACAATTGCTTTTTTCAAGATTAAGACCGTTTAACTCCTTTTCTCATATTTGTTACTTAAAATTGATAAATCTAGTATCCAATATACTATTTTTGACTTGAATTGATGAAAAAGAAGAATTTTTTAGAACTTTTTAAAATCTGATTTTCTTTGGGCCGCCGTTGAGCACCTCACCGGCGATTAATCGGGCCTCGGCGGCGCGTTTTAGAACAGGGGTTACCACTCGTGTTGGTTACGACTTACGATTCATCTCAAAGATTTTATTTATATTAGAATTATAATTTCATTAGATTCTTATAACAAATTAAAATTATCTAATTAATTTAATTAGAATAAAATTATTTTAATTATTTATAATCAAATAAATACATATAGGATATGTATTAGTTATATTTATATTTTATATTAGATATAAAATTTAAATATAAACTAAAATTGAATTAAAATTAATTCATCATTTAATATTAAGTATTTTGATTCTTTTCAATTTTATCAATAATCAAAGTTTATTTCGTTGTGTGATGAGCTTTCCAAGCAAAGTGTCTGCAGTTACTCAAGTAAGGTAGATGGTAATAGTTACCATATAAAACAAGATTTGTTTATTTGACAAAGTTATCAAAACGGTTTTAAGCTTAGAGACATAGGTTGGATAAGATATAAGATGTTATCTAACAGCCAAAAATCATATTTTATATAATTAACAAGGTGTTATTTACCTAAATTGGGTGATGAGTCAAAGCTCACTTTAATTCTAGTGAAATATGAATTTTGGATAATTATAATCAATTTTTAAAAAATATTATTTTAATATAATGTAAGTTTTCTCATGTTGAGATTTCTCTGAACATCATATTAACTTTTGCTATTATTCATCTCCAGCAATGGAAACTCCTCACAGCATGTTTTCATTGAGATCCGTCTTTGATGATAAACTCAATGGCTCGAGCTTCCTCGAATGGTATCGAACTTGACAGTTGTTCTGAAAACCTAAGACCAGTGCTCAGCATGCATAGAAAAATGCTTACGACAAGCATGTCAGTGATAGGGTCGGTGTGTGTTGTCGTATGTTGGCTACCATGAACTCAGACTTGTAGAAGAAATATGAGAACGTGGATTCGCCAGTTGACATGATCACTAGCCTGAAAAGAATGTTTCAAGAGTAATCACGAACTGGGAGACACCAGACGGTTAAGACGCTCATTGAGTGTAAGCTACCAAAAGATGGTCCAGTTAGCCTACATGTCATTAAATTATGGACTATATTGATAATCTGGCAAAACTAGATTGTCCAATGAGACAAGATTTGGTTACTGCTCTAATATTATAGTCATTGCCACTAATCTTTGATCATATTGTTATGAACTACAACATGAACTACTTGACAAAGACTTTGACTGAGCTTCATAGAATTCTCAAAATTGTTGAATACAACATTAAAAAGGACACCTCAAATATCCTTATGGTACAAAAGGGTAAAGTTTAAAAAAACATGGTAAGAACAAAGATGTTGGAAAGACGAGCTCGATTGTGAATCCAAGCGATTCTAACCATGCCCCTAAGTTTAAATATCGTCATTCTAATGTTGATAAGTGACATTATTGTAATGGTTCTGGGAACTGGAAAAGAAACTGCAAGAAATACTTGGAAGATCTGAACTTCATCTTCATGTCTTTATGTTATAGAAGTAAATATTACTACTTCTGGTTCTAATTCTTGGATATTTGATACCGGTTATAGTGCTCATATTTTTACAAATATGCTAGGTCTAAGCAACATTAGAACTTTAGAGAAATGACAAGTGGACCTGCGCATAGGAAATGGAGCAAAAAGTTGTTGCATTAGTCGTAGGAACACTTCATTTGTTTTTGCCTTCTGGCATAGTTTTGGAACTTAGTAATTGCTATTATGTACCTGTTATAAGCATAAATATTATTTTTATTCCTTCTTTGAATTTAGAAGGATATCAATTTTCAATTAAAAATGTTGTTTATTTGATTACGATGATATATTTATAGTATGGGTCCATTAGAGAATGAAATTTATGTTCTAAACCAAAGTGTGCCTATCTATAACATTACTACCAAGAGATTCAAGTCAAATGACACGGATCAAATTTATTTGGCATTGTCATTTGGGCCACATAAATGAGAAGCGTATTCAAAATCTTTATAGTGATGGACTTTTGAGCTCATCTGATTATGAATCATATGAGAAATGTGAATCTTGTTTATTGGGAAAATGACTAAGGATCCTTTTATTGGACACAGTGGAAGAGCTGAATACTTGTTGGAACTTTTACATACCGATGTATGTGGGCGAATGAGCTTAAATATTAGAGGAAACTATCAGTACTCCATCACATATAATGATGACTTCAGTAGATATGGTTATGTTTATCCAATGAAACAAAAGTCTGAATCTTTTGAAAAAAATTCAAAGAATTCCAGAATGAAGTACAAAATCAGCTTGGCAAGACAATCAAAGCTCTTTGATATGATCGAGGTGGTGAATATTTTAGCCGAACTTTCAAATATCATCTGTAAGATTGTGGAATTTTTCACAACTCACTCATTTAGGTATGCCATAGTTGAATGGTGTTTTTGAAAGGAGCAATCAAACTTTGTTAGATATGGTTAGGTCAATGATGAGTCATGCAGATCTTTCATTATCCTTTTGGGGATACTTTCTAGAAACGTCTGCGTTTACGCAAAACATATGTCCATCAAAATCAGTTGAGAAGACACTATACGAGATATGGACTAGAAGAGTTCTAAATTTGTTTTTCTGGAAATTTTGGGTTGTGATGCTTATATTAAATGTATGTTTACCGATAAGTATGGACCTAAATCTGATAAATGTTATTTTGTTGGTTATCTTAAAGAAACCAAACACTATTACTTTTACAACCCTACCGAAAACAAAGTATTTGTTGCTGGTAATGGTGCTTTTCTAGAAAGAGATTACTGGTAAGAAAGACAGTGGGAGTAAAGTACATCTCGAAGAAGTTCGAGAAACACATGAGATTGATTCGGCTTCTCATGAAGAGGATCAATTAGATTTACGAACAGTCCTAGAATCTACATGTGTGGAACCTGATGTACGTAGGTCCGAATGGACACGTCACGAACCTGATAGTTATGGGTTTTTGGTGACTGATCATCATGAACTATTGATAATAGAGAGTGATGGACATGCGTTCTTTGAAGAAGCAATGATGAGCCACGACTCCACTAAATGGCTAGAAGCCGAAAAATCTGAAATGGAATCGATGTCAGTAAAAAAGTATGGACTTTGGTTGATTTACCTGATGGTGCCAAAATCATTGATTGTAAATGGATTTTCAAGAAGAAAGCATACATGGATGGTAATATACATATATACAAAGCTAGATTGGTGTCTAAAGGTTACAAATGAATTCATGGTATAGAATATGATGAAACCTACTCCCCAGTCGCAATGCTTAAGTCCATTTGAATTCTTCTATAAATTTCCACTTATTAATGATTATGAGATATGGCAAATGGATGTGAAAATATCTTTCTTTAATAGAAATCTCGAAAAGGATGTGTACACAACCCGAAGGGTTCATAATCCATGGAAGTGCTAGGAAGGTATGCAAGCTTCAATGTTCCATTTATGGTTTGAAGTAAGCATCAGGGAGTTCGAATCTTCGTTTTAATGAGGCAATCAAAGAGTTTGATTTCAATAGAAAGTAAGAAGAACCATGTGTTTACAAGAAGAGTTGTGGGAGTGCAGTTATTTTCTTAGTATTGTATGTGGATGACATACTTCTCATTGGGAATGAAATTCCTATGCTTAATTTTGTAAACACGGCTAGGAAGTTGTTTCTTAGTGAAAGATATGGGAGAAGACGTATTTATTCTTGGAGTAAGAATCTATAGAGATAGCTTAAATGAACTTATTGGACTGTGTCAAGACACTTATATAGATTGAGTATTGCATAGATTCCAAATGCATGACTCCAAGAAAGGTTTTCTACCAATGTTTCATGGCATAACTCTCAGCAAGACTCAGAGAGCAAGACTCAATGTACTTCGACACATGATGAGCGAGAGCGCATGAGTAGAATCCCATGTGCTTTTTCTATAGGATCTATAATGTATGCCATGCTATGTACTCGTCCAGATGTTGCATGTACTTTGAGCATGACGAGTAGATACCAATCTAATCCAGGTGGGAGTCAATATGCAGCAGTCAAGAACATCTTTAAATATTTGAGAAATACTAAGGATAGTTTATTGGTTTATGGAGGAAATGATGAGCTTTTTGTGAGTGGTTACATCAATATCAGCTTTCAGACAGACAAAGATGATTTCTGATCACAATATGGTTTCATCTTTTTTCTTATAATTTGGAAGAGTTTCAAGCATAGCATCATAGCAGACTCCATAACTGAAGTTGGGTACATTGCAGATTCATAAGCAGCAAAGGAAGTTGTTTGGATTCTGAAGTTCACTACTGAACTAGGTGTGGTTTCTGTTATTTCTAGCCTAGTGGATCTCTATTGTGACAACAATGGAGCTATCACACAGTAGAAAGAACCTAGATCCCAACAAAATTATAAACACATTCAAAGGAGATATCATTTCATTCGTGAGATTGTTGATAGAGGAGATGTGAAAATTATCAGAGTCTCAATGGATGCAAATGTTGCTGATCCATTGACTAAGCCTCTTCCACTGCCTAAGCATGAGAGTCATACTACTGTTATAGGCATTAAGTTTCTTAAGATGTGATTTTGATTCTAGTGGGAGATTGTTCTTTTATGATATGATGTTCATTTTTACATACATTTGGTTATATTTTTAAATTAATGAATTTTTTTCAGACGTTTTTGGTTATTGGATAACAAATAATAGTCTCAAAATAATTTATATAATATTATAGGTCGTCAAGTACGTGACTTGATCATGAATTCATGTAAGAGAAAATGACATAAATTATTGTGCTCTCTGGTCAAAGTTATTAAAATGGGACGTTAATAACTGAAAATGACTAGTATCTGAGGTGACTGATGACTAAGTTTCGTGAAGTCATTTAATATGTTGTATTAAAGTCCATCTCATAGATATGTGTTGGAGAACACAATATCGATTTGACCTTCTATGAGAACTCTACAAGATTTTTATATGAGTATCATAATAGTTTCTTATTATGACTAAAGATTGTAGTCGTTTGACTTGAGTTCGTCAAGATTTCTTATTTATGGATTAGTTCACTTTGACCTTGTCAAACGCCAATCGTAACAGGTGATTATAAATACATTGATTAGGTGTACTATGAATTTTGTAAGGAACATGGATGGAACAATATGGAATTTGTCTCTCCTATATAACGGGAGATAAATATATCAGTGTCTATCGAAGATTTGATATTGAGAAATGCATGGCCGTGCTCAAACGAGGTGAATGTCAATCATTTTTTAATTAGTATAAATCAGAGTTCGATAAACATGGTCTAGCTTAATAAGATTAAACCAATTCTTGCCTTTGATGAGATCGAAATATAGAGACAAAGAGATTATGCGAATAGATGATTCCAATACAAGTGACAGATTGTTGGTAATGTCCTGAAATCAATTGCTACTCTTGTTTGAGTTGTAACGTCGAAGTTTGACAATCATATAATATTAGATGGTTTTAATGTGTTGGTAGAAACCGCTTATAAATTATAAATGAGAATCTATTACTAATATTATATGATCCGACATGATCACATATCTAAACAAACTGGATTATAAACGTTGAATAATATGTTATTAGTACATATATATTAGTTGGGTATAATAATGTTGAATGGGCTTATCCCATTTCATTAACCTAAGAGTTAGGTCACTAACATGTGTGTATACAAGTACTCGCCACTTACACTAAACCCAAAAGGAGATGATTGTTTCATTAACAAGTTTGTTTTGAGATTTGATCTCGACGGCATTAACATCTCGTTTCGATCCAGTTTGTGTGCATGTGGATATTGATAGAGACACGACATTTGTAGTGCTAAAACATCTTCGGTTCGTTTTTGTTCATCTTTCCGCTACATAATATCTATTAAAGGATCCAAAAAGCCAATACCATTGACTCATAACAAGTCCAATAACTCATGTAACTAGGGTTCTCACTATAAATGTCTTTTATGCTATTGTTCATGTAATTTTGGCTGCGGTTATGAACAGCCCTTCTTCTCCATTTTATATGATCTAAAATATTAATATTTTGGTGACAATTTAAGCTTTCTTTCTCTTTATTTTCCTGCACATAGAAAGCTCTAATGAGCTAGTTTAATTTCTGTCATTTCTTCCATTTTCACCAAGCTCATTTGAGCTCAATCTATCTAGTTGGCAGATTTAGTTAATACGTATGGAATTGTGAAAATTAGATGAGTATGCTGCGTTTGAAGTGACATGTGGAGAATTCGAAAAAGACATTTTGTTTGCCGGTTTATGTCTGGAATTGAGATGCCACGGTGAAATAAGCTAATTTGGGTTTGCTAAGGATTAATTTGGATGCAAGTTGTATTTTGCACAGTACTCAAATCTCCTATTATTGAATTATGCATTTGTACAAATCCTTCAAAATCTCAATTTATTGTATTGATCATTTGTATAAATCCCCTAAAATACTTGTTTATTGTAAATTAAGGATTTCAACAGTAAAATCTATCAAATAAGATTTGGAGAGATTTCAGAGATAATTTATAGTGAAAAATTAATGACTACAAATTCCATCTCTTACGATGGTATTTGAATTTTTTTTTAAAAACTTTTTATTTTTTTAATCTTATAAATAACGAAAAAAGAAAATTAAAAATAAAAAATATTAATTGAAAATCAAAACTATTAACAAAAAAAAATTCCAATATATTCTCATTTCAATAGAAAATAAAGTTTAAAAAAATTATATATCATTTTTAATAAAAGATCTTAAATATCATAATATTCCTACTAAAATCTTCAAAATCCTTAAAATTTCACTAAAATCACCATCAAAATCCTAAAAATCCATTTAAATTCCATTAAATCCAAATCCCTCTAAATCCTCTAAATCCCTAATACAATAAGACCATATAAGAGAGAAGTTAGAAGCAGATTTTTTTGTGGCATTGGAAGAGGCTCAGAGTGAGTACTGTGTCACTAGATGTGGAAGATTTCTCACCTTTGTTATGAAACAGCTTGAGGGAATTAAACGAGGTAAAAATAACCTGAACTCTTCGTGAAATAAATATGCTACAAAAATAGACATAAATAGATCTCACACTAGAGACTGATTTTGTGGTGAAGTAAAGCGATTGACTACTTCAAACGATCTTGATTCGAGCTCTCACCCTATTCTCAAGGCACTACATATATGCTTTCAAACTTAGCTTTGTACTCTATGCCAAATTTGCGGGGAGTATTAAAAGATCCAAAGAAGTCCAATATTATTGACGCATAACAAGTCCTAGCCCATGTAACTAGGTTCTCGCTACAAATATATATTTTATGTTATTGTTCATGTAACTTTGGCATGCGAGCAGCCCTTCTTCTCCACTTTATATGACCTAAAATCTTAATATTGTGGTGGCAATTTAAGCTTTCTTTCTTTTTACTTTCTTGCACGTAATAAAGCTCCAATGAGCTAGTTTAATTTCTGTCATTTTTTCATTTTCATCAAGCTCATTTGAGCTCAATCTATCTTAGTTTGAGATTACTAACAATATCGATGTATATTTAAAATCTTAGATTTATATTTATTTCAATATTTGCATGAGTTTTTTACTAGTAAATTTATAAAATTATTTATAAATTGTTTATAAACCAATATAAATTCCAATATTAACGTTCTAAAGACCGTTCATGGAGACGAAGCTTCAGAAATAAATAAAAGAACCCTCGCATCGTGGAGAACTCCCTGTTTTATGCATTTTCCAAAATATCATTAACGTCCACAACGTGGATTCAAGCTGAGTCACGGGTAGAACCATTTCAGAGATCATATTCCAAAAAGACGGTATATCTTCTTTCCATGGCGGTGCATAAATACGGGTACAGAAAAGAGTTAATTATGTATCTGACCTTTGCATCAATAAAATTCAGGAAAGAGTCGGAAATATTGATATTGATATCATTCTTCCGAAAAAGCAATTCCTCTGCTAAAACCGATGGGAAGTAGGGGCGGACCACTTAGAATAATAGAGTGTCAGTTGACACCGGTAAAATTTATATAATAAAAAAATTTGGGCTAAATTCGGGTTATTTCCAATTAGTTTAGTGGTAAAGTCTCTTGATTGACCCCCTTAAATTGGAGATCGGACCCTAATTTGAACCCTCAAACAATGTTTTCAGCATATCATTAATAATAATTTTTTCTTTTTCGAGACGTGTAAAATAAGCTTGGATCTGCCACTGATGGGAGATACAATAAAAAAAAAAACAGAATCTAAATCTTTGACAGTTTTATAATAAAATCATCTTAGTTTTTAGCTCTGTTCGGAAACGCGCTAGGCGCTATCCGCGCGGTCGACCCGGGCCTAGCGAGTTATCGAAAAATCGGGATAAACTCGGGGAGTATGCGGGGCGGAATTTTTATAATAATTTAAATATTTTATATGTAATATAACAAATTTTAAAATTATTATACATATATATATATGTCTAGTATTTATAGGAAAACAAAATTAGATTTAAAATGATTGAATATTTTACAACTAATTAATTTATTAAGCCTTGGTTGATTTGAAAAAACCAGTTTCGTCCCACTTTCCATTTAGAAAATCATATTCATAGGGTTTACATAATTATTAAGCTCTGTTTAATTAATTTAATCAAATGTTTAAAAACAAATGATTGACCAAAAAATGTTGTAGCTAATTACGTGTCACTACGTGTCCTCTTGTTACCATGCAAAGTACAACGGAACACAAACCATTATTTTCTTAATACTAAACGCTTCTTGGAACTCGAATCTACTTTTTACTTTACATTTATGGCAAACCAACAATTACATTATTTTAATTTAATTTACAACAAAAAACCATCGTCTTCCTCCCCTGCCCATCTCATCGTCTCCATCTCTTTTTTGCCGCACGATATCAAAAACCTAATACTAATATCAGAAAAGCTCTGTGATTTGTTGAATCTGGCAAAGCTGGAAACACATGTGAAGACGAAAAAGTGGGAGAAAGCGTTCGAGATGCTGAAGTGCATGGTCAAACAGTTACAGGAGGTGGCGTGTAGAGTTGATGACGGCAGAAACAACGAAGGCGGAGACTGTCGGAAGAAATTAGGGCTGTCAAGTGAGGTACGGTTGCTGGCAAAACTCGCTGGTCAGGTTCATAAATCGCCGATTTTACCAAAAGTCACCGATTTTGTTAATAACGCGCCCGGAGAAATAATTCGACGGTGGGCCCGATTTATTTTGCCGAATCAGTCAAAATCGCCGCGGGCAGTTCACGAGTAACGATTATCCGGCCGCCTAGGCGGCTAGGCGGCCGCGTTTTAGAACAGGGGTTTTTAGTTTCCATGAAAAATGAGAAATCCTGATTAATAGTTTTTTTTTTAAGTTTCCGGAGTCTAGTATGTGTCCATCCTCCTGTTTTTATTTTATGAATTATATTGGAGCCTTTGTCGATGCATGTACCTCTTTAAGATACATGATTCTTAGAATTGTACAAGTACGGAAAGAATATGGAATATAATGAACGACTACAAAATGTAATTAAAGTGAAAATGTACGAATCTATCTCTCGTTGATGGTAATGAACTATTTACAGCATTTACATCATTACATGGTCTGGATTTTTATATCGGATCGAATTTATGTTCGTTGAGCCGAATGTCGGAGTTGAGTACTCTGCTTATTCTCACCTATTTTCCTTGGTCGTATCTCCACATGAAAAATAGCAGTCTTCACAATATTGTACTGACCACTGATTATCGCTTGACAATGAAGAAGAAAAAAACTCATTATATATATACACAGTGTTGTATCTAATTTAAACTATTGGTCATTCAAGTTTGGCCTGTAAATAAAATTCGTAATTGCTTGTTGTTTCAACTTTAGTAAAAAAAAAACTACTGCTAAAGATAATTCGGACAAAAAGACCCTCAAATAAAAGGAAACATTATCCCGTATGCCCTTATTTGTCAGAAACTAATTCACTATATCCTCCACTAATCTGCAATGCCCCTCATTTTAATGAAAGGACGAAAATACCCTTTTTAAAATGAAAATTCACTGATTTTATGTCCTTTGATGTCGATCCCCACCCTAATTGTCACAATATTACTAGTTTTACCCAGTATTACCATGTATTATGAGTATTACCTCCACTTGTAGTAGTATTGGTATTACCAGTATTACCCTGTATTATCAGTATTACCTCCACTTTTAGTAGTATTGGTATTACCAGTATTACCCGGTATTACCAGTTTTACCTCCACTTGTAGTACTACTGGTATTACCCAGTACAGGTTGGTAATACCAAGTATTACCACACCTAAGGGATTCGAACCTTAGGCGCGCATCGCACACAGGTACGCGTGTGAAGCTTCTACCACTGAGCTACCGTGTTTTCAACAACCACTATCCGATTTAATTATATTTAACCCTTACAACCACTCATTAAGGGTAAAATTGTTATTTCGACATTAAAAATATAACAGAGACATTTCAGATTGTTGATGGAAATATAAGGGCATATCAGATTACGTAAAAGTCTAACATTAGACCCCCTCAAAGTAATTGTTCATTAATTTTTTAACCTCTGTGTTTATAATATCATTAAATCAAAATGGTACATTTTGATTAAAAATGACATGTATTTTCTTAAAAACGACACAATTTGATATCAAGACAAATGTATTGAATGAAAATATCTCTCAATTAAAAATGATTTAAATATAAACTCAATTAAAAAATCCATTGTAAAACACCCTCAAGTAGCCGTATGTTGATGTTTTAATCCCCTCACAATATCGTTAAAACTTAAATGATCATTATTAATCAAAACTATGGTTTTAAGAATGTCAAAAACAAAATATGTTCAAATAAAATCTCTAAACTGAATAAGATCCTAAACCATTTCCACCCAAATGAAGGTTAAAAGTTATTCTTCCAAATTATTTTTTGTTACAAACAAGCTCATATAAGTCATAACTACTCATCAATTCAATTTCGGTAGTTTTATCTAGAAATTTCTTTTGGTTCTAATTTTGTTTGAAATCTCTTATCGTTTTCCTATGAGTACAACATTTATTGAGTCGAACTATTTACCACTGATTTGTTACAATAAATTATTGTTAGTTTAGGATTTATTAACTTTCAATTTGGAGACTTTAGGGGGGGGGGGGGGGGGGGGGGGGTTCAAATTAGAGATTTTGTTTTATCAAGCCTTAAAAAAATATATTGATTTTGATATCCACAAACGTATAATTTTGATTTAGTAATGTTTATTTTAGTAGTTGCCAAAAAATGTTCATTTTAGTTTTAATGACATTGTAAAATGAGGGACTAAAACATTAACATATAATTATTTGGGGGTGTTTATATTGAATTTTTTAATTGAAGATTTTTTATCCGAATCACCTTGAGTTGAAAAATATTTTCATTACAAACATTTTTCTTAAATATAAAATTATGTTATTTAAAAAAAAATACATGTCGCTTTTTTATTTCTCAAAACACACCATTTGGATTTAATGGCATTACTAGATTTTGACCCGCCGATCGGCGGGTATAATCTTATTTTGTTGTTTAATGATATTTTGTGTGTATATAAATAATATATTTTAGCATGTAGATTTATATTTGTAAAAGTAATCTATCTTATTTTTAAAATATATATTATGTTGTTTTTTGTTAAATATTTGAGCATTTTTATCTTTATGCATTAGTTAGTATAATATATAAAGTGTATGTGTAATATGAGGTGAATAAATATTATTAATAAAAATATAAGTAATTTTTATGTTTATTTTTATTTTATGTCTGGAATGTTTTTCTTAGACTTGCAATGTTTTTATATAAAAATTTATAGAATTTATCTTTATTAGTTTTATATGTTATTGTAAAAATAAATTTTAATTTACTTGGAAATAAAATAACTTTATTTTATTTACATAGAAATAAAATAAAATAATTTTAATTTAATAACTTTTTGTTTTTTCGCTTTTATTTTCAAAATTGTTATATTGGTTTATAGTACTATTAATTTTAATTATTAACGTTTTCCGAACAAAAAGATTTTATTTAGTTTTCGGATCTACACACTAATCTATTTAATTTTTAGCTTATATAACGTGGATATTTTGTTGTTTTTATTATAATTACATATTTTCGTATATATTTTTTTATTTATTTTTATCTAAATGTTGAATATATGATTTTGTTTCTATTTTTGGTTTTGTTACCTTTTTAAATATAAACGAAAAGACCAGACCTGCTTATATTTAAGATCCATTTAAATACATCCATTTAATCTCGATAGAAATAACATATGCCAATTTAAATATGTTTAGTTCTGTTATAAATTTTAATTTTTTAACTTTAATACAAAATTACAGAAAATTTAACTTTGTATATTTCTCTATACGTTTTTACTCCAATTGAATCTAATATTATCCATATATTTTAAAAAAATTCTTTATGCAAAAAATACTTAGTAAAATATTAATTTTTTGGGTTTTCCTTTTTAAAATTCTATTTGGGTTTATATAGATATGTTAAAATGGGCGAACACGTCTGTTTAAACCCGTTTATATTTAAGACTTATTTAGACCTTCTATTTAAACCCGTCAGAAGTAACACATGTCTTTTTAGTTTCATTTAAGTTTTTCTAAATTTTATTTTATTTTTAAATTTTAATATAAAATACAAAAAATTTGATTTTGTATATTTCTCTATACATTTTTGCTTTGTTGAATACAATATCTCTCAACTATTTAATACAATTTTTTTCTAGCAAAAATTATTTAGAAAAATGTTTTCTAACAGTAACACTCGTGGTAACAATAACACCAATGTAAAGGAATTACCAAAATATTATAGAAAATTTAACTTTGTATATTTCTCTATACATTTTTACTCCGATTGAATCCAATATTTCTGAACTATTTAAGATAATTTTCTTCTTGCAAAAATTATTTAATAAAATATTTATTTATTCGATTTTGCTTTTACAAATTTTATTAAGGTCTACATAAAAATGTTAAAACGGACACACCTGCTCGTTTAAACCTGTTTATATTTAAAATTCACTTAGATCCGTCCGTTTAAATTTAATAATTATCACACCTGCCAATTTAAATCCATTTAGGTATGTTTATAAATTTTATTTCATTTTTAAATTTTAATACAAAATAAGAAAATTTAACATTTAATATTTCTATATAAATTTTTATTCTGATTTAATTCAATACTTTTTATTCTTGCAAAAATTAGTTAGTAAAATTTTTATTTTTGTACCAACAGTAATAGCCGTGATAACAATAACACCTCCGTGTATAGGAATTACCAAAAAATATTTAATAAAAAGTTAGCTTAAGTATACTCCTCCGATAAGAATCAAAGGTGAAGAAGCTTTAGGTAAAGCATTAGGGTTAATTTAGTTTTTTGTAGCTTTAGTTTCTTAAGACAAAACATCTATCAAAACATCGAATACACAAAAGGTGAAGAAGCTTTAGGTAGATATCGAAGTAGACATGTTTATCCTCAAGCCCATGATTCCTCGAAAGATTTTCTTTCTCCTCTTTGGTTAAAATCTCGATCTTGGCTACTGAATGTGTTTCGTCAGGTTGACCAACAAATCTCCTATCTGTTGATACATTCAGAATAAGTTTTATACCTATCCAATATGATCCAAATCCAATACTCTTTATGTAAGTTTTAAAAAACTCCATAAAGAAACTTACCTAAAGAGATATTATCAAAATCATGTGTAAGGCAACTAAATAGACATTCTTCCACCCAAAATTTCTTTACAGTGAAAAATAAGAAATCACCGGAACAGGATGACTCGCAGAGTAGACCTCAGCAAATCGAACGCCATCAACACCCAAGAACAGTCTCTCTTCACTTTGGAGTTTCTACTTTGTTCCTCTTCGACACCTTGCACTTTCTACTCCCGAGTCAATGATTTTGCTTTCTGATATATCATGGGTTTTCTAGGTTTTCAACCATGATATAGTTGTATATATTGAGTCTTTAACCTAGTTTTTAGAGTCTATTGAGTCTTTTACTGGTAAGCTTGCGTTTGGAGCAAATATAGGGATTTTGGGACATTTCTGGTGATTTTTGCAACGAGCTGAAGATGGTGTCTCGACCACGATGGAGTGTCGACCGACACTACCTTTGATGTCGGTCGACACCGAGCCCGAGAGAAGTTATGCGCCGAGTTTAGACAAGTTTTGAAGAATTGCACAAAAGACCCCGAAGTTTCCCTATATTCTAATCTGACCCCAAAACGTGTTTAGAGAGTTTTATTAGGGTTTCAGACTTATTATTCTATTATCTTGTTCTTGACTTGTTCTTGTTTGAGAGAGATTGAGAGATATTGAGTTAGGGCTGATTCTTGCTACTTGTAACCTCGAGAGAAGGATTTCGAACCCCTTTCGCTTTATCTCTTCAGTTTCTGTTTTTCTATTCATGATGTGTTGTTTAATTGCTTCTATGTCTGAGTAGTAACCTAGTTAGATTTAAGGATTCTCACAAAGGTTTTATGCTTGTTTGATAACTGGTTGATTAGGATTCACTATCTTATCGTTCATCACCTAAGTTGCGCTTAATTAACAATAGCACGAGAGTGTGAGTAATAAATCTGAGATAATTAGCAATAACACGAGAGTGTGAGTTATAATCTGACCCAAACTTAGAGTGAGCAATTTGACTAGGTACAAAGAGATTTGGTCTAGGAAAATTGTGAACCGATAGAACCTGTTCTTAATGCTTGTTTAGAACTCTAGGATCGCAAAGAGATTTGGATCACTAGGTTGCTAGATATAGAAACAATCTCAACGAGAGTTGGATTGTTTAGTATTGTGTTTCTAGTTCTTGAACTGCGCTTAATCTAAATCTTGTTAGTTAAGTATCCAGCATAGCATAATTCCCGAGAAATTCCTAAGTCTGATGCCTTTCTCCATCTGAAAACACCTTTCTAGTTTATTGCTTTTTGTTTACTACATTCTCTGATTTGATTTAGCTTAACTTGAATACATACAATTTATCGTGTGACCGTGAGTCCTTGTGGATTCGATACCCTAAGTACTACAATAGCATAACTGTGCACTTGCCGTAGAATAGGGAGTAAAACTTTAGACCTATCACTTTCCACATCGCCATTATTGTCCTATAAACACAAAACACGTCCAGTCTATAATATCTTATCATAATAATTATTCATTTGCCTAAAAATCTAGAATTAAGGGTGTTAACTCTTACATGAATGTATTGATTTTCATATTGAGATGAGAAAGTGGGCATAACCAAGTTTAGCTAAGCAAGCGAATATCAAGTAAACCATGATCAAAGGAAGAGGAAGACTCTGTCACTTTTGTGCCACATTGGAAGACACAAATGAGTGGAAATGGAACTTAAGCATGCCTTCCTTGTCATGTGCCTTTGCACTTATATGTGCGTCCATTCCCCAACCTGGTCTGAGATTCATGACGACAATGGGACTCTCCATCGAAGCAAGAGTGGGAGGAAGCACTTAAATACCGTCTATATCTTCCCACAAGAAAAAGAATTTTGTTTTGTTACCAAAAAGGCTTGCATAAAGCCAACAACTCTTGATGACAGGAAAAGACCAATCTGCAGATACAAAACTAAAATCAAATTTGTCAAATACTAAAAGAATGATATGTACATCAAAGACCTCTGGTTCTAAATACTGATTTATACCATTCAAATTCCTCGTCGTATATCTCTGTGCCACTCCTGGTAAAGCATCTGCACCGCACTTCTGTTTATCACCATTGTTGTTATCCTCGACGAAATTTAGAACCATCTTCACCAAGCAGACCGAGCTCGGCTCGAAATGTCCCAAGTTGCCTCTCGAAAGTGGTGCTTCAAAGTTCTTGACCGTAAATTTCCTGGAGGTCTTCTTTATAGTGAAGTGACGCTCAAAGAGACCTTTAACGAAGATAAAAACCATAGGTAAGCACCCGAAGATCAGTTGATCGTAGAAAGACAATTAAAAACAACTAAATTCTAACAAACATTTAATCTAAGCATATGACTCACCTGAAGAGTGGTTGATTGTAGTAATATGAGGGAGAAGCAAAAGACAATTGCACCAGCTACACCATAGGTAAGCACCCGATTCTATAGATAGGACACATAATCAGAATACTCAATTAGAGTCAAGAACTTAATCTGTGTGCAAAGAATTTGGTACCTGATACATGAGCGACACTTTAAAGTACTTGATACATGGTTGTGTCTATATCTTTCTCTTCTTCCTCGTTCCACTGAATTTACCAATGTCTACTACTACTATTACCGCCTTGAGAACTACCGTCTTTTCTTAGAAGAAAAATCCATTAACTTTAGAATGACCATATGTGCAGTTGACTTACATATGGATATCATGAATGTCCATCATGCATAGTCCTTTAATTTCCTTTTTCTGGATTCACAAAAAAATTAAAAACAACGGCTAGGAAAAGACCCAAATTTAGTAGAGACCTGAAACTAAAACACAAGAAGAACGATCCGACTTTTAAAACCATTATCGGCTTGTCTGTAGTTTTGTTGTAGTCTTTTCCGAGCTGAGTCGAAATTAACTTATTTATGCTACGTCTCCCTCTGCAATTCCCAAACCAAATTCACCACAATTGGCCTAAACATTAGAGACTCGAACAATGATATTAGGATCCCTTTCGGAAATATACCTGAATGGTTTGTTGAGAAGGTGAATGACGGGAATGTTTAGCTGGAGATGGAGACTCTCTAATAGGAGGAGCGAGAGGTCTTGGTTTTCTCTCTGGCTCGGTAATGTTAATGTTCTTGCCTGAACCGGAATATCCATATGTGGAAAACTTGAAAAGGAATAAGCTTTATGGATCACAAATGTATATAGATCAGAAATCTTCGTTCAATTACTTACTCTAAGTCTGAGGAAGTCTTCTCAGAGGAAGCGAAGCGATTTAACACGGAAAAAATGGTGGAAAAGAAGAGATGGATTGCGATCTACACAAAGCACATCAGACATAAGAGAAAAGTCTATCACGATGGCTTCCTTGATATGCAAATCACCAGAAGAAAGGTTTTCTTCACTCTATGCTTCAAATTCTGTTTGCAATTATTCGTAACTGATGATCTAGATTTGGTGGAATGTTATTAAAAGGAGATCTGGTCACACTTTCACTTTGATTGGACTGGGAACCACCCAATATTTATTCAGTATAAATAATAATAATGTAAAAATGATTAGTAAAAATCTGACATAAACTTATATCTTACTTTTTGCTTCCCATTTGGTCATTTCTCAAAGAATCTCTCCCGAGATGGCGTGGCATGTCAGTTGTCATTGATTTATTTTTGTTTATCTGATATATAACTTTTTCCTATTTTCTCTTTCACATCGATTAGTCCACTTTGCTTGGCTGAGGATTTTTCTTGTATCATCCTAAAAATGGCTTCGCTTTCTTTACTCAGCGGTGGTGGTGGTGGTGCAAGAAATGCGTATGTTAGCCCACGCGCAGCGCATCCTACCAAACCCGCGCCTCCGTCCTTCTCGCTAACTGGCGCCTCTCGCAGGAACCTGCTGTTTTCCTTGACGGCAGCGACAATGGTGACAGGACTGCAGCCTGCATCAATGGCGGAGAATATTCCGTTTTTCGGGATCAGAAAGAAGCTGAAAAAGGCTGAAGAAGAAGCGGTGGAGATCGTGAAGGAAGGCTTCGAGACGGCAGAGAAAGGATTAGAGACGGCGGAGAAAGGGTTAGAGACGGCGGAGAGAGGATTAGAGGCGGCGGAGAGAGGAGTAAAGACGGCTGAGAGAGAAATCGAGACGGCGGTTAGTTACAACGGATTGACACAGGCCGGAGCAGTCGTGGTGGCTGAGTTCGTCGGAGTTCTTGCGGCAACTTCAGTCGTCAACGGGATTTTAGGACCTGAAGCCTAGAAATCGTAGATTATCATTCAAGATTGAAAATTTGTTTATTCAAAAAAAAAAATTGAAAAAATTGATCGTTATGTGTGTGTCTAAATAATATGTGTTAATTAAGCTTTAAACGTATCATAATTTTGTTTCAATAAAAAATTATTTTCATCGGAAATAACTAAATTGTGTGGCTCTAATTAATAACTTTAGATAGACAGCAAAGAAGCAGCATCCAGTTTCCAGTTTCCTAACCATACTTCAAATTTTCGGTTTTTGGGTGGTTTTGAGTGGATTCGTTGGGAAAATAGCTAAATGGGTTGTTGGTTCGGTATCGTTGGTTTAAGGGTTGGTTTGGAATTGCAAACCAATTGGTTAAGAAGCTCTGTTGTTATGTGGTGGTTGTAATAAGTTATTATATGACTATAAAAAAAGAGTTATACACAAATAAATGTACCAAAACCTAAACAAAATAAATAGATAGATAAATAGCTCTCTCTCTCTCTCTCTCTCTCTCTCTCTCTCTCTCTCTCTCTCTCTCTCTCTCTCTCTCTCTCTCTCTCTCTCTCTCTCTCTCTCTCTCTCTCTCTCTCTCTCTCTCTCTCTCTCTCTCTCTCTCTCTCTCTCTCTCTCTCTCTCTCTAATCAATAGAAGATTGTAGGTTTTAATCAAGCTTTCCATTGTTGCTCGAGAAGATACCCAAGAACCACAATGGTAACACTCAGATCTGGTACAAGTGTTCTCAGTTCTTGACGTCTCGTGAACTGTCCTGGCGGTAGTTTCGTTTAGACGACGAGATGTTTCCGGCGAATCCAGCCAAGATCTCTTGCTCTTTTAGCTTGAGAAACGAGGACTGAGTAGAGAAATCTCTGTTTCTTTTTCTCACCTGTGTTTTCGGAGTGGATTGAGCTCCCAGGCGATGGTTTTGTGAATCATCCACTGATCTGTCTTCATAGCAAAAGAATTTGGGTTGTTTGAAAGATTATCTACAAGAAAATCAAAGTGTTCTAAAAGCATGGTTGGTGGTCCTTATGCTTCGCCGATGCTCTCTGTCTCTTCCCCTGAAAGAAATTCCTTCCTCTCTGCCAATCTCGAGTTACTTTCCCCTCTAGTAGGGTGTTTTCTGGTCCCGTGTTTCATCTCCAAATTTAATTTCATGAGCTGCACCTCCATTAAAAGTTTGAAAGATTGTTGTTGTCGTAGTCGAACTAACGCTAACAGATACGGGTTTGTCTCGGCACGTCGCCGCTTAAGAATCTCAGTCAACGATGCTCCCTGGACATTTTTGAGGCTCATATCTAAGAGAAAAGGTCTGTTACGAAGACTAAGGAGTCTGAAGTTTGCTAACTTACTGTAAGATCTCAATTCTGCGTATCAAAAGATAGCAAGAATTTTAGGGTTTGTTCTTAAGGGATTCTAAAAGAGGATTTAAGAACACGGTGAGAATATGAAAATTAGGGGTTCGCTTTAGGTTTCCGAGATGGAATAAAACGGTAAAGAGAAGGTATTTAAGTCGCCGGAGAAAGATTAGGTCAAGTCGGCTCTAAGATCTCTCAAGCGATTGTATTATGAAAAGCGTGTGTTTATTGATTAACGAGGTTCCTTTTTTTATAGGGTTACAAAGTCGGTTAAACAATAATAAAGGAAAATTAAGATAAATATGAATCTTTCCTAATATCTCGGTTTCAAATATTAGGATATTTTCCATATCTCGACCGCTGGGCTTCGCGCTGTTTTTGTCTTATCTATAATTCGCATCTCTCGTAACCCTAAATGTAAGCCGATTGAACTGGGTCGGGTTTAACTGAGCTTTACCGACTTGGGCTCTAAACCGTCTTTCCATTTCGGGCCGATCTAAATTCCTGAATAGGCCTTTTAGGGAAAGTGCTAATCTTGGCTCCAACAATAAGCCCCCCCCAGTGCGGCGATTTATGCAAGTCGGCGTTACGAGGAACTCTACTAGGTCTAAGAATGAATTTTGGTGGGCCTAGATCTTTCATCGTGATGAGCCTTCTAGGCCCAATTTTGGCTGGATTTAAACCGGGGTGAATTGAATGGATGGATTTTGAACCAGTGACAATTCGATTTATCCGGGTGAAAATCGGATTGATTCACGGTTGAACCGATTTATAGGTGCGAGAAACGAAGCGTCGCCTAGGTAATTATTGCCTCGATTACGATGCCATCATTTCCGCTATAAATAGCTCATTCTCGCTTCTCATTTCCTCATTTCTGCCCAGACGACGAGAACGTTTAAGGTAATTTTCTGCTCTCCACCGGTTTTATATTTCCGATTTGCTCTCCGCCGTTGCCCAGCCGTAGTTTTTTTTAGGATTTTTAGATCAAATGTCGGTTTTCGTCACTTGTTCTTGCACTGTTCTTCGTTCATCATGTCTCTGATCCGGATAATTTCTTCCCGATCGTTGAAACTATCCGAGCCCTAAGTCTCCGCAAGTGGTCAAGCCTGACTCGGGAACGCATGATGAGGACATCAAGTCATCATCAACTAAGGAGCCAGGAAACAAAGCACATGGAAAAGAGAGTATGGATCCGAGAAGATTTAACAAGACATATGAGCTTGTCTTAGCTCAAGTGGAGACCAAGGTCAAGACATCTAGCTCAACACCTATTCTGCAAACACACTCAACTTTGTTGGGATTATGTCCTGAAATCACATTGTACTTACTCTAAAGATAGTTGTATTGTCGAGATCGGACAATTCATGTGATACTGGGTAGTCATAATGTTTTGCTAGAAACCGCTTATGACAAATGAGTTGTAACTCATTTCTAGTATCATGTGAACCTAAAGGGTCACACACCTAGGCAAGTTGGATACGCTTCTGTAGGGAATTGATCATTGGCATATGGTCCGATCAATGTGTATTGGGTGCACATTGAATTCATGTTTTAAGAGGTGTGTCGATCGATGCCATTGGTTCGTCGATCGATACAAGAGGTGTGTCGATCGTTGCCATTGGGTGCAACGATCGACACAAGGTCGATATCGTAACTGATGTTACAGTTTGTAAACCGTGGGCCTATTTGTAGGGGCCAGGTTACACGACCTAGAGAGAGCCGTCGCAGACAGTTTTTCTTGATAGAAAACAGACCCTCTTCCTTGAGAAACACGTATAGAAACCCAGGAGATCCGATCACCGGTACTAGCATCCCGGCGGATTCCAGCTTGTGTGCGTGTGGACTACGATAGAGGCGCAACGATTGAGGCGCTCTAGATCTCGTTTACCTGCTCCAATTTCCGCTGCCAATCTCCAGTTAATCACGAGGTTAGTTCTTAGATTCAGTCACCTAGACCCTGGATCCTATGGATTCTAACAGTGGTATCAGAGCCATAGGGTTTAATCGATTGAATCAGTAGCCTAGAATTCGATTAAAATGGTATTTGATTGAATTGATGCTAGCTAGGATTCGTTTTGATAATAAGAATCTCGGATTTGTTAATATCAAAAACGAAGAACTGTGTTTTCGCACAGTGTCGATCGACACAAGTTTGTGTCCATAGACACACCGCGAAAACGATGAAAAATTTTAGGGTTTTCGCACAGCATCGATCGATGCACTGGGTGTGTCGATCGATGCAGCACAAAAATACAAAAGGATATTGTGTTTTCGCATAGCATCGATCGACACAAACTTGTGTCGATCGATGCATCGCGAATTCGCCTATTAAAACATTGGGTTTCGATTTAGAAATCGCACTTTGTCGATCGACACACTGGGTGCATCGATCGACACAGGTTGTGCGAAAGGATAGATTGGTTTAATTGGATTGAACCGGTTATCTCGCATGGTTATGTCGGTTTAATTCGATTAAAAATTCCCTAATACCCCACTGTATCGATCGACATAGGTTCAGTGTCGGTCGACATAGGCCTTGCGATTGGTTAATCGGTTCATTTGGATTGAACTAGTTATCATGCTTGGTTAAGGTAGATCAGTTTGATTGGATAAGTCGGTTCAATTGGATTAGACCGGTTATCGCGATTAGATGAAACTGATTGAATCAGTTAAATTGGAAGGACTGGTTGAATTAGATTTGACCGGTATCTCAATTGGTCTAAAACCGGTTCATTTGGTCAATTACCGGTTCAATTGGATTAACCGGTTATCGGGTTTTGTTAAGGTTGGATGCGAATCGTAATCGCTTGGTTTTGAACCAAATGATTAAGAAACCGAACCAAATGACCTAACCCACTTGAATTAGAACAATTAAAACTTAATTAAAATTAAAAGTAAATTTGTTCTAAACCTATCTAATACACATTGGATGTGTATTAGAACAAAGATTAGTATTCAATATGGTCAACTGTCAAGACTCATTTCGTTGTTGTGATACTCTTGCCAAGAGCTTGGTGTCCACAATTACATGAGTAAGGCGGGTAATCGTGTTGATGGACTTGCAGTGCTTGACATCAACAATTACATGACCTAAGAGATTGATTTACTAACCTTTTAGAGTTCCGTTTCCTCAACTAAATATCAAGTGACCTTGATGTCTTGCCCAATCTTGTCTACTGTCAAGACTCATTTCATTGTTGGATAGTCTTGGAGTCCTTGGAATCCACAGTTACATGAGTAAGGTAGGTGATCATTGATAGACTTGCAGTGCGACTGTCAATGATCACAAGACTGAAGAGATTGGTTTAACTTGACTGGGCTATCAGAAGTTCTGGGCCCAGAGACATCAGAGTGGATGAGAAATGGATTGTCTTATCTGCGACCAAGAGTTGTACTGGGTACAATTAGCAATGATTTGCTTACCTAGATGACTAGACTCTGGGTGATGACGAGTCGTCCACTCAGATTTTAGTGATGTATGGATCTTGGATTATTATATTCATAGAGGAAACATTGTTTGAATATAATGCGAGTTTTCTTATTAGATAAGATTTCTCATTTCCTGAACTTCATAACTAAAATTTTCTTTGCTTAAAATTTTCAGCCTATGTCTAAAACTACTTTCTCGTTACGATCCGTCCTTGAGAAGGACAAGTTAAATGGATCAAATTTCCTGGATTGGTATCGCAATTTGAGATTTATCCTCAAGCAGGAGAGCAAGGACTATGTCCTTGAGAAAGCTCTTCCAGAAAGGCTTGGGACCAATCGCTCGAATGCAGTATATGATGCTTGGAATAAGCATTATATTGATGTGGTAGATGTGCGTGGTCTGATGTTGGCTACCATGGTATCGGACTTGAAGAGTCAATACGAGAACATGGAGTCGCCAATAGAGATGATCACCAGCCTGAAACTGAAGTTTCAAGATCTGGCACGAGTTGAGAGATTCCAGATGGTGAAGTCTCTCACTGGGTGCAAGCTACCAGAGGATGCTCCAGTGAGTCCTCATGTCATTAAAATGATGGGTTACATTGATAACCTGGGGAAACTGGAATATCCTGTCAGCTTAGAGTTGGCCACTGACATCATTCTGCAGTCACTGCCGTCTAGTTATGATAAGTTTATCAAAAGCTATATCAAGAATAACTTGACGAAGACGTTGACTGAGCTGCATGGCATGTTCAAAACAGCAGAGCAAGACATCAAAAGGGGTAAAAGATTTGAAAAATCTTGTGTTGACAAGGGTAGAGGCAGGGCCGTCCAGATTTGGAATCATGATAAGCCTGTGTCATCTTATAAGCCCAAGTCCGGCCCATCTGGTGTTAGAAAGTGCTTCTACTGTGATGAGTCAGGGCATTGGAAGAGAGATTGCATTAAATTCTTGGAAGATTCACAAGAGATGAAGGAGATGTATGGTACTTCTTCTTCAGGTATTGTGTTATTACTTCAAGTTCTACATATGTATTGGATACTGGTTGTGGTACTGATATTTTGGAAATATGCAAAGCCTAAGCAACAGTAGAACGTTGAGGAAAGGACAAGTGGAACTGCGTGTCTGGTATGAAGCAATGGTTGCTACATAAGCCGTAGAGATTCTCCACTTGTAGGAGCCTTTCAAGCTTGGTTTTAAATTAAGTAATTGCTACCATGTACCTGCTTTATGCAGAGATGTCTTTCAATTTCTTGTAAGAATTTGAATGTTTTTTATTCTGATAAAAGACAAGTTTTGCTCTTTTGATCTTAATGAAATATTATATGGTAGCACCCCTTTTTGATAAATGGGTTTTATGTCTTAAACCAATATACTCTTGAATATAACATAAATACCAAACGGTTTAAGTCTGATGACTTGAACTCGATTTTTCCTTAGCACAGTCGTTTTGACCACATAGAGTGAAGCGGATTCAGAAGTTCTATGGTTATGGGCTTCAAGCTCATTTAATTGTAAATCATTTGAGACATGAATTCTGCTTGCTGGGCCAAATGACTGAGGCTTCTTTAGCAGAGCTAAAGAATAGGGCCAGAGGCTTATTGGGCCTTACACGTACTGATGTATGTGGCCCGATGAGCATTAATGCCAAAGGAAATCTTCAGTACTTCATTAACTTATTGATGGCGTCAGTAAGTATGTGAAGGATTATTGGTGTTTTCCATGGTTTAATTTTCAATTACAACCTAACACAAATCCTTAAACAGATCTAGGTTCTCGTCAAATGAATCATAAAGCAAACCTGATCACTACCTTTCAGATTGCAGCGGATGATGGATGGTAATGATGAGATCAGCTAGAACAGATGGTAACACCTATTCCTCCTCGAGTATCCACACTCTTACAAGCACGGGACGGCTGCTAGACCAAAGAGATGGATGATCAGAGAGAGAGGTTCAAGAGAGAGAGAGAGAGCTCGCGGCCAGAGGAAGAAAATCGCAAGGAGCCTTGCTTCCTTAGGGTTTTCTGATTCTCTTATATCTCATTAATGGGCCCAAGTCATTAGACTAATGGCTCATTAATCTTTTGGGCCCAAAACACAAATCAGACAAAAAGCCTGTATTTTGTCTGGCCCAAAACTCTGATCCAATACAGTAAATGCCATTGCATCTTACCGTATTATTTCCATTTAACTTTCCCGTTAGCTATGGTGTGTGACCCTTCGGGATCATACAATACTGGTAATAAGTCCTAAACTTATAGATCATGAGCGGACTCTAGCAAGCCATCATTGGGCCAGAATTAATAAACCGGATCGGTTATGTCAAATTATTGGGCCAGCTGGAATTCTATGGTCTTGGGCCAAGAATTGGGCCTATAATTTGTGACCCAACCCAAAATATTTAATGAAATATTTAAATTAGAAATTTCTATTTTTAGAAAGTTACTAAATTTAGAAAGTTTCTAAAATAAGAAAGTTTCCCAAAATAGTAATCTTCTATTTTTGGAAATAAAACTTAAAATCCTCAAAAACAATATCAAGCTTGGATGTCTTTCCAATCTTGTCAGCTACTTAACGCTTATTCGATTACAGATATGGCTTACAGTGTGAGGTGTCTGTTTTCGCATAAGTAAAGTAGTATATAGTCACTAATTTCATTGGGAGTCCCAGACTTTAGTGATTATTTGACTGTAAGAGATTGGTTTCCTTGACTGGGCCATCGGGAGTCCCGGGCCTTGAGACATCTGGTGAATTTGGGCCTCGGGTCCAATTCACAACCGAGAGTTATTGGTTATAACTAGCTGTGTGTATGCTTACCAAGTATAGCTAATTCTGGGTGACGGCCAGTGGCCCACTTTGGATTTAGCTAAACATGGGTCTCGGAATCATTGTATTCTTATGAGGTTAAACAAATAAATTTTGAATACAATGCGAGTTTTCTTATAAGTTGTTAAGATTGCTCTTTTATGAACATAATAACTAAATCTCTATTGTCTCATATTTTCAGCTATGTCAAGCACAACAACTCAAAACACTTTCTCGATCCGGTCTGCCCTTGAGAAGGACAAACTGAACGGATCAAACTTCCTGAACTGGTCCAGGAACCTGAGACTTGTGCTCAGGCAGGAGAAGAAGGCTTATGTCATTGAAAGAGCTCTCTCTCCTAGACCTGCGAATAATGCCGCACAAGCTGTAAAGAATGCTTGGGATACGCATTCTTCAGATGCTAATGACGTGATTTGCCTGATGTTGGCGACAATGGCTCCCGAACTGCAGATGCAGTGGGAAGGCCTGACTTGTCCCATGGAGCTGATGGCAAATCTGAAAGCGTTGTTTCAGGAGCAGGCTCGTACAGAGAGATTCCAAACTGTTAAGAATCTCTTGGACTGTAAAATGGCTAAGGATGCAGCAGTGAGTCCACATGTTCTGAAAATGATGGGTTATCTCGATCATTTGACAAGGCTCGACTGTCCTATAAGCCAAGAGCTTGCTTGTGATATCGTTCTGCAGTCTCTTACTCCTGCATATGACCAGTTCATTTTGAACTATAATATGCATGGGTTGATAAAGACTTTGCCTGAGCTACACGGTATGCTCAAGACTGCAGAACCGAATCTGAAGAAGACCAAGGAGTCGTCTGTACTCATGGTTCAGAAGGGCAAGGGTTTCAAGAAATCCGCTGCAGACAAGGGAAAGGGCAAGGTAGTCAGCAATGAAAAGGCCAAGCCCAAGCCCGTGTCTAAAGCTGGGCCTTCTGATATCTGCCACTTTTGTAAAGAGGCAGGGCATTATCGCAGGGACTGTAAGAAATACCAGGAAAGTCTGAAGAAGAAGAAGTCCTTTGAGACTAAATCTTCAGGTATTTTTGTTATTGAAGTAAATACTACTACTTCTGATAATACTACTTGGGTATTAGATACTGGATGTGGGGCTCATATTTGTACTAATATGCAGGCGCTCAGCAACAGTAGAAGGTTGAAGCAAGGGCAAGTAGAGTTGCGGGTTGGCAATGGAGCGAAGGTTCCAGCACTGGCCGTTGGCACTTACTTGTTGTCTTTACCTTCTGGATTGATTTTAGAACTTGAGAATTGTTATTTTGTACCTGCTATAAGCAGAAATATCATTTCAGTTTCATTGTTGGATTTGCAAGGATTTGATTTTTCTATTAAGAATAAATTGTGTTCCTTTAATCTCAATGATATGTTCTATGGCTGTGCCCCTCTTATAAATGGGCTGTACATGCTGGATCAATCTGCTCCAGTATATAACATAAATACAAAACGGTTCAAATCTAACGAAGAAAAAGAAACGTTTCTCTGGCATTGTCGTTTGGGGCACATTAGTGAGAAACGCGTCAAGAGGCTCCATTCAAATGGACTCTTGGGCTCATTTGACTTTGAGTCTTGTGAGCAATGCGAATCTTGCCTAATGGGCAAAATGACAAGGGCGCCTTTCAATAAACCCACAGAAAGGGCCAGTGAACTATTGGCCCTGATACATACTGACGTGTGTGGCCCAATGTCCACAAGTGCTAGAGGAAACTTTCAGTACTTCATTACATTCACTGATGATTTCAGTAGATATGGATATGTCTACTTGATGAAACATAAGTCGGAAACCTTTGAAAAGTTCAAAGAATTCCAGAATGAAGTACAGAACCAGCTTGGTAAAAGTATTAAAGCTCTTCGGTCGGACCGAGGAGGAGAATACTTGAGCCAGGAATTTCGTGATCATCTGAGTGAGTGTGGGATTATCTCCCAACTCACACCTCCTGGAACACCACAGTGGAATGGTGTGTCTGAGAGAAGGAATCGGACATTGTTAGATATGGTCCGATCCATGATGAGTCACACAGACCTTCCTATATCCCTTTGGGGATATGCTTTGCTCACCGCAACGTTCACACTGAACAGAGTGCCATCAAAGGCAGTAGCAAAGACACCATATGAGATATGGACTGGAAAAGCTCCAGCAATGTCTTTTCTCAGAATTTGGGGTTGTGAAGCCTATGTCAAAAGATTAATCTCAGACAAGCTTACACCAAAATCTGACAAATGCTACTTCATTGGTTATCCTAGGGATACCAAGGCTTATTACTTCTATCTGCGATCCGAGAACAAAATCTTTGTTGCTCGGGATTGTACTTTTCTTGAAAGGGAGTTTCTCTCTAGAAAAGATAGTGGGAGTAAGGTACAACTTGATGAAATTCAAGAAGGACAAGAACCTGTTCAACCTAATGAGGAAGAACAGCAGGATGAATTACATGAAGTTGTAATAGAACCTGAACCTGCAGTACCTGAAGTTCGAAGATCCGGAAGGATCCGTCACGAACCTGATAGATATCAGGGATTCCTCGTGACTAATTGCCATGATCTTTTGATCATTGACGGTGATGAACCCTCGAACTTTGCAGAAGCCATGATGGGCCCTGACTCCTTAAAGTGGCGTGAAGCCACTGAATCCGAGATGGACTCCATGTCTACTAACCGAGTGTTTTCACTGGTTGATTTACCTGCTGGTGCAAAAGCCATCGAGTGTAAATGGATCTTCAAGAAGAAGATTGACATGGATGGAAATGTCCAGATTTACAAGGCCAGGTTGGTGGCAAAAGGTTTCAAGCAAATTCATGGTATAGACTATGATGAAACCTATTCACCAGTGGCAATGATGAAATCAATTCGGATTCTCCTAGCAACTGCCGCTTATTATGACTATGAGATTTGGCAGATGGATGTGAAAACCGCCTTCCTGAATGGAATCTTGGAGGAGGATGTGTATATGACACAACCTGACGGTTACATTGATCCTAATAATGCTGGGAAAGTATGCAAGCTTCACAAATCCATTTATGGATTGAAGCAAGCATCGAGGAGTTGGAATCTTCGTTTTGATGAAGCAATAAAGAACTTTGACTTCATCAGAAACCAAGAGGAACAATGTGTGTATAAGAAAACTAGTGGGAGCAAAGTGGCGTTTCTTATCCTATATGTCGATGACATATTGCTTCTTGGAAATGATATTCCAATGCTGAAGTCTGTTAAAGACTGGCTGGGAAGTTGTTTTTCCATGAAGGACATGGGTGAAGCCGCGTATGTTCTTGGAATCCGAATCTTTAGAGACAGATCTAAAAAGCTGATTGGACTTTGTCAAGATGCTTATATAGATAAAGTCCTGCATCGATTCGGAATGGATAAATCCAAGAAGGGGTTCACGCCAATGATACATGGTGCTTCACTAAGCAAGGATCAGTGTCCTAAGACACCTGATGAGCTTAAGCGCATGAGTAGGATTCCTTATGCTTCGGCTATAGGATCTATCATGTATGCCATGATCTGTACTCGTCCTGATGTTGCTTATGCACTAAGCATGACGAGTAGGTACCAGTCTAATCCAGGTGAGAGTCACTGGATTGCCGTAAAGAATATCCTGAAGTATTTGAGAAATACTAAGGATAAGTTCTTGGTTTACGGAGGAAGTGAAGTGCTTGAAATCAGTGGATTCACGGATGCAAGTACTTCACTTCCTCCGTAAACCAAGAACTTATCCTTAGTATTTCTCAAATACTTCAGGATATTCTTTACGGCAATCCAGTGACTCTCACCTGGATTAGACTGGTACCTACTCGTCATGCTTAGTGCATAAGCAACATCAGGACGAGTACAGATCATGTCATACATGATAGATCCTATAGCCGAAGCATAAGGAATCCTACTCATGCGCTTAAGCTCATCAGGTGTCTTAGGACACTGATCCTTGCTTAGTGAAGCACCATGTATCATTGGCGTGAACCCCTTCTTGGATTTATCCATTCCGAATCGATGCAAGACTTTATCTATATAAGCATCTTGACAAAGTCCAATCAGCTTTTTAGATCTGTCTCTAAAGATTCGGATTCCAAGAACATACGCGGCTTCACCCATGTCCTTCATGGAAAAACAACTTCCCAGCCAGTCTTTAACAGACTTCAGCATTGGAATATCATTTCCAAGAAGCAATATGTCATCGACATATAGGATAAGAAACGCCACTTTGCTCCCACTAGTTTTCTTATACACACATTGTTCCTCTTGGTTTCTGATGAAGTCAAAGTTCTTTATTGCTTCATCAAAACGAAGATTCCAACTCCTCGATGCTTGCTTCAATCCATAAATGGATTTGTGAAGCTTGCATACTTTCCCAGCATTATTAGGATCAATGTAACCGTCAGGTTGTGTCATATACACATCCTCCTCCAAGATTCCATTCAGGAAGGCGGTTTTCACATCCATCTGCCAAATCTCATAGTCATAATAAGCGGCAGTTGCTAGGAGAATCCGAATTGATTTCATCATTGCCACTGGTGAATAGGTTTCATCATAGTCTATACCATGAATTTGCTTGAAACCTTTTGCCACCAACCTGGCCTTGTAAATCTGGACATTTCCATCCATGTCAATCTTCTTCTTGAAGATCCATTTACACTCGATGGCTTTTGCACCAGCAGGTAAATCAACCAGTGAAAACACTCGGTTAGTAGACATGGAGTCCATCTCGGATTCAGTGGCTTCACGCCACTTTAAGGAGTCAGGGCCCATCATGGCTTCTGCAAAGTTCGAGGGTTCATCACCGTCAATGATCAAAAGATCATGGCAATTAGTCACGAGGAATCCCTGATATCTATCAGGTTCGTGACGGATCCTTCCGGATCTTCGAACTTCAGGTACTGCAGGTTCAGGTTCTATTACAACTTCATGTAATTCATCCTGCTGTTCTTCCTCATTAGGTTGAACAGGTTCCTGTCCTTCTTGAATTTCATCAAGTTGTACCTTACTCCCACTATCCTTTCTAGAGAGAAACTCCCTTTCAAGAAAAGTACAATCCCGAGCAACAAATATTTTGTTCTCGGATCGCAGATAGAAGTAATAAGCCTTGGTATCCCTAGGATAACCAATGAAGTAGCATTTGTCAGATTTTGGTGTAAGCTTGTCTGAGATTAATCTTTTGACATAGGCTTCACAACCCCAAATTCTGAGAAAAGACATTGCTGGAGCTTTTCCAGTCCATATCTCATATGGTGTCTTTGCTACTGCCTTTGATGGCACTCTGTTCAGTGTGAACGTTGCGGTGAGCAAAGCATATCCCCAAAGGGATATAGGAAGGTCTGTGTGACTCATCATGGATCGGACCATATCTAACAATGTCCGATTCCTTCTCTCAGACACACCATTCCACTGTGGTGTTCCAGGAGGTGTGAGTTGGGAGATAATCCCACACTCACTCAGATGATCACGAAATTCCTGGCTCAAGTATTCTCAGACAAGCTTACACCAAAATCTGACAAATGCTACTTCATTGGTTATCCTAGGGATACCAAGGCTTATTACTTCTATCTGCGATCCGAGAACAAAATCTTTGTTGCTCGGGATTGTACTTTTCTTGAAAGGGAGTTTCTCTCTAGAAAAGATAGTGGGAGTAAGGTACAACTTGATGAAATTCAAGAAGGACAGGAACCTGTTCAACCTAATGAGGAAGAACAGCAGGATGAATTACATGAAGTTGTAATAGAACCTGAACCTGCAGTACCTGAAGTTCGAAGATCCGGAAGGATCCGTCACGAACCTGATAGATATCAGGGATTCCTCGTGACTAATTGCCATGATCTTTTGATCATTGACGGTGATGAACCCTCGAACTTTGCAGAAGCCATGATGGGCCCTGACTCCTTAAAGTGGCGTGAAGCCACTGAATCCGAGATGGACTCCATGTCTACTAACCGAGTGTTTTCACTGGTTGATTTACCTGCTGGTGCAAAAGCCATCGAGTGTAAATGGATCTTCAAGAAGAAGATTGACATGGATGGAAATGTCCAGATTTACAAGGCCAGGTTGGTGGCAAAAGGTTTCAAGCAAATTCATGGTATAGACTATGATGAAACCTATTCACCAGTGGCAATGATGAAATCAATTCGGATTCTCCTAGCAACTGCCGCTTATTATGACTATGAGATTTGGCAGATGGATGTGAAAACCGCCTTCCTGAATGGAATCTTGGAGGAGGATGTGTATATGACACAACCTGACGGTTACATTGATCCTAATAATGCTGGGAAAGTATGCAAGCTTCACAAATCCATTTATGGATTGAAGCAAGCATCGAGGAGTTGGAATCTTCGTTTTGATGAAGCAATAAAGAACTTTGACTTCATCAGAAACCAAGAGGAACAATGTGTGTATAAGAAAACTAGTGGGAGCAAAGTGGCGTTTCTTATCCTATATGTCGATGACATATTGCTTCTTGGAAATGATATTCCAATGCTGAAGTCTGTTAAAGACTGGCTGGGAAGTTGTTTTTCCATGAAGGACATGGGTGAAGCCGCGTATGTTCTTGGAATCCGAATATTTAGAGACAGATCTAAAAAGCTGATTGGACTTTGTCAAGATGCTTATATAGATAAAGTCCTGCATCGATTCGGAATGGATAAATCCAAGAAGGGGTTCACGCCAATGATACATGGTGCTTCACTAAGCAAGGATCAGTGTCCTAAGACACCTGATGAGCTTAAGCGCATGAGTAGGATTCCTTATGCTTCGGCTATAGGATCTATCATGTATGCCATGATCTGTACTCGTCCTGATGTTGCTTATGCACTAAGCATGACGAGTAGGTACCAGTCTAATCCAGGTGAGAGTCACTGGATTGCCGTAAAGAATATCCTGAAGTATTTGAGAAATACTAAGGATAAGTTCTTGGTTTACGGAGGAAGTGAAGTGCTTGAAATCAGTGGATTCACGGATGCAAGTTTTCAGACAGATAAGGATGATTTCCGGTCACAGTCTGGCTACATCTTCTGTCTGAATGGCGGTGCAGTAAGTTGGAAGAGTTCCAAGCAGAGCACCGTGGCAGATTCCACAACTGAAGCTGAATACATCGCTGCTTCGGAAGCTGCGAAGGAAGGAGTTTGGATAAGGAACTTCTTGATTGAACTCGGTGTATTCCCAAATGCCACTGAGCCTCTAGCACTGTATTGTGACAACAATGGTGCAATTGCTCAAGCCAAGGAACCGAGACATCATCAGAAATCCAAACACATTATGAGAAGGTATCACCTGATTCGTGATATAGTGAATATAGGTGAAGTGATGGTCAGCAGAGTTCCCACTGATGAGAACGTGGCTGACCCGTTGACAAAGCCACTCCCGAGACCTAAGCACGAGTTGCATACTGCTGCTGTAGGAATTAGAGATATTCAAATGTAATCTCTTTTTGAGTGGGAGTTGTGAGGGCTTTTGTTTTAGTTATTTTGATTGGTTCATGTAAACATTTTAAATGTTAATGAAATTTTATTTCTGGATTATTTTTAACTGTGATATAAAATAATCGTTCCAAAATGATTCATGTCATTATATATGGGTCATCGAAGTACATGAGTTGACTTGATCCTGAAACCCCATATTTAACGAAATGACATAAATCATAATGTCCATAGTCGAAGGTTGTTGAATTGGAACACCAACAACCACTTGAGACTAGATTGTGTTGAGACTTATGACCAAGTTTCGAGGGGTCATAGATGCGCGGCATCAAAGTCGACACATAGGTATATGTAGGGGAACATATGACCGGACATGGCCCGCTGATGAGAACTCTACAAGATATTAATATCTGTGTCATAAGAGGTTCTCATATACGACTATAGAGTATAGTCCTTAGACCTGAGTTCGCATGCATATGGCTGCACATGGAGTAATACGCTTTGATCATTGTCTAACGCTGTTTCGTAACTGGGAGCTATACGGTCCTTGGTTGGGTGTATTATGAATTGTGTGGTTCATAGTGATGGAACAAGATGGGATTTGTCCCTGCCGTTTAACGGAGGTAATATCTCTAGGCCAATCGGAGATTTGATAGCTGGTAAGAGAATGGCCATTCCCAAACGGACTTGCCCAAGTCGTTTGCATTGTCAGTATCAAATCTGGTCCGATAAACATGGTCTAGCTATATAAGGATGACACACATCTTGCCTTATGCCAGATCGAGATATTAAGACAAAAGGACTAGGGAATGTAGGATTCCAGTACAATCGGAAGATTGTTGGGAATGTCCTTTGTAGAATTCCAGTACAAGTGGGAGATTGTTGGGAATGTCCTGAAATCTACCGTACTATCTCTAGAAAGTATGATAAGTGTCGAGATCAGACATAAGTCATAAATACTGGGTGATCATGATGGTACGGTAGATTTCAGGACATTCCCAACAGTATGGCTGTGTTCTTATGATGAGACACGAGTAGGAATCTTTTGAGGAGTTCCAAAATGAAGTATAGAACCGATTTGACAGAAGTGTTGAGATCCTCGATTAGATCGCGGAGGAAAATACTTAAGTCAAGAATTGGATGATCATTTGAGTGAGTGTGAAGTCATACCACAGCTCTTTTCTCATGGAAAGCCTAATTGGTGTTTCTGAGAGAATGAATCGGATCTTATTGGATATGCTCCGATTAATGATGAGTCACATGAATCTTCCATTATCCTTTTAAAATACGTTCTAAAATGAATAAGTTTACGCAAATTATGTTTCTATCAGAATCAGTTGAAAGACACCACATTGGATGTGGACTGGGTGATTTCCAAGTATGTTTTACTGATTAATTGGGATTGCAAGGTTTGTGTAAGGCAGTTGTCAACAAACAAACTTGAATCCAAATCTGATAAGGGCTGCTTCGCCGGTTGTCCTAAGGAAACCGAGGCTTAGTACTTTTGCAACCAATCCGAGAACAAAGTTTTGTTGTTCGGAACCATGTTTTTCCAAGAAAACAGTGGGAGTAAAAGTACAGCTCGAAGAAATTCGAGAAACACAGAAGGCTGTTAAACCTGTTGAGGAAGAGCAGCGGTTGGATCTACAGAGTGTTGTAGGATCTAAACCTGTGGAGCCAGAATTTCGCTGATCCTGATGGATCCGTCACTAAACCGAGGGTGATTCCTCATGACCGATTGCCGTGATCTGATGATCATTGAAAAGTGACGAACATGCGAAATTCAAAGAAGCGATGGTGAGCCCCAACTCCGAAAATTTGCTAGGTATGCATGTTAGCTTCACCGATCTATTTATAGATTGAAGCAAACATCTTGGAGTTGGAATCTATGTTCTGTTAAAACGGTCAAAGGCTTTGACTCGATCATGAACGAATAGAAACCGTGCGTTTACAAGTAAACAAGTGGGAGCGTAGTTGCAATTCTCAAAACTGTATGTTTATAACACACTTAATCTCATAAACGACGTTCCGACGCTGAAGTCTAGTCAAGGTTTGGGTCGGAAGTCAAATTCAATAATAGACGTGGGAGAAGCCGCGAAAGTTCTTGGAATATGGATCCATTGAGATGGATCAGAAGAGCTAATTGGATCGTGTCAGAATCCTTATGATTATAAGGTACTGGACAGTTCAAATATGCATGACTCCAAGAACAGCTTCATACCAAAGGTCTTATGGCAATAATCTTAGCAAGATGAAGTGTCTTGGACACTAGCTGAGCTAGTATCTATGAGTGTGATTCCTTATGCTTCAGCAATAGAATCCATAATAAATGCCATATTTAACGCTCGTATAGATGCAGTTTACGCATATAGCATGACGAGAAGATACCAATATGTTCCGGTAAGAGTCACTGGACAGTTGTAAGGAATATCCCCAAGTGTTTGAGAAACACTAAGGATAGGTTCTTGTACAACTGAGGAAATGACGAATCTGTTAAGAGTAGTTAGACAGACAAAGATGATTCACGGTTCCCACCTGTTTATGTCTCTTTGTCTGTGTGTAGCGGGGCTATCTGTTGGAAAGGTTTCCAAGCAGTGGACCGCAGAATAGTGCTTATTAAAGAACAGCAGTGTGGTTTGTTGAAATGGCTCCAAGCAAGAACACCGCAGCATCTCTCACAACCTAAGCATGAGTTTCATGCTGTTGCTGTAGGTACTAGATATCTGAAGACGTGGTCTAGATTCTAGTGGGAGTTATGTTAGTTATGATGTTCAGATAGACATGATGTAGTCATGATTATGAAAAACTGACATCAGCATTATTTGATCATTGGATGATTAAATAATAGTCCCAAGTATTTTATGTTCATGTTATAGGACATCAAGTTGAGGACTTGATCATGAAACCCTATAAGTAAAAAGGTGACATAAATTATGATTGTCCCTAGTCGAGATTGTCAAAGTGGGACACTGATAATCGCGAGAGACTAGCTTGTGAGGTGACTGTTGACTAAGTTTCATGGAGTCAATGATATGAGTATCACAGTCAGTCACATAGATATATGTTGGTGAACATATGATCGGACATGACCCACTAATGAGAACTCTACAGGATAGTTATATCTGTGTCATGAGAGTTTCTCATTACGACTATAGAGTATAGTCCTTAGACCTGAGTTCATCATACTTTCTAGTATATGAATTGGTGCACTTTGACCTTGTCAAACGTCGATCCGTAAATGGCGGCTATAAAGACATTGCTTAGGTGTATCATGAAGTATATGTAGAAACAGGGATGGAACAAGAAGGGATTTGTCCCTCCTATATAACAGGGGATAAATATCTCAGGGCCCATCGAAGATTTGATACTGAGAAAATGCATGGCCGTGCTCAAACGAGGTGATTGTCAGTCGTTTTTTTTTATCAGTATAGATCAGAAGTTCGATGAACATGATGTTGGCTATAATAAGGATGACACAGTTCCTTGCCTTATGCCATATCGAGATATAGCGATAAAGGGATTATGGGAATAGATGGTTCCAGTACAAGTGGGAGATTGTTGGGATTATGTCCTGAAATCACATTGTACTTATTCTAAAGATAGTTGTATTGTCGAGATCGGACAATTCATGTGATACTGGGTAGTCATAATGTTTTGCTAGAAACCGCTTATGACAAATGAGTTGTAACTCATTTCTAGTATCATGTGAACCTAAAGGGTCATACACCTAAGAAAGTTGGATACGCTTCTGTAGGGAATTGATCATTGGCATATGGTCCGATCAATGTGTATTGGGTGCACATTGAATTCGTGTTTTAAGAGGTGTGTCGATCGATGCCATTGGTGCGTCGATCGATACAAGAGGTGTGTCGATCGTTGCCATTGGGTGCAACGATCGACACAAGGTCGATATCGTAACTGATGTTACGGTTTGTAAACCGTGGGCCTATTTGTAGGGGCCAGGTTACACGACCTAGAGAGAGAGCCGTCGCAGACAGTTTTTCTTGATAGAAAACAGACCCTCTTCCTTGAGAAACACGTAGAGAAACCCAGGAGATCCGATCACCGGTACTAGCATCCCGGCGGATTCCAGCTTGTGTGCGTGTGGACTACGATAGAGGCGCAGCGATTGAGGCACTCTAGATCTTGTTTACCTGCTCCAATTTCTGCTGCCAATCTCCAGGTAATCACGAGGTCAGTTCTTAGATTCAGTCACCTAGACCCTGGATCCTATGGATTCTAACAAACTCATCATCAGCGCACCACTAAGAAGAAACATCTCCAAAGGATGACACAAGAAGAAGATACTGAAAAGGGGCTAACCATATGTAGCATCACAACTAGCTCAGCCGATAGCATCACAACTAGCTCATCAGACTTGCCATATATGGAACTTTCCGGGATTAGAAGACAACAAACCTATCTTTGGAAACCAGAAGATATTCTTCAACCACCTAAGAATCCCCAACACGTCAGTATCTCTACCACAATGCACAAGATCAAACGGAGATGCACTTGGCCCGACTTCCCTTATTCAAACCGCAAAACATACATGAAGATCACTTTTGATGCCCAAATGTCCCAACGGCTACATTAGTGGTTCAAGGCATATTATATCAACCAGGAGATGCCCATTAATCATGGACATACAAAGAAGATCTCACACTACAAGGAAGATTAGACCACTTGCCAAATTCATTCCAACGGCTATATTGAGCCAATTAGTCTTCTATCATTAATTATTTGCATTCTGAGTATTTTGTTTCCATTTTCAGCATTATAGACGTTAGGATAGAGTCATGGATGAGCCTTTATAAGCTCAGTAGCTTATTTGTAAAAACCACCCTTGATTTTAAGAATTATTCAGTAAAACGTTTTGTGTTTGCTTTTACAAAGAATTGTCTTTGTGTTTTGTCATTTCAAGCTAAGTGTGGATTCACTCTGCTTGTGTGATTGAAGAGTTCAGTAGCTTGTGGATTCAGGCTATTCTATTCGTGGTTGAGTGTGGATTCATTCAACAACTCTATCTCCATCATTCCATTCATCTATCGGTTCCTTGTTTGATTAGATCAACCATTGAATCATCCATCTGATCAGAACATAAGCTTGAGTCTAAGATCATACAAGCCTTGACAGCCTGAGCTTGTATCATTTTGGTATCAGAGCTGAAGTTCCTTCAGCCCCCAGGTCGTATCTATCCTTTAAAATTTCTTATTTGCATTCATCTAGTTCTGTTTTCATTGCATCTTCAATTAAAAAAAAAAACTCATAAAAACTGTTTTCTGCACTTGTTCATCTTTGACAATCTTATTTTCTTGCATCTAGATCATTAAGATTCGAAAACCAAAAAAAAAAAAATCTGTTTAGTCATATTTCCATTTTGCTTGCATCGTGTTTAAGACTCATAAAACCCATATTTCCTATTTCTAGCTCATTCTGATTTCATCTTACCTTTTTTTAACTTGAATTTGAATTTTTTTTCCTTTTCCTTTTGATTCATTTCGAAATTGCATTCCTCTTTTACTATTTTTCACTTATATTTTGAAAGTTTTACTTTTCACCTTAAGCTTTAAAAAAAAAAAAGACCATAAACTTTTATTTTCTCATAAGTTTACCTTCCTTTCTTGATATATTTCGAAAACCTACCTAAGTTGTGTTATTCTCTTTTGTTTTCTGTTGTAGAACAACCACAACAGCCATGGAAGATGAATATGAAACAAATGGTTTCAACACCTCATAGATTGATTGGGGTGATGAAGAGAGCTCATGGAGTAAAGAAGGAGAGTTCTCTGAAGAATCTGAGGCAGAGGAAGCAGCATCTGAAGCTAGTTTTGAAACAGATTCTGAGCATGACCAAGAAGAAATTGAGCTTGAAGATGAACCATACTCAAGAGTGACAAAATCACAGCCACCAAGGACTTCCCAACGAATCTCATGGAGTGCCCCAATCCGTGCAACATTCCAAGCCACCTACAAGTCAAAAGTCAGGTTAATTTTGGATGATGGATATTATTATTTTGGACCTGAATTCTTTGTATATCCAGGAGGAAAAGTCAGCTATATAGATTGGGAAAACAACATGGAAGAGTACTTTAACTACTATTGTGTTCCTGATGAAGAGCGACTTCACATAGCACTTGGTCAACTCACCAATGAAGCTCTAAGATGGTGGAACAAAGAGGAGTATGAGAGATGGTACTACAAGGAGCCAAAGATCAGAACATGGGAGGACTTGAAGTTGAGCATGTGGGAGAAGTATTGTTCACAGAACAAAACTACTTATCCACCGAACGGATCATCAACTCCTAAACTCGTGCAAGATGCTAATACCTCTCAAACAAAGTATCAAGGTAATAGCTCTATCTCTAAGAATACCCTAGAACTAATGTGTTATAAGTGTAAGAACATGGGTCATATTGCTAAGGACTGTCCAAGAAAGAAGACCACCACATCAAATGGTGAAAAGCTAGTACAACAAGAGGCCAAAAGAGGAGAAAAGCAACCAGCAGCCTCTGAACCAATTAGTGAGTTTCCCACCTTCAGTTTAGCACCAGTAGAGCATACTCACGAAGTCTTGAAAGCGAAAACAGAGTTGAGCACCAATTCATTGTCTAAACTACAAGACAGCCCCATAATTGAAGAAGTTTAATTCTTGGCTAATAACAAGGTGAATTCTAAACTTAAGTGAATAAACTTGCTTGTCAAACCACTGTTATGATGCATTTGTCTCTGGTCCAAAAGGTTCATGAAGGTTTAGGTGCCAAAGAAGATATGGAACAACACCAATGTCATGTTCCACAAGCAGGCAAAGAACAAGAGTACATTCAAGAACTTGAGAAAGATCATGGAGCTTCAACCAATGATGTACTAGAGCACAAAACCTCTAGTAGTACACGCACCAGAAGAGAGGAGACTCTGAACCAGCTTGTCAAAGCCATAATGGTAAGCTCCAACCTTGCACAACCTGTTTTTAAAGTCTCAAGCTCAGATATAATACACTTGATCTTTCCCTTAAGAGTTGACTTAGGTACATGTGTGATAAAGATCAAGAAGCCAAAGGCAGAAGGAGTCTTGAGAGCGAGGAAGAAACTGAGCCATCTTTTAATATATAAGAAACAAGCAAATCAAAGACTTGCTTCAACCAAACATGAGGTTGTTTCTGAACTTGAGCTGAGTATTCTTGACTATCAATCTGCTGGTATGATGCACTTGTCCATAGAGTCAAATGATGATATAGGACCAGAAGCCAAGAATACTAAAACCAGAAGAGAATTTAAAGAAGAACCACCATACCAAAGAAAGGATATTACATCTATTAACAAGGTGAGTCTTTCTTTGATTCATTTCATCTCTAATGATTCAACATCTGTGTTAAAGGACTTGTTAAGCTTGCAAGAAGATGAAATATCACAAGCACATGAAGTTGACTTTAAGGAACAGGATTCAAACTGTTTTAAGAAGCCCATAACGCACTTGTATCTTTGCCTAAGGGTTGAACATGTTTCAGGTACTAAGGATGTGAGAAACCAAGAAGCTACCAAAGGAGAGACTAATACCACTACTTGTCAGCCTGTGGAGAACACCATTACACCAGAACATTGCAGAGGATTAATCCTATCTTATCTGCTTAAAGGAGACCCACCTGACAAGCCACACATGACCAAACCTAAATGCTACAAAGGTAAGGCTCTAAACTCCCTAATTAGGATGAAAGCTAACTTGCTTTCTCTTGGTGCAGATTATATAGTTTCGAGGTCGAAACCTTTCCAAGAGGGAGAGTATGATGAGGACATCAAGTCATCATCAACTAAGGAGCCAGGAAACAAATCACATGGAAAAGGGAGCATGGATCCGAGAAGATTTAACAAGACATATGAGCTTGTCTTAGCTCAAGTGGAGACCAAGGTCAAGACATCTAGCTCAACACCTATTGTGCAAACACACTCAACTCATCATCAGCGAGCCACTAAGAAGAAACTTCTCCAAAGGATGACACAAGAAGAAGATACTGAAAAGGGGCTAACCATATGTAGCATCACAACTAGCTCAGCCGATAGCATCACAACTAGCTCAGCAGACTTGCAATATATGGAACTTTCCGGGATTAGAAGACAACAAACCTATCTTTGGAAACCAGAAGATATTCTTCAACCACCTAAGAATCCCCAACACGTCTGTATCTCTACCACAATGCACAAGATCAAACGGAGATGCACTTGGACCGACTTCCCTTATTCAAACCGCAAAACATACATGAAGATCACTTTTGATGCCCAAATGTCCCAACGGCTACATGAGTGGTTCAAGGCATATTATATCAACCAGGAGATGCTCATTAATCATGGACATACTAAGAAGATCTCACGCTACAAGGAAGATCAGACCACTTGCCAAATTCATTCCAACGGCTATATTGAGCCAATTAGTCTTCTATCATTAATTCTTTGCATTCTGAGTATTTTGTTTCCATTTTCAGCATTATAGTCGTTAGGATAGAGTCATGGACGAGCCTTTATAAGCTCAGTAGCTCATTTGTAAAAACCACCCTTGATTTTAAGAATTATTCAGTAAAACGTTTTGTGTTTACTTTTACAAAGAATTGTCTTTGTGTTTTGTCATATCAAGCTAAGTGTTGATTCACTCTGCTTGTGTGATTGGCGAGTTCAGTAGCTTGTGGATTTAGGCTATTCTATTCGTGGTTGAGTGTGGATTCATTCAACAACTCTATCTCCATCATTCCATTCATCTATCGGTTCCTTGTTTGATTAGATCAACCATTGAATCATCCATCTGATCAGAACATAAGCTTGAGTCTGAGATCATACAAGCCTTGACAGCCTGAGCTTGTATCAACGCATCAACCTATCTCTTCCGCGGATTTCCAAAGGTATGCCTTGTTTTCCCGACTTATGCTGGCGATGCCTTGTGTCCTGATCCTATATTTTTTTGTTCAGTCAAGTGGAACACCACAGCTAAAGTCGCTCCAGCCGAGTTAGTGAAACCAAAGATGGGAAAGGTTAAGAAGATAGTCTCGGTCGATTAATCGCAGAAGATCACGTCCAAACCCTCAGGTTCTGTTGAGCCGTCTAAGGAGAAGGATGTGGATCCATCGCTTCAAGGCGATGTCGAACCGATAATCACTGCTAGTGAGAAGTCGGCTGCTCAAGCCGTTGTGACTGCTAATCCAACTATGGCGGCTACGGCTAAAAACATTTCTACCTAAGACTCAGCCTAGAAAGAGGACGGCGGACGAAAGGCCAAGTCAGGAGAAACCGGCAAAGAGGGCTGCTGTAGCAATTAAGCCCGTTGAAGAAGCTTCTGCTAACAAGACGGTCGCCGATAAATCCAGTAAGAAGAATAACCCGTGGAAGCAGTTTTACGAAGAGACCAGAGATGTCGCCGATGCTTCGGGCAACCAAAAGCCTTTCGTCTCCCGCAAGGAGATTATCTTGGTTCGCCCGCACGGTCCTCGGAAATATGGAGATGTGCGACCTTCAATTCATAACTTTGCTTATCAGTACGAGAGCGAAGTTCCACTCATTGACAACCTTTGAGCGTGTTTTGACATGTTGACCTGTGTGCGGGGGAACGAATCGGACTGGCTGGTTTTGCAGGAGCTACCTCATTCTGATGCCATCCTTAAACTGAAGCAAGCCGAGGCAACAGTAAGTCTTTCTTTGAAGAGTTCCATCCATTTGTTTCTTTAACGACTTTTGTTTTTATTTCAGATGATCGCGGCGTCGAACCGCGTGGCCCTCGAAAGTTCTTGGAGTGCTCAGAAGATGGCTGACGCGGTTACCAAGCGAGACGAGCTCTTTAAGAAGGCGAAGAAAGAGAAGGAGGCTCTCGAAGCAAGCAATTCAGATCTTATGAGTAAGCTTCGTGATGTGGAGGAAAAAACTGCGCTTAACAGAGGAGAAGGCGAAAGCCGGCGTCCTTTAGTTTCAGGCGGATAAGAAGAGTCAGCAGAGATTCTGTGCCGACTTGGTTCAGAAATAGAGGGACCGCGTTGAAGCTGCGGTAAGGGCGAAGGCGCAGACTCATTTTGACCTCTTCCAGCGCTTTGTGAAGGACCAGGAGGCTGCTACCGCGCTACAGATTGAGCAGGGTCAGATTTCCTGTCTCAAGAAATGCTTGGTGAAGCTCGGCGGAGAGGGCGTGCCGATTCCGAAGTTGGTCTTTGATCAAGTTGCGGCGGATGAGATCGCGGTTGATGCCAAGTTTTATCAGCTGAACATCGTGACGAAAGATGAGCTGACATTTTTCCTTTCGCCGACTCGCCATCCACTCTTGATCCTCTTCCGCGATTCGCCACCCCGTGTTCTGAGGGATATTTATGAGTTCGGGACCAACCGTGGGGTGATTCCAGAAGCGATTCCTGCCAGTCTCATTCAGACAGTTAGCTCGGAGATCGCGGCTCCCGATGGTGTGCCGAAAACGGCACTGGACACAAATGCTGAGGCCAACGAAACCGAGAAGGCAAATGACCCGGAGAAGTCGACAGGCGGTGTTGGTGCCGGGGCCGAGTGATTTATTTTGTTTTTGTATGCGTGTAAAATTATCTGTTTAATTTCTGTAAAACTTATCGTCCTCTCTTTTCATGAGGAAAATTAAGTTGTTTTTTGTGGTGCAATAAATCTACTCCTTTTCTTTTAACTCGTTTAAAGAATCAAAATGAGTAGTGACTGGATCATTAGATCGGCTTCCTATTAGGGTTCATGCTTGCAATTTAATCGGACTATCTTGTATTTAAACTTGTTCTTGACAAATTAAAACAGATAGCGATTAGATTACGTATGACATAAGGCGGTTTGCAAGGCTTCTCTGTGCTCGGCTTAGTTGTTCAAAGGACAGACGAATGTGCGAGGGTTAGTGCTCGGCTTATTTGTTATCGCCCACCACAGAGAAAGTACGGGTACAAACCCGGTTTCAGTGCGAGACGGATCTTGGCTTTTCCTTACCATGATGTGCACCTCATGCGTAAGGAAGAGCACACTCCTGGACAGGGAGCACGGTGCTGATAGTGCGAGTCTTATTGGATGCTCGGCTTAAAGTCAAGGCGTGTATTGCTTGACTTTTGCGGACTAAGAAGTCCGGCTTTCTGCGAGCTTTTAAAATCGGCTTCTGCGAACTACGAAGCTTGGCTTTTTTTTGCGAGTTTTTAAACTCGGCTTTTGCGAACTAAGGAGCTCGACTTTTTGGCGAGTTTTTATACTCGGCTTTTGCGAACTAAGGAGCTCAGCTTTATTTGCGAGTTTTTATACTCGGCTTTTGCGAACTAAGGAGCTCGGCTTAAGCTGTAAAATAAAGATTTTATTAGATTTGTGACTGTGCCGATGAAGGCTGCCTACGTATCTTCCAAGGAAGAATCAAGTCACTCGTAGTTCATACATAGGATTTTTTTTTTTAATAATGGGCTTGCCGTCTTAGAAGTATTCTTTCAGGCTTGCTGAATTCTAGGAATGCGGCAAAGCTTTTCCCTTCATTGACTCGAGTTCGTAAACGCCGGGCTTGATGACTTTTATTATCTTGTAGGGTCCTTCCCATTTCGCGCCGAGTTTGCCCGCTCTCCATTCCTTGGTGTTTTCATAGACTTTTCGAAGGACATAATCGCCGACTTGAAAGTGTCGCTCTTTGACTTTCTGGTTATAGTACCGAGTTGCGAGCTGCTGGTAGTTTTGAATGCGGAGTAGAGCTCGATTTCGTTCTTCCTCTATTGTATCGAGGGCTTGAATCAACATCTTCTCGTTGATCTCGTTATGTTGCGGCATAAGGGATCGGCAGAGAGTATAGATGTTCGCCTCCACCGGGACCATTGCTTCCACGCCGAAGGCTAAGGAAAACAGAGTGGCCCCAGTTACGCGGCGAGGAGTTGTACTATGCGACCAAAGGACTCCATCTAACTCATCAGCCCAAACTCGTTTTTTTGCTTTCAAGACGTCTTTTAATGCCGACAATGATGGTTTTGTTTGTGGCTTCGGCTTGTCCGTTTCCTTGAGGAAATTTTGGTGTCGACTTACTGAGCCGTATATCCCACTTCTTGCAGAACCCTTCGAACAGGTTTGATGTAAATTGCGATCCGTTGTCCGTGACGTTTCTTAGGGCAACCCATATCGGCATATAATGTATTTCCAGACGAAGTTCTGAACTTGGACGTCATGGATTGCTACATATGCTTTGGCTTCGACCCACTTCGTGAAGTAGTCGGTCATGATCAGCAGGAAGCGCCTTTGATTGGACAGTGGCAATGGGCCAACGATGTCCATTTCCCATCTCATGAATGGATAAGCCGCGTTGGATGTGGTGAGTAGCTCTGTATGTCGATGTATGAATGGTGCATGTCGTTGACACTTCTCGCACTTGTTGGAATATGTCTCACAATCGGCGAACATAGTCGGCCAATAGTGCCCGTTTAGCTTAATTTTAAGAGCAAGGGACCGACCTCCGGAATGATTCCTGCGTTCCCCTGAATGTGTTTCTTCGAGAATTCAGCGGACTTCATCTCCATGTATGCATCTGAGAAGGATTTTATTGGCCGAGTATTTGTAGAGTATACCGTTGTGTATAGTATATCGTGCACTTCTGACTTTAAGTCTTCGCGCTGCCCACTTCTCCTCGGGAAGTTTTCCTTCCGTTAAATACGTTCTTATTTCTTTTCGCCAATCCTCATTGTCGTCTGTTAGGAGTGCAATGAGATCAGTGCCTTTTGCATGACTATCAGGACACATGTCGTCTTGGCCATCCTGTTGGATCGCGAGAACGATATCATCGGAAATGGATTCTTTGTGATTGTTCTCGGGCGGCAGGATGCTTGGTTCGTGAATCGTCTCCACTGGGATTCGTCGACAGAGGTCGGGATTCGATGCCAGAGATGCGAGTGCATCTGCTGGGGCATTTTCTTTCCTCGGTATCTGGACAATATCAAAGAACTCGAAAGAGTTGGTAAGCTCTAATGCCGCCTTTTGATATGCTTCCATTCGCTCGTTTTTAGCCTCATAATCTCTGTTGATTTGATTCGCAACAAGCATGGAGTCGCAATGGGCCAAAAGATGTCGCACTCCGATTTCTCTTGCTAGTCTGAGGCCGGCTAACAGAGCTTCGTACTCGGCTGTATTGTTAATGCCGTGAAACCCAGTTTGAATGACTGTTCTAGCACTTCTCCGGTTGGTGATATGAGATGCACTCCTACCCCGGCTCCCCGTTTTGATGAAGCGCCATCAACAAATAGTTTCCAGTTCTTGTCTTCTACCTGAGTATCGACATCTAATTCAGGTGATAACTCTACGAGGAAATCAGTTATTACCTGAGATTTGGCGGTCGTCCTATTTCTGTACTCGATGTCGTACTCGCTGAGTTCCACTACCCACTTTGCCAGGCAGCCAGATTGTTCTGGGCTGTGTAAGATTGTCCGAAGAGGCTGGCTACTCAGCACAGCAATTGAGTGTGACTGTAAGTAAGGTCGTAATTTCCGTGCCGAGATAACGACTGTGAGAGCCAGTTTTTCCATTGCGGGATATCTGGTCTCGGCCCGTTCATCGTTTTGCTCACGTAGAAGATCGGCTTCTGCTCTCCTCGATCTTCTCGAACTAAGACACCACTGACTGCAGTTGTTGAGACCGCGATGTACAGAAAAAGTGTCTCGCCGTTTTCAGGCTTCGATAGTATTGGCGAGTTCGATAAGTAGTCTTTAAGCTGAATGAAGGCTTCCTGACACTTGTCGTCCCATATAAACCTCTTGTTTCCCCGGAGGAGCTCATAGAAAGGCAATCATTTATCCGTCGAACGAGATATGAATCTGTTTTGGGCGGCTATGCGACCGGTTAGACATTGTACCTCTTGTGTATTCTTGGGAGATGGTAAGTCAATTATTGCCGAGATCTGTTTTGGATTAGCTTCTATCCCTCTTTGGGTGACCAAGTATCCGAGGAATTCTCCTGATGTTACTCCAAACGTACATTTGGCCGGGTTAAGCTTCATTTCATATCGGTTGAGGATGTTAAAATATTCCTTCAGATGGCCGACATGCTGAGAGGCGACTAAGGATTTAACCAACATATCGTCAATGTATACCTCCATCGTCGTGCCGAGTTGGCCTGCGAACATTCGATTGACCAATCGTTGGTATGTAGCGCCGGTGTTCTTAAGGCCAAATGGCATGACCTTGTAGCAATAGGTGCCGCGTTCTGTGATGAATGCCGTCTTCTCCCGATCGTCTGGATTCATAAGAATTTGATTATATCCTGAAAACGCATCCATAAACGAAAGCAGCTCGTTCCTTGCCGTGGCTTCAACAAGTCTATCGATATGCTGCAAAGGAAAGCTGTCCTTTGGACAGGTTTTGTTGAGATCTGTGAAGTCGACACAGACTCTCCACTTCCCGTTTTTCTTCTTAACAACGACCGGATTGGCAAGCCAGTGGGGATACTTGAATTCCTGAATCGATCCGGCATCGAGTAATTTGTCCACCTCGTCGTTCACGGCTTTGGCTCTTTCTGGACCGAGCTTACGCCTTTTTTGCTTAATTGGCTTGTAAGTTGGGTCGACATTGAGTTCGTGCGTTGTGATTGTTGGGTTGATACCTTTCATATCCTTGACTGACCATGCGAAGGTCGCAACGTTTTGCTGTAAGAAGGCGATTAGCTCCTTTTTGATATCTTCAGGTAATTCTGGACCGATCCCTACGCATTTGTTTGCATCAGAGTCATCGATGACGATTTGCTGGATAAGCTCTTTTTCGGGCCCTTTCTGCCTTGCTTAGTGTTGATCATGCATGACGGTACCCTTATCTTGTGCTCTCTCGCGAAACACGACCGACTTGCTCTTTGACATCCTTTAACCTTCTGGATTCCCTTAGGTGAGGGGAATTTTAGACACTGATGATAAGTCGAAGATACCGCCTTCATGATGTATAGCCATGGTATGCCGAGAATAACGTTGTAAATGGTCGGTTTGTCAATGATATGGAACTTCACCATTCTGTTAACTCCTCCTGCGTAAACCGGCAGTTTGATCGTTCTGATCGTGTATGTCGTCTCGCTGGTAAAACCGGTGAGCGGCTTAGCTTTCTGTTTGATGTCTTCTTCCTTGATCTCCATCTTTTTGAGCGTATCTAGAAAGATTAGATCAATCGAGCTACCTGTATCGACTAGGATTCGAGATACCTGACAGCTTCCAATGAGGAGCTCAACCACCAGTGGATCGTTATGAGGATAATGGGACCCGTAGAGATCTTGGTCAGTGAAGATGACGGGAGGATCATCAGACAGGATCGGTTGAGGTGCGTTTTGCGCGGCTAACGCCAGGCGCTCGTATACCTTGATCGATCGAACCGAGTCGTTTACGGAGATCAGGCCGCCCATAATCATTTTGATTCTTCGGACGGCTTTAGGAGTCTCTTCTTCGTCTTCTTCTTCATCTCGGTCGAGCTTTAAAGCTATGCTTTTAATGCGCCGCTGTTGATTGCCCTTGCTTGGGTGCTTGTCCATCGACCTTTTGCTCTTCTCGAACTCGTTGCGATTCTTCCCTCAATCTGTCTATTGCTGCATTAATTTCTTCGCTTGAGAGCCGAGCATACAGTGCGTCTTTGAGGTTTCGAAATTCCGAAGTATCGTGCGAGGTGGCTTTATGGTACTTGCAATACTTTTCTTCCGGTGCGGAAGCAGCTTGCGGTGCCGTCTCCTTGTCCTCCTTGCTCCACTTGTTCCAAGGTTTTGATGAACGCTGTTTACCGGTGTTGCCGACAACCATAGTTGTCTTGGCCCCTTTGTCGTAATGTTGCCTTGGTTCTTTATCCTCCTTTTTATCGGTCTGCTTGACATAGCCGAATTTCTTAGCTAGGGCCACCTTTTTCTCCTCCAATTCTACGATTTTGTTTGCTCAATGAAGGGTGTCTTCAAATGTCAATGGTGGGTTGACGACTAGATCCTGGTAAAAAGGTGACTCGTGCCGGACGGCGTTTGTTAGAGCCGCGATAGTGAATTTATCTGGGGCTTCTGCTCGCATCATGGTTGCCTTGAACCAATCTACGAAGGCTCTCAACGTTTCCTTCTTTTCTTGCGACATGGACATCAACACGTTTAGCGAGGTGTCCTTGTTCATGTAGGCAAAGTGATGCCTTACGAATGCTCTTGTAAGGTCGGAGAAACTGTTGATCGACTTGGGCGGGAGCCGAGAAAACCAGGTTAGTGCATCTCCTTCTAGGGTTTCGGCGAATAGTTGACAAAAGCCAACGTCGCGTTCTCTGGTTGACGAGAATCGCGCTTTTGCTGCCATGATCTTGAAAGTCGTTAGATGAGTGGCAGGATCCTTCGTCCCATTATACATCGGCAGTCTGAGCTTTTCCTTTTGACGGATGTATGTATTTGTGATGCGCGAAGTGAAAGGTGTCCTTTGAGTTTCTTCGATGATTCGATCGATCTCTGGGGCAGATCCTTTGACGCTGTGAACCTTGCCTTTTAGTTCCTTGAGGGTGTCTCGGAGCTCGGTCAACTGCTTCTCAACTTGGTTACGACTTGCTCCGCGAACAGTCGTTTCATGAGCTTCCTCGTGGGATGTACTTCGCTCGTAGCGATGGTTATCCCGGCTCGAGTTATTCTCACGTCGCGAGTTCCGTCTGCGATGCGAGCCTAGGTCGTGCTGAGTCTCATAATCAGCTCGTTCGTATTCGTCTTCCAGGTCTCTGTTGGGCGAGTATCGCTCCTGATACGAGTCGTCTCGTTATCGCTGTGAACTTCGCTTGGATTCACTTTTTTGGTGCGAACCTCATTCACGGTTATCCCCCTCATCGCGTTCTCGGCGTGAGTTTCTCTTGGGTTCGCCGTCTTGGCTTTGTTCTTGATGATCTCCTTCGGGTGTTTCATAGATTAGTCGTCTGGCGACTTTATCTTTTACCTTCGGAGGGACCTCGCGTTTGGATTTTCTTGACTGTTGGTCTGAACGAATTCGATCTTGCTCAGACTGCAACAGGTCGATTCTTTCCGAAAATTCTTTGATTAAATCGTTCTGGGAATCGATTTTGGCTATCAAAGTGGCTAGAACTTCGTCTTTCTTGACTTGTTCCGCTGTTTTATCGAGTGACGGGATACGTTTACCGTCGTCACGATCTTTCTTTGATTTGGCACCTCGTGGCTTTCCGCTATTGAGTGCCGCGTCTCCATCGTCGTGATCACTTAGTTCGTAATCACTTCCTTCGGATTCAACCCTTGGGTTTTCCTCCAGATTGATCTCGTTGTCACTTCCAGGCATCTCGTTCAGAAATTTCTCTTTGAAATCCCCACAGTCGGCGCCAATTGTAAGATCTCAATTCCGCGTACCCGAAGATAGCAAGAATTTTAGGGTTTGTTCTTAAGGGATTCTAAAAGAGGATTTAAGAACACGGCGAGAATATGGAAATTAGGGTTTCGCTTAAGGTTTCCTAGATGGAATAAAGCGGTAAAGAGAAGGTATTTAAGTCGCCAGAGAGAGATTAGGTCAAGTCGGCTCTAAGATCTCTCAAGCGATTGTATTATGAAAAGTGTATGTTTATTGATTAACGAGGTTCCCTTTTTATAGGGTTACAAAGTCGGTTAAACAATAATAAAGGAAAATTAAGATAAATATGAATCTTTCCTAATATCTCAGTTTCAAATATTAGGATATTTTCCATATCTCGACCGTTGGGCTTCGCGCCATTTTTGTCTTATCTATAATTCGCATCTCTCGTAACCCTAAATGTAAGCCGATTGAACCGGGTCGGGTTTAACTGAGCTTTACCGACTTGGTCTCTAAACCGTCTTTCCATTTCGGGCCGACCTAAATTCCTAAATAGGCCTTTTAGGGAAAGTGCTAATCTTGACTCCAACACTTGCTCACTTATTACTGTAATAAACCCTTGTCAAAGACTTTCTTAACCAGTGATTATGAGAAGCACGTCTCCCTCTGTGGAAGTCTCAACTGCAATTTCAAGGTTTAAGAAAAAAGAACATCCAAATCTCTAGCTTTTGCAAAGGAAGACACGACTTTTTGTTTCAAGCTTTCACCAAAACCAATATATATAAAAAATTGGTTGACGGGGTCACTTTTTTCTTGCATCTTTGTCTGTAGCATAAAGACTTAAACTCTGAGAATTCCCTCATTTGAGATGTATCTGTGCTAGGAAGATTTTTTTTTCTAGTAAAAAATGAACATTATTGCATAGAATTGTCAAGGTATTGGAGACTATCTCAAAGAAGAACATTTAGAAGAGTTACACCGATGCTTTCGGCCAAACTTTTTATTTTTATCTGAGACAAAAAATAAACGCTACATTCTGCAAAATTTGTAAGTATCTTTTGGTTATGATCATGTTTATACTGTTGAGCCTCGTGGCAGAAGTGGAGGTTTGGCATTATTTTATATGGATGATCCTAAGGTTACCATATCCTATTTAGATGATCGTATGATTGACATTGAGTCCACTTTCGAAGGTCATAAGATTTTCATGACCTTTGTTTACGGAGATCCGGTGGTTGAACACCGAGAAAGAGTATGGGAAAGACTTACGAGGATGAGCCTTCTGCGGCATAATGCATGGTTAATGATTGGTGATTTTACTGAAATGACAGGTAATCATGAAAAAGAGGCGGACGACGTCGACTGGAGTCCTCTTTCATCCCTTTCCGCACTATGCTTGAGAATTGCAGAATGATCGGTTTTCCTTACAAAGGAAATTCTCTATCTTGGCTGGGAAAACGTAGATCTGGAAAGGTCAAGTGTCGCCTAGACATGGCTGTTGGGAATGAAGAATGGCATTATCTCTTTTCCCACACGAATGTGGAGTATTTGAAGATTTGGGGTTCAGACCATCGTCCGGTTCTAGCAAGAGTACAGTCGGTGATTCAAGATCGGAGGAAAAACTTTAGATTTGATAAGAGATGGTTTGGGAAACGGGGTTTTGAAGAAGCTGTAATCACGGGATGGGGCCCATCTGACGGAATCCCTCTTAGGGATTTCCATCAGAAAGTGGCATCTTGCAGGAAAAAAATCTCCTCTTGGAAGAAAACTCTGCCCACAAATATGACAAAACTTATTGAAGAGCTTAAAATTCAGATAGATCATGCCACATCGGATGATAATACAACTTTGGAAGAACTAGAAGATCTTAGGCGTCAACTTTGTACTGCTTTTAGAGAAGAAGAAACATTTTGGTGGCAAAAAAGTCGGACACTCTTTTAGAGAGATGGTGATAAAAATACAAAATTTCACCACGCTCTCACAAAAATAAGACGAGCTAGGAACCGCATCGTCTGTCTTAAGGACAATCATGGTAGTTGGGCGGAAAGCCCTGCAGCGATTGAGCGAGTTGCGATCGACTACTTCAAGGACCTCTTCACAAGTTCAAATCCATCAGATTTTACTGAGTCCATACGGTTTATTACCTAGAAAGTGCCTCAATATGCTAACCACATCCTAGTTTCGGAACCCTCGGTTGATGAGATTAAATCAGCTCTATTTGATATTAACCCAGATAAAGTTCCTGGTCTGGATGGCATGACAAGTCGGTTTTACCAATGATTTTGGCAAGTGATATGTCATGATTTGAAAAAGTTGGTCAAGGATTTCTTTTCGACGGGGAGGTTTGATCCGAGGTTAAACCAAACAAATATTTGTCTAATTCCAAAGAAAGACCGTCCAAGAGCAATGACTGAATTAGACCAATCAGTCCAAACAAGATTATTTCTAAGATCATGTGCAAAATATTGAAGAAATTTCTTCCAAAGCTAATCTCAGAGACACAATCGGCTTTTATGGCCAAACGTCTTATTACTGATAATATTTTGCTTGCACAAGAGAATTTCCACGCTCTCCGAACAAATCGTATGTGCCAATTTGATTTCATGACCATAAAAATGGACATGAGCAAAGCATATGACAGATTAGAATGGCATTTCCTGCGAGCACTCTTGTTGAAGTTTGGCTTCACAGAAAGATGGGTCGATCTCATGATGTTTTGCATCTCTTCGGTCTAGTACCAGGTTCTGATAAACGGAGAACCAAGGGGAAGGATTAAGCCCACCAGGGGACTCCGACAAGGGGATCCCCTATCCTTTTTCTTATTTGTCCTATGCACAGAAGCTCTTATCTCCCTCTTAAATGGAGCGGAAGAGGAGAAACGGATTACAGGGCTAAGGATTGCTAGGGCCAGCCCAACTGTTTCCCACCTTTTATTCGCAGATGATAGTCTTTTCTTCTGTAGAGCAGATGTCCGCCAGAGTGCCGAGATTTTGAATATTATCAAAATTTATGGGGATGCATCGGGTCAACAACTTAACCCAGGGAAATCGTCGGTCTTCTTTGGTAGCAGAGTCTGATACTCGGCATATGATAAAGATCTCGATTGGCATTACGAATGAAGGGGCCATGGGCATGTACCTTGGACTCCCCGAATAAAGATGTGGATCAAAACAGAAGGTTTTCTGTTTTGTGCAAGACAAACTAAATAAACGGGTTGGTACTTAGTCTGCAATTTTACTCTCGAAAGGAGGGAAGGAGGTGCATATCAAATATGTTGCCCAAGCCGTTCCGACATATGTTATGTCATGCTTTCTCCTCCCTCAAAGTATCATTGACAAACTGAGTCAAACTGAGGAGCGCTGTTTCAAATTTATGGTGGAGCTCAAAACAAAATAGTAGAGGACTCCATTGGATTGCATGGGATAAGATTTGTATCCCCCAGGATATGGGAGGCCTTGGTTCCGAGATTGGCACAATTTTAACCTCTCCCTTCTTTCTAAACAGATGTGGCTCTTAATCGATCACCCACACTCCCTCTTTGCGAGAGTCTTAAAAGGACGATACTATAGAAACTCTGATCCCTTAGAGGATCGCAGAGTATACTCACCATCTTATGGATGGCGTAGTATTATTGCTGCAAGAGATGTTCTGAAACTTGGATTACGAAAGAAGATTGGTTCGGGTTGTAACACTAGAGTGTGGGATGAGCGGTGGATTCCAGATATTCCGGCTCGTGTGCCGGGAGATGTTGAACTGATGGGACAAAGGGACCCTGATCTCATGGTGAACCAATTGATGAGACGAGGATCGAACCAGTGGAACGAAACCATGATACGTGAAATTTTCCACCCCGAAGATGTTCTTCTAATTCTTGGGATGAGACCTAGTCGCAGTCTCACATTGGATGGATATGTATGGAACCATACTAATTTGGGGGCTTAAACAGTAAAATCAGGATACGAGCTTCTACGGAAGACTAACTTTGCTCAAGCAAACCAGGAGGTGCTAGAACCAAGCATAACCCCTTTGAAGAGTCATGTTTGGAAGATCAAGTCCCCCGGTAAGCTTCGACACTTCATGTGGCAAGCCTTGTCGGGATGTGTAGCGAGGTGCCAACGGCTCGCCTACCGGCATATCGGCACATATAAGAGTTTCCCCAGATGTGGAGCACCAGAGGAAACAATTAATCATTTATTATTTGAGTGCCCTCCAGCCTTGCAGGTGTGGGCTTTATCGGACTTTCCGTCCCTTCCGGGTTGCTTTCCGTGTACATCTATTTACCGAAACATGGATTTCCTATTTTGGAGAACAAAAGAAATGGGCCTTCCTGAGCCTCATAGAGATAACTATCCTTGGATCATATGGTATATATGGAAAGCAAGGAATGACAAGGTCTTTAATGGAATTGAGAGATCCCCAAGGGATACCCTCCAACATGCCACTCTTGAATCGGAAAGTTGGAGGATTGTGAAACTCCTGAGACTCTCCCATTCCCTACATGTCAGATGGATGCCTCTTGGGTAGATAATGGCTTCTTAGCGTCATCTTTGAAACCGACTGCGCGAACCTCCTAAAGATGCTTGAAGATCCGACGGATTAGCCAGCTTTTACCCCAGATTTGGACACCATTGCTTTTTTAGAGAGATATTTTCTTATTTTCGTTTAGTGCATATTAGCCGTGTGAATAATGTAGTTGCTGATACCCTTGCTAAAAGGGCTAAAGAAAAGATCGAGTTTTTTCGCTTGTAAGCCATAACTTGTCGGATTTCGAAATCCCGTTGGGAAACCGAAATGTCTGACTCACTTTGTTTTAAATTAAAAAGCATTGTTGACAAAAAAAGAGTTTATCATCTTGTCTTCTTGAAAGCTGATCGAGATATTGATTCTTGGGGTTAAGTCCAGCTGAGGTTAGTAACAAATCATGATTTCTTGAACTCGTTTCTCAGAAGTTGCCAGAAATCACCGTTACTAACGACTCAACGAGGATATTGGCCGCCGGTATGGTGGAAACTTATTGTAGGTTTAAAAAAAAAGAATAATAGTATATTTTTTTATCTTTCTAGTCTTTTGTTATAAGTTTTAACAAAATGTGGATTATTGGTTCATGTATTTTAATGGATTTGAAAATTCATATCAAATCTAGTGTTATTGGTTTTGTGATTTTTGAATCCATATTCAAATCAATGTGTGTTATTGGTTTTATGATTTTAAAATCTATATTCAAATCATAAGTTATTGATTTTATGATTTAGAAATCTAAATTCAAATCACATGTTATTCAATCCTAAGGATTTACTTATGATTTGATTTTAAATTGGATTTTAATGGATTTTGAAGAATTTATGTTTTAAAAATACAAACACCACTGAAATCTGAAAGAAAATCTACGGATTTACAAATACTAATTAGAATAATCATGTTAGATTTAGAAATCAGTGAATTTTACAGATATCTATAAATCCTATATAGATTTCCAAATCAACTAAAATACATAAACGAATAACACCCCTAAGTGTTTTTTATATTGGGTTTGATTGGTGAACAAAAGCGGAACGATTATATTAGTGGTTAATGGAAGTGGTAAGTGGTTGAATAGTGCAAAATTGTAATTGAAAAGTGTTAGTGAAAATTGTTAGCGAAAACGGTAACAAAAAAACTGAGAGTAACTGTTTTTACAGTAACTTTTTATAACGTTTTCGTGATTGGTAATAACGTTTTCGTGGTTGTTAACAAAAAAACGGTATGTCTATAACGTTTTTCATGTAACGTCACCAATCAAAATCACTAATTAGGACATAACTTACGTCAACGCAAGGATTTTAATTTATTAATATTTTTAGATTTATTTTAATAATAATAATTATCTTAGTTTCTATTTATAAAATTTTAATCACTAAATTTAATTTACATTGAATTGTAAATGCAGCGAGAGTGTAAAAAATGAAATGCGGTCTAAAACCCTTTATTTTTAGGGTGAACATAGTCCGATGCGGACCAAATGTTTTTCTTCACGAAAATGGTCCACACTTGGTCTGCAACGGACGTCTTTGATTATTTTCTGTCCGCAGCGGACTTGATCAAAACTTGTAAATGATAAAAAAACGGTCTTAACCACTTGCGGACTAATCTGCATTGACCGCAATTACCATTCAAAGTCTATATTGATTCAAGTATCAATATATAATAATATTTTAAAATTTTCTTGATGTATCATTTTGATTTAAATTTTTTTCCTATATTTTTCATTGGTTCCATTTGTTTTTCACATATTTCCTAGTGTATATTACTTTTCTATTTTCTATTTTACATATATTTCTTTCTATTTTACATATATTTATTTCTATTTTTATAATTGTTATTTTGATAATTTATTTAATATATTTTTTGTCTTATAGTTTATAGTTCTAGTTTTTATTATATTGTTTAAATTTTTTACCTTTTATTTTCATTTTCTGGTGTAATAATTTAGTCTTTTCACTTTTTTGTCAACATAACTCCATTTATTTTTTCAAAGTTGCCCGGGTCGGATTTTCATCCCGAGGGATTAACCGATCCGGCTCATCGTGACTTACATGGGAGAAAATTACGTTGCGTGCTCTTGCCCCTTTTGCAAGGGAGTCAGCACGAGCATTAAGGCTCCTAGGAATTAAAACTAAGTCCAGAGATACAAAAGCTTTTCTCCAGGATTTGAAGAGGTCCACTTCCGTCCGGAAGTTCGGCCAATCGTGAGGTTTGTTCGTCATGCAAATAAGATCAAAGCAGTCTGTCTCGATTACCACCTCGAGAATTCCCCCCTTCGAGGAGACATGACATTGCCCATAGTAGGCCATCTAGCTCCGCATGCAGTGAAGAAAGGCACCTTCTGCATCCTTGTGCTCCCTTGATCCTTCTTCCAAAAACATCCTTGAAAAACCATCCCAGTCCACTGGTCAAGCCATGGTCAACCCAATAGGCATCGATCTGGCATACCGGGGTTGGAGATGGGGTATGGATGGCTTGGAAGTCGGTTCTTGGTAGCGGGATACATCCATCTTGTACAGCTTCTGCCGGTTCCTCTTTGTTTGCATCTCTCTAGCTTTCTGCTTTCAGAATAGCTTGTTGCAGAGTTCTCACTGGGGAGATCTCCCTCCCCTAAAAAAACTTGCTATTTCTAGCCTTCCAAATAAACCAGAGGATCCCAGGATAATTATGAATTTGTGGATCAGGTAGATCCACATCTTTTGTCCTTCAGAAGAGGAAGTCCATATTTCAAAATATAGATGTACTCGGGAAGCAACCCAGAATGGACGGAAAGTCCGAGAGAGCCCATACTTGTAAAGCAGGGAGGCATTCAAATAGGAGGTGATTAATTGTCTCCTCCGGTGCGCCGCATCTGGGACAGGTTGCATCTGTCCCTAGATGTCTGTATGTCAATCTTTGGCAGGTTGCTAGACATCCCGAGAGTGCTTGCCACATAAAGTATTTTAGCTTTCTCGGTGCTTGGGTTTTCCAGACGAAACTTTTTAGACTATTTGTACTTGGCTCTATAATCTCTTGGTTAATAAACGCTAGTCTTCCTCTCCTTATCAAATCATAACCAGATTTGACCGTATATGCTCCAGATTTAGTATGACTCCAAGCATATCCATCCGGTTGTATATCTTGACTTGTGCTACTGATTTGATTTGGACTTATTTTCCCCCTTTAGTAAGGAGTTTTGAGTTCCAATTGCTAACCCGTCCATTTAGACGATCTCTTACGTAGGCGAAGACCTTCCTTTTTGGCCCACTAAGTTGTTCTAGGATACCTAAGTACATGCCCATTCCTCCTTCATTTGTGATCTCTATTGTTCGTCTGATTTCTCTACGGGTATCCTGGTTCACTTTGTTTCCAAAGACAATTGACGATTTGGAGTTGTTGAGTCTTTGTCCTGAAGCTTCCCCATAGACTTTTATAATATTTTCTAACTCTACAAAATACAGGACATCTGCTCTACGGAAGAAAAGGATATCGTCTGCAAAGAGAAGTCGGGAGACAGGTGGGCTTGCACGGGCTATTCTTAGTCATGTAATACGTTCCTCTGCTTCCGCTCCGTTAAGGAGGGAGACTAGAGCTTCTGTGCAGAGAATGAACAAGAATGGAGAGAGGGGATCGCCTTGTCTAAGCCCCCGAGTAGGTTTAATTCTTCCTTTTGGTTCTCCATTTATTAAAACTTGGTAGGATACCGAGGAGATGCAGAACATTATTTTCTTAACAAATTTAGTTGCAAACCCAATCTTGACTAATAGCGCTTCAAGGAACTTACATTCTACCCAGTCATATGCTTTACTCATATCCGTCTTAATGGCTATAAATTTTGAACTGCACATTGGGTTTGCGCGAAGGGCGTGGAAATTCTCCTGTGCTAGGAGTATGTTTTCAGTTATAAGGCGTCTAGCCACGAAGGCTGATTGCGTTTCTGATATCAGGTTTGGGAGAAAAGATTTCAGCCGCTTACACAAGATTTTGGAGATAATCTTATAGCTGACATTACATAGACTGATTGGTCTGAATTCTGTCATAACTCTCGGTCTTTCCTTCTTTGGTATAAGGCAAATATTGGTTTGGTTTAAATTCACATCAAAAGATCCAGTGGTGAAAAAATCCTTAACCAATCTAATAATGTCTTGGCCCAATATGGGCCAGAAATGCTGGTAAAATCTACTCGTTATGCCATCCGGTCCTGGGGCCTTATCCGGATTAATATCAAAGAGGACTTTTTTAATTTCTTCATCTAATGGGTCTTTCGTCATATTTTGGTTCACTGTATCTGAGACTTTCTCGGTAATGTACCAGAGTGATTCAAAGAAGTCAATGGGGTTAGACGATGAAAACAAATCCGAGAAATAGTCTTTTCACTTATATTAAGATTCAATTATTATTAGTTGTATATGCAAATATGCATTTAAATATATTTAAGATAATTTAAATTATATCTATATTTTATTTATTTTATTTTTATGTTTTAATGATTTAAAAATAGTTAAATTTTAAATTAAATATTTAATATAATTAATAAAAGATTTAAAATAACTAATAGTCGGATATATGCCAAAATTTTCGTTTGCTCTTAAAAGATGATTTTCACAAACTAAAGAGAATCATTTCATGCTTTATATATTGGATTTGAACATTAAAACCTTAGTGGGATATTTTTTTTTTTTGATAAAAGATTTTCTATTTAAAACATGAAGAAAAAGGGTTTACAGGGCTAAGCCCAATGGCTAAGTAGCCTTTACATATTGCAAAATACAAACATGATTAGAAGCCCAAAAGGGAGCCCATTTGTTATTTCACGTTCACAGACAGAGATGTCACTGAACGATGATAACAAAGGTAAGGATACAGAACGATTCCGATACCAGATGGTGAAGAAGCACTGTCAGGAGATGATTCAAACATCCAACCACAATTGCATAAGAGCCGAAGAAGTTGAAGGCCTATCTTGTCTCAGACTTGATATTCTATTCTTCACAGTCAATTGGATAGTGTTGGTAATGGAAGTGATCGACGAGAAGCGTTGGTGATGTAGTCGAGCATTACGCTCTTTCCAGATAAAGTACAGTGAAGCTTGCCAAGCGATGAGGAGAAGAGACTTCTGCCATCTAGAGCCAGAGAAGGACCGGAGCTGACACAAGAGAGTATCCCAATTCCTTGAAGATGCAAATCGACATCGAGATGCAATGGGGGACCAGATTAACCAGGCAATTGGGCACTCAAAGTATAGATGTGCAATCGATTCATCAGCCGAGTTGCAGAGAAGGCAGGAAGCGTCAGTTTGCAAACCCCAGAGTAGAAGACGATCCTTAGTTGGGCACCTATTCAGAATCATGAGCCAGGTTAGGAATTTGTGTCTCGGTATACCACAGGAGAACCAAACCTCCTTATGCCATATCACCGATTGAGTAGGTTCTCGGATGATGTTATAGATTTCCCCTGTAGTATAACTTGATCTTTTGATGTTGCCAGGCCACCACTCTAAGGAGTCTTCAATATGCGAGATAGAAACAGTAGAGATGAAGGACAAAACCTGAACCTCCCTATCTGACCGAGCCGGAGGAAGAAGCCAATTCCCATTTTCATTTAGCTCCGCTAATGTAGTTTCCATTGGAATAGCCAGACGCCTAGAAGGGTGAATATCCAGAAATTTGCTAAGCTCACCATAAGGCGACCAGTTATCTTTCCAAAAGTAAGTCCTTTCTCCATTGCCAACTATCTTTTTGATCCAAGGGTAAGCAATACTCCTGTACTCAAGAAGGTTTTTGACCATCACCGAGAATTTTTTCTTAGTGTTAATAACCCAAAACTGACTAACGTTTCCTTCTAGGATTTCAGTGATGAACCAACGAGACCAGATGGAGTCCTGATTGAAGAAAATCATCCATATTAGCTTCAGAGCACAGGCCTTGTTCCAAGCCTCCAGGTTGCGTAGTCCCAACCCTCCTTCACTTTTGCTTTTACAACAAGCTGACCAAGCAACTCTAGCTGAATTTGACGCCTCAATATTTCCTTTCCAAAGGAATCTGCTGCACATAGAGTCTAACTCTTTTATCACTGTTTTTGGTAGAACAAAAGTGCTTGTCCAGAAGTTTATTATCCCGTTAATGACAGAGGTTATAAGCTGCAGCCTTCCAGCATAAGAGAGTGACTTGGCGGTCCAGGAATGCATCTTACTCTTTACAGCCTGAATCAACAGAGCACATTGATCCACAGTCAGTCTACTTGAACATAATGGAACACCCAGGTACCTTATTGGTAAGCAACCAGTAGTAAGGCCCGATTGCTCTTCAATGTCACTAACTTCATGTTGAGATAGACCTGCAGAGAAGAAACAAGTTTTTTGGATGCTTACAGAGAGGCCTGATCTATCTTCAAAGTCTTTGAGGACTGCTAGCACGTTCTTAACCGAGTCAATATGCCCATCAAGGAAGATGAGAAGGTCATCAGCAAATGAAAGGTGAGTTAATTTAGTTTTTGCACATCTGAAATGGTAACCAAATTTCCCCTCACTTGCTGCCTTGTTGAGTGCCAGGGAGAGGCAATTCATAGTAAGGACAAAGAGATAGGGAGATAGAGGATCCCCCTGTCGAAGACCACGCCTTCCTTTAAAGTAACCATAAGTAGATCCATTAAATCCTACAGAGAAAGAAGGAGTACATACACACGCCTCCAGCCATCTCAAGTAAGTGGATGGTATATTTAAGCTTTGTAGGCACTGAAACAGGAATTCCCACCTTACCGTATCAAATGCTTTAGCAATATCCACTTTTATAGTGATCCTTTTAACACCTCCTTTACGACCATAACCTTGAACAATCTCTGAAGCTAGTAGTGTGTTTTCAATCAACAATCTACCTTTTACAAAGGCTGTTTGATTTGGCATGACAATGTAGGGTAGAATCGGCTTCAGTCTTTTGACTAAGAGTCTAGAGATTGTTTTGTAGGTTGTGTTGCAGCACGAGATAGGGCGGAAGTCTGTGATCTGAGTTGCTCCCGGCTTTTTTGGAATCAAGGAAAGGATAGTGGCATTAGTAGATCTTGGAAGAAAAGCCGTCTCAAAGAACTTGCCAACAGAGGACAGAAATTCCGAACCAACTACCGGCCAAGCTGCCTTGAAAAAGCCGGAGGTAAAACCATCCGGCCCCGGAGCCTTATTGGCATTAAGTTTTTTTAACACATTCACAATCTCAGCAGGAACAGGAGATATTTCCATTAGTCTAGCATGGTGGGCAGAGCAGCGGTTGACATGAAGATCCCTAAGCCAACCAAACGAGGGAGAGATAGGACATAACATTTGTGGAGCCAAGATAGCCTGAAAATGAGAAATGGCTAGATCACTCATCTGGACAGCATCCGATAGAATCATCCCTGAAGAAGTTTCCAAGGTACGAATTGAGTTGTTTGAAGTTCTAGCAGCCGCCACTCGTTGATAGTAAGGAGTGTTTTGATCACCGAGCCTTAGGAAGTTAATCCTTGACTTTTGTTGATAGAAGGCTTCCTCAATACCTCTAAGATAGTTGTACTTAAGTAGTACCTCCTTTTCCCTAGCGAAAGATTCTGTAGTAGGCGAATTAATGGCTTGTACCTGCACAATTTGTAACAAACTGTTAGTCTCACTCACTCGCTTTTGAATATCTGAAAAATTCTCTTTGTTTAGTGGGATATTTTTCATCTTTAGGTTTATCTCTTATTTTAAATGTTTAGTATATTGTGGCTTTAAATATTAATTTAGATATAATGTTTAACTTATTTCTTCACATGTGTAACTTAAAAAATCAGTAAACATGTTTTATCGTAAAATATTTTCTTCATATTTTGTTTCCAATAGAAATATTATATATCTTACATTACTATTACAAACATACTTTGTAAATTGTTTCTTATTCCAAACGTGATTTTAGATTTTATTTTAGAAAATCATTATTTATTGTTTGATTTTTAGAATAAGCTTTTGATTCTTTACCTCTAATCACATAAATTTATTTATTTTTTCTAAAACATTTTATTTTACTTTTTTGTTTAATTATTTTAATTTAAAGATATACTTTTGTTTAAAAAGTTTCACATTCTCTCTCGCTTTACTTCATTTCCACTTGAATTCATTTGGATGAGGTTTTGCAATGTGAAAAAGACAAAACTCGTGCTTTTACAATTTTTTTTTGATCACCAAATATATTAGAATAAAAGGGTTTAGGCCTCAGACCCAAAGATACAATGAAGAGAAGATTTTGTGATTTGATCCGCAAACCCATTTCGAGTTCTTGAGACGAAAGAGAACACGATAGAGTGGAAAGATGATTTGATGGACTCGACGTCGACAAAGATACAGTAGATCTCCGCCGGACTTATATTCGAGTTGATAGCTCAGATGAGCTCTTGACAATCTGACCGGAGCCAGAGGTTTGAGTAGTCGATTGAAGCGGCGTTAGTTAGGGCGGATCGAATCGCTAGGGCTTCTGCAGCTAGTGCTGATGAGACTGGTGATATGACAAGGGCTCCTTGTTTTCTGGGATGGGGATCGTGTCCATCCAAGCCCAGCTAAATTTGAATCCTTCTGCCATGTCACGTAGGTGTTGCAGGTAACAGTACCTGGAATTAAATGATCTGGTAAAACCTGTTGGTACCGTTCTTTGACCTATGATGAGTTTGAAGCTTGATCTAACAATTGAGCACTTTGCCATTCTCTCGCACTTGACAGGCTTCTTAAGAGAGTATCTTCAGTTACTATATGTCGATCCTCAAAGAGGAGAGTATTACACATGGTCCAGAGATTCCATAGAATCCATGGGATTAAATCACCTGAGACTCCAGAAGAAGGTAGACATGTTGTAGATTTTGTCGATTTAATGACGTCCGCCACCGAGCTGTAGAGATGCAAATGGATTATGGTTTTTGTTGGTGCTGCTTTCCAGATTTGTTGTGCGTATTGGCAGTGGAGGAAGAGGTGGGAAGTGGTTTCCTCCTCATCACATCTTTTGCACTTAGACTCAGCTTGAACTCCTCTTCTGCGTAGATTCTCACCTACAGGGAGCGCTCCTTGCAGTAGTTTCCAGAGGAAGAGTTTCAATTTTGGAAAAAAATTACCTCACCAGATGAGTTTCTGCCAATCTACTCCATTTTGATATTGAATTACTTCATTATGAGCTTCCTGTTGCATTGATGCAAAGTAGCCAGATTTGGTAGAGTAACATCCTTTCTTTTCCAGGTACCAGAAGTAGGCATCCTCAAGCCCAGGGGAGCTTGGTTTTAAGCACATGATCTCTTGTTTATGCTCCGGTAGCAAGGAATCAATCAGTGTTTCTAGGCCGGGGAGCCTCTGTTTAGGAGGTCTGAGACTCTTAAGTCTTTGTGGACTTCCAGAATCGGACCATAGGTCTTATATGTTGTGAGGTAGAGATCCAAAAATCTGTCCAAACCTTTGTTGAGCTTCCATTTCCTATAGCTTTACCTAGGTGTAGATTTAGCAGGTCTCTTCCATCTAAGATACTTCTCCAGCCATGTGAGCAGGAGGGTGGTGCATTGACTCTGAGGAAGCTGTTGCTGTGGCAGTATTTCCCCATCAATATGCGAGATAGGAGGCTGTCTGGGCAAGTTAAGATTCGCCAGGAGAGTTTGGACAGAAGTGCAATATTGAAGTGTTGGATATCTCTTATGCCTAGGCCCCCATCTCTTTTGGATCGTGTAAGTTTTTGCCAAGAGATCCAGCACATTTTCTTTTTTTGTTTCACTTTTATCCCATCAGAAGCGTGTTAAGGTTGACTGTATTCGTTTGCACAGGCTTGGAGGCAGTAGGAAGCAAGTCAGCGTAAGTAGGGATTGCACCGAGAACAGATTTCAACATAGTTAGTTTGCCCGCAGGAGATAGATATCTGGAAGACCAGCTCACAGCTTTCCTCTTGATGCGTTCAACTATGGAGGTGAAGAGGTCTTTTTTCTTCTTGCCAAAGTGCTCAGGTAGACCAAGATATATTCATATACCCCCTTCTTTTGAGATTCCTAGATTATTTTTGACTATATCTTTGACTGCCCTTGGCGTTTTTGAGGAGAAGGATATGGATGACTTACTTGTGTTAATCATCTGTCCTGATGCATATTCATATTGTGGAAGGATATCCATAAGTGTTTGACAGCTCTCGGAGTTTGCTTTGAGGAAGAACATGGTATCGTCAGCGAATAAAAGGTGATTTATTCTTGGACTTTTCCTGGCTATTCTCAAACCAGATAAATGACCTTGTTCTTGTGCTCTTTTGCATAATCCAGAGAGTACCTTCCCCCACAGAGGATGAACAAATATGGTGAGAGGGGGTCACCCTGGCGGATGCCTCTCTGTGATACTACATTTCCATACAAAAAAATCATTGATGAGAAAGGAATATGTGACTGTTGATACGCACCACATGATCCAGGTAATCAATTGAGCGTGAAATCCCAATCTTTCTAATACAGATTGTATAAAAGGTCATTCGAGGCGATAATAAGCCTTGCTCATGTCTGTTTTTACAGCCATGGAGCATTGCTTTTTTGCTTTTGAGATCTTGAGGAAGTGGAGAATTTCATGGGTGATTATCACATTGTCGGAGATGGCTCTGCCAGGTATGAAGGCCGATTGATTTTCAGAAATTATCCCTTCCAAAGTAGACTTTAGCCTGATAGTGATAAACTTTGAGATAATTTTGTAGTAGACACTACAACGTGCTATTGGCCTGTAATATGAAACCAGTTGTGGGCTTTGAATTTTCGGGATGAGGCTAACATGAGTGTTATTTGAGATACTTCGCAGGTCCCTTGAAAAGAAGAAGCTTGTGATTTCAGATACTACAGCAGTACCTACTGACTTCCAGTTGGATTGGAAGAAACTGGCTGAGAAGCCATCCGGGCCAGGCGCTTTATCGGGATGGATCTCAAAGAGTGCTCTTTTGATCTCATTTGGTGTTGGGATTGCTACTAGAGCCTCATTAGTTTTTGCAGAGACACACGGTTTAAGGGCTCGATTTACCACTTCAGAAGCCTCAGTATTTGAAGAGGTAAACAAATTTGTGTAGAAGGTAGTTATCTCTGTAGCTATCTGATCCTCTTCATAGACTGATTCTCCATTTGAGTTATGGATGACTGATAGACTGTTACGTGCGTGTCTTCCTTTTGCTATAGCGTGAAAGTAGCCAGTATTTTTATCCCCTAGAGTAAGCCAGAGTTGCCTGCTTCTCTGTTTCCAGAATTCTTCTTCTTGTTTGTAGGCCATAAGTAGCTGCCAGTTAATGTTAATAACCAGAGCGTCATCTGTGCTAGTGCTTGACATAGCTGCATCTAGTTGTAGTTTGAGCTCCTCAATATGTTTCCTACAGTTAATGAACTTCTCTCTACTCCAGGTGTAACTAGCTCTGCAGCATTTGGAGAGGCGTTCTTCCACTATCAGATTGGAGTTTGAATTACAGGTATCATATACTAGAATGGAAACTTCATCTACATTCCTGAGTCTTCTGTCGTATTTGAAGAGTTTTCTGTTCTTTTTATTTGAAGGATCAAAGATAGAAAGGATTGGTCTGTGGGCCGACCCTTTGAAGCGCAGGTAATGGCATCGGCCTACTGGGAAGAGGTCATACCAAGCACTGTTTGAGATTGATCTATCCAGGCGACAATGAACCAAGTGATTATGTCGCTTTCCCCTCCAGGAAAGGAAATTTTCGGTGTGCTGCAGATCAAAAAGATCTTTTGTTGCTAGTAAAGCATGAAAGTCTGCAAAGGTGCTTTCTGCTCTATCCATTCCTCCTGATTTTTCATGGTTATTCAGGATTTCATTAAAATCCTCTGTTAGTAACCAAGGGTAGCCAACTGTAGGAGCTAGAGATGATAGGAGATTCCAAAAGTGAGAGCGCTTTGAGTGGTCTGGTTCTCCATAGACAAAGGTAATGTTTCCAGAATAGAGCAAGTCCACCTCCACCAGGGCTATGGGGTGGGACTAAGAAATGAGACTCATATTTTAACCAGTCGAGCTCCTTTAAAACAAAGGCGTTGGGGTTCTTTGTTTCCTGGTGGAATAAAATGTCTGGGAACAGTTCGTTCTGAATGTTCCTTATACGATGGATCGTTGTTGGATTGCCCATGCCACAACAATTCCAGCTCAAAATGGCTAAGGAAGAGGAGGGTGGAGGATCTAAAAATCCCTCTTTGGCTTGGTCATTGCAGGGATTAGCCTTATGTTTGGTCTGGGAGTATCCATAGCAGATTGATGAGATGAGGGCGTAGTGCCAGAGGCTTGACCCGTCTCCACAGAGGTGCGTCTTGGGGGAGTTCTGAGAAGTGATAATTTCCTCTGCTTTCTGTTTGTCCCTTTTAGACTGCGAAGACTAGCTGAGATGTTGCGTTTGTCTTTTGGAGGTCTACCTCTTCTCTTTGCAATAGTGTTTGGGCATGTTGGTGGTGCTAGGGAAGGAGAAGTCCTTTCGGGAGAGTTCCTGAGAAGAAGAGGTTGTTGTGTTTGGTTAGAGCTCAGCTTGGTGGTTTGAGATGTGCCCGGTAGTATGAACCCTGGATTAGGTTTTGTGTGGTCGCAACGATAATTCGAGCAACAGTTTCTTCCATTATACCTTGTTCATCGCTTTGCTGGACTCTAAGTCTTCTAGATGCACTTTCTATAGGATCTTGGCAGTTGATATATTGTATTGTGACTTCATGAAGTTCAGATATGACTTCTTCAGTTGTAGGTACACCGATTGGAGCTGGAAAATCACAAACAGACAAGTTTCTCTCTAGTGGTTGGTGTGGTTCATTTAGTGTCTCTTCGATCATATGATTCTCCCCTGGACTAGTTTGTATCCTTTCTCTCCATTGGAGTTGGGGCTTTTGATTTACTTTATAAGCAGAAGGTTGTTTCCCGGAAGGATCTTGTGGTTTGGTAAGAAGCACCAAAGAGCGGTTGTTGTAGGAGGAAGATCTCTCTACTTATCTTTGGGAAGATTGTGCTCTGTATGAAGGAGGCGCTATCCTGTTCTTAAGTGGTGGAGATCTGTGAGTGTGGAGTGGGACAGGCTCACCAAAGTGTCTTCCGTGTCTATCAAGTCTCTCATTGAAATCTTGAGAGTTATCTTGAGGATAGTTCTGAGTCTTCCTATGGTAATCAACAAAGTTTCTTTGAAAGTTTCCATAGTAAGATGGCTCCCTGTTCTTTCTTCCCAAATCGGTGGAAGTCTTACTTGTGTTTGTATCAGTCAATGGGGGAGTTTTCGACTGTGGACAATGACGAGTTTGGTGAGTAAGCATGTTTCAGGATGTGCAGTGGTTCTCCAAGCCTTCATATTCCTGAGTAACTAGGGTCTCTTCCCCAGATGCAAACTCTATTATCGTCTCCTTTGTTATGGCTTTTAGACCATCCACAGATACCCGGATGCGGGCCGATAGCTTGGTGATTTCATAGTCCTCAAGTGTACCCAGCTCAAGACCTATATTGTAGATCATTTTTTTCATGCCAGTAGTGGAGTGGTATACCTTTCAGGCGTATCCAGAAGGAGATTTGAGATGGGAAGGAGGAGGAGATAACAGGTTCCCATCTTTGCAAGATCACCATCCAATGGTCAAAGTGATAGGGTATGTTTTTGAGAACCTTTTGGAGATCTTCTTCAAGGCTAAAGCATAGCTGGAAGCAGTTGTAGCCCAGATCTGAGCCCTCAGCTGTCCCTTGAAGATTCCAGAGCTTTGGGAGAGAGGGGAGGAGAGCCCACATTCGTTGCTCTCTTGGATTTGTCAGACGACCAATGAGAGTTAAATCATTTTCCTTGATGAGTTGAGACGTATTGAGCTTTGGGGCTCTGATTCTTTTGCGAGATTTCTCAGATGGGTTAGACATGATGTCTTTAGCTTTCTCAGCAGCAGAAAAGCGTGGAGCCATGACAGAGAATGTGATAGAGGAGTAGAGTCGACTCTAGGGGTGAAAGGGTAAGAGGTTTAAAGCGAGGCAGCTTAACACAAGCTTGTGGAGGAGAAGCTAGATCCCGGGAAACAGAGTACTCATGTTGATGTTTCCATGGGATAAGCTGGTAGAGGAGAGTGAGGGCTCTCCGGTAAGGTAGGTTGACCGACCGGAGAACCGGTGAACTCGGTCTAAAGAGGGGGTGTGGCCGCGGTTTTAGAAAAAGATAGAGATGGTTTCAAGAAGAAAACTTTCTAAAACAAGAAAGAAAATCGGGTGGTTGAGATGGGAAAGTGACAAGACTGGAGGTTCAAAACTATCTTAAAACTCGTGTCCGGAAGCTTTTTCCCCATTATTCTTTGACAATCCGCTTTTACAATTATTCTACCATTGTTTTCATTCTTTCAGCCTAGATTGAGTTTGTGTGGTTCAAATAATAGGTAAAGAAGAGAACGACTCAAGTGAATATGAAGTGAAGCGAGGAGAATAAAGAAAAAATTAGAGAGGAATTAAGGATTTAGAAAATAGATTGGATTTTTTTTTGTTTTGAAAAGGACATGTTTTTAATTCACGTTAATAGTAAACAACTGTTAAATGAAAAATAAATACTGACTATATGCATATCTAGTTAGAGATCAATATAAATATAGGTTTTGGATTAATAAAAATCCATGTTTATTTTTGGCAAAACTGTGTAAGTTGAATATTTTGTGACCATTTTAATGTTTTTTGTTTGTTTTATATATTTAAAACGACGTTACTTTACCCATTGAAAATAAATAGTTGTTAAATAAAAGTTAATGTTAACTAAAATAATATATAATTTAGATCGTCAACACAAGTTTGTATGTTTTTGGATTAAATGAAAAATCAGTGCTTTTCTAACAAAACTGTATCAGTATTTTAGTGACCGTTTTGATTAATTCATTAGCTGCATAATTTCACTAGTAAAACTTTTGCTGCACTAAAGTAAAGAATGTTTCGACCAATGCTGTATCAATATTATAGAATCCTGGTTGAAATATTTTAAGTCTAATTTTTAATAACCAATATAAGACCTTAGTAACTATTTTGTTTAGTTTTTAATAAAATATAATAGTCAATTAGCTAATAAATAAAAATGGCGTGAAATTAGGTGGATGAATAAATGTTTACCAAAACCAATTTCAGACACGTAAACGAGAAACACAAGTTGTATATGAAAAATAATGATTAGAGGGGAATTTCAAAATATTTTCTGACAAAATTAAAGAGAGGTTTTGTACATTTGTAGGATGCCTCTTGGGATATTGACAGCCATACATTTTACACATACTATTTGTGTTCCAGTTATATTTTAGTCCTTAACATTTTATTTAGTGCTGCTAATATTTTAGATATATTCTAAACTTATATAAATATTTTGATATGTTATAAACATCAACGTTATACAAAATGATGATATATTTCATTTTATGAAAATAGCTAATATACATTTTATTTAGATTATTTGTATACCATTCACATTTTATTTGAACGGCTAATATTTTATTTAGGACTACTAATATTTTAGATACATGTAATATTTTTGATTTTCATAAATATTTTGGTATGTTATACACATCAAATATTATATAAAATGATGATATATTCATTACATGACTATTTTACTATTTGCTTATCATTTCCATTTTATTTGGTGCTGTTTTTTTTCCTCGAAAAACATTTCATTAAACTTGAGGGATTGTAGAAGTTGCAACAGATAAATAGTTTATGGTATGGTTATAGACTTTTCGGCTGATTTTACAAGTGACTCGACTATCCCATTACTTAATCTTGGGATAGAGATAAATACAACACTTTGGAACTCATTGGTAGAGAGGATGTCTTCGCAAATTATCAAAGCTTCCTTGGCTATGCGATAGTTGTTTAGGGCCATGATGACATTCTTTGCATCAAATGCTATTCATACTTGTTGGAATTGGAGCTCTTTCGCAGCCATGAGAGCCTCTCTTATTGCATATGCCTCGGCGACTAACGACAGCTTGATGAAGCTCACTGATTTCACTCCTTCCGCGAGAGTTCTCTCAGTTGTGTCTTCCATGTGCCATCCCACTCATGTTAATTTGTCTTGTCCCAGCCATAATGCATTAGTGAAGCACAAAGTTTCTCGCTAGAGTTACTTCACTATTTGTGTTGACATATTTTGGTTGGAAGGAAAATATTAGCAAGTCGATTAAAATGCACTGAGGCAAACAAATAAAAACTCAGATTCTTCCATGTCGTCGTCGTCGTCGTCATCATCATCCTCTTCGTTTACCGATAAAAGATGCATAAATGTAGGGTTTTGCCATGAGTAGAACGACTTCTAGCCAATTGTTGCAGATTTGGAACTTCCTTCTTTTATTTAATGAATTATATTGATTCGGTACTACTTTTACACTCCTGATCTATCTTAATTTCTCACACGATTTTGATTTTTGTTTGTAGTGATTACATAATCTTTTTCTGAAATTAGAAATTAATAAATCCTGATTAATTATTTTCTATCTTGTTCAGCAAGATGCTATTTTAATAAATAAAAATAAACTTACTTATTTGGGAGAGAATCTTTGAGAGAATTCAATGAAGCCAATCTTGGCTTCCATCCTCATAAACCTTATTAACAAAATAAGAAGATTAATGACAAAAGATACATAGAGAGAAAGTATAAAGTCTTTATTTATATTATATATTAATATTACCGATAGATTTGTAATATGGATAGAACTGGAACTAAAATCTTGATATATAGTATATGTCTATTTAGTAAAACTTATGTATATACACTTCAATTTCACAATATAATATTTTAAATAATAATTTTCTGTTTCATGTTAAGAAATGTTTAAAATTTGCGTATACATATTAAAAAAAAATTAAACTAAAATTATTCATTAGCTATCTAAACACAATTCAACCAATAATAAATAATCTTCAAATCAAAAACAACAAAAATTAATTGAGTCTGCATTAAAATTTTAAAACATCAAATAAATTGATATATATATATATATATATATATATATTTGCCAAAAACATCGCTTATCATAAACAAGCTAGATTTTGATCCGCTCAGATATTTTTTCTTTAAAATAAATTGAATCAATTTTTTGTTTTTATAATAAGTTTGTTAAAAAAACACAACTTTTTAAAAAGCTGTATATATGATGATTAGTGCTCAATGCGGGAATGCATTGAATAATTTTTTTTTTTTGAAAACAATGTTAAAATATTTTGTTTCAATAAAACAATTATGTGATATAAGTTTAATATTTATTGTTTTGATTTACACTATTTACTTTTTATAGAACATCAAATGCTTATATATGGAATTTATTTGTGTTTTTAATATTTTTTAATAATTAAATTTAAAATTTCATACATATATAATTATAGGTTTATAAAAGTTGAAACATGAAAATCCGTTCATTTAACTTTATGTATTAGTTTAAAAAAAAAATCAATGTTTCTATAATTAGAATTGGCTAATTTATCTTTTTAATTTGGCTTCCAATGAAGAAAATTATTTTTAAATATTTTAGAATCAAAATAAAATAATATATTTTTAACCTATCTTATAGTAATCTAAATAATTTGATAAAATAACTCGTCAAAAATTGTGATCGTAAAAACAACAACAATAATCTAAACATCATACATTCGAATAATATAAATATTAAATATTTTATTAAATTATAATAAATCAATAAATTTTGTTAATCCATACTTTTAAAACGTCTTCTAGTAGGCAAAGTTTTCTTAATATTTTATAACTGAAACTGGTAAATCTATTTTTAACATGTCTTGCAATGATCTAAATATAAAGATTTTCTATTTTTTACAGATAAAATAAAACTAAAACTATTTTATAATAATTTAATAATGTATATGAATTTAATAATTATTTTATTTAGAAATCGAAAAATAAAAATATTTAGATAAGATTTTGTTATAATATAAAACATATATTTCTATTTAAACAAAAATATATAATGAATATTTTCTTAATAAAATATAAAATATAAATATTTAGCATGACTCTCACATTACTCTAATTTAATGAGACAACTATATTCTTACTGAATAATTAAAATATATAACAAATATACTGGCATAAAGTATAATATAACACATGACTAAATTTATATATATATATATATATATATATTGTATGATAGTTTGTTAAGATTTGATTTTCTGAACCTAACTATTATTTTAGCTTATTTTAAATAAAATGGAATTATTTCACAATTTTGTATATTTAGTCTTGTTTTAGGTCGTATAGAAACAAATTTAAATTCATAAAAAAAACAAACTTAAACTTTGAGTTCAAATTGGTCAAAAGAGTTTTTTTTTTTAATAAATATGTGGGTGTACATAATTTCGTTGGACTGAGAAAATTGGTTTAAAGGAGCTAACTCTCAGCAGCATTTTGACTAGTGTCTTGGCCATAATTTTTTTTTTATCAACACAATACACAAAAGAAATCTATCTTTCACTAATTTAAGTGGGTGGCTCCGGTTAAACATGTATTGTATATGACAGTGTAAGATAAGCACTTTTGGTAGTCTATCTGTTATCAAATTGCTTGTACGCGAAAATATGAATGAAGTTGAATATCGCAAAGTACTCATTTCTTCTTTTGAAGTCCTCTAGGTAGATCGAAAAAGCTGGCCATTTTCTAATTCCGACACTATTTTAACCAATTATAAAACAATTTGTTGCAAATGTAATGCAAAAGTGTTGATGATACTTCATACATTCCCTAGCCTACATAAAAACTTCAAATTTCGGATGAAGAAGGGATAAAATCGTCATGATGTTCATTGCTCTCATCAAGACATTAACACCTCTCTCATAGTAATTATACCACCCTTGTCCTGAAAACTTTTCTCTGTCCTTCCATGATCCGTCTATGAAACACCATTGACCTTTTAGAGCCAATTCATTTCCAGTATTTCTTTGAGCTGTTTGCAAAAATGCCCTCGAAATTGAAGTCAACCCTGATTATACCCTCGGCCTTCTCCTTCCTCGCCATCGCTAATATATCCCCTTATTAATCTGGGTATTCACAGGAATGCCATCGTCAGACTTCAGATGAAGTCTGATATTTTAATCAAAAGACAAAAGGACCCAAATTTTTTCCGGATATTCACGAAAATGCCATCGCCATGAATGCTCAACGACCACGACACCCACCATCGCCGACGAGTTAATGTGTAATCCAGCTCGTTTTTTCACCATTAAAGCTCAATTAAAGCTCAAGAATCTGAGTTCGGACGTTCTCCTCACCGATTTCTCCTTTCCCCTTTGATTTTCGGAGATTTTTCGATATTTTCGATTCAAAAGTAGTGAAATCGTTTATCAGCTTATAAAAACAGCAAAACACGTCTCGGATTTGGGGTTTTCGGTGATATTAGACGTTCTGAGAAATCGACGCGGCTAAAAACAAACGGAAATCGGTTATTGGTAAGAACATTTTCATATCGTCGATTTTCAGATCCAAATTGTAGTCTGCATTTTTTCGTAAGCTTCAATATGGTCAACGAGAGGGTAGTTTTGCAATTGACTTTCAATTGTCAGACCTCCATAGAAGTCTGTGAAAATCCTTTGAAAACAAAAAAGACATCGTTAAAAAGTCCAAATGAGAAGAGGGTAGTTTTGCAATTGATTCAAATTTGATTTTTTTGTCAGACTTCTGATGTAGTCTGGCAAGAAATTGACCGATTCTTGACTTTTTGTGAGACGGAATCCGTTGTCTGAAAATTATGGGTGGTAGAAACTGTAATTGACCCAAATTTTCAGATGTTGACCAGAATAAGCGAAAAAAAATTGTCAGACATGTAAATTTGTCTGAAAAAAAAAAAAAAAATTTCAGACGGCTATCGACGTCTGAGAGATGATTAAGTTGAAAATTTAAATTATAAAATTATTAAAAAATATTTTGAGGAAAATTTCAGATACATAAATTAAATATGGGACTTTTGGACATATGAAAATTAAAATTACATAAACTTTAGTCAATTTTAACCATTTAAGGTATAGTTAGTTCAAAGTATTTACGAAACCCCACCTAAATATAGTATTTATCACTTAACATTGAAAAATATTTAAACAAAACACCTAGGACACATTAAATTCGTTAATTATATCACCATTATAACATACATGTGCAAATATAATTTTTCAAAGGTGAATTTCCTAATACAATGAAGCTAACTAACCCTAAGGTCATATGTAAGTTATATGTAAATGTTCCATTATGTTCCATTACAAAGTATGTTCTAAGGCATACTTAACTAACATTGTTTAATATGACTCAATTTTATCAAATTTTAATTTATATACTACTAAATTATTTATATATAATTTATGTATATAAAAGTTTTGAAAAAATATTTTTTAATAATTTTAAAATTTAAATTTAGTAATCAATTCTGTGTCAGACTTCTATTAGAGTCTGACGTCTCAGACATCCATAGAAGTCTGAAATAGTCGAAGGTTATAATGGTAATTGCGTTTGACGTTTTTTTGATTGGTCGTAAGGACAACGCGGTAATTTCATAAGACCGCAAAACCAGTTTTATATTTGATTCAAGTTTGGGGGTACACTTTTATTTAAAACCAATTTAAGGGGCATTTTTAGCAATTTTCCCTATTTCTTTCTCCCCTTGACCCTGGCATTGTTTCATTTACCTCAACTAAATGCACATCTCTCAATGTCGCAGATTCTGTTTTTCCATCCATGATGTTTCGTGAGGGTTCCTATCAATATGATTATAAACCATAGCCTCCCTACTTTTCCAAATATACCATGATAACCAAGGATATATATATATATATATATATATACACTAGTCTTATTGTCCGAAGGTAGTCTCCAAACAAGATAATCTATATTCGTGTAAATAGATGCCAAAGGGAAGAGCTCCGAATTTGTTGGTATTTGAGACAGTGTCTAAGTTCGAGTTGTTGGTGGACATTCAAATAAAACATGATTAATTGATTCTTTTTCTATTCTACACCGAACACAATGTGTATAACATTTTATCCCTCGTCCCTTCAATTTTTTTTTGTTACCGGTAAACATTCTGAAAGTGACTGCCAAATGAAATGTCTTATTTTAGGGGGCATTTTATCTTCCACGAGAAATCTTGAAGAGTGGTCTTGCCATTATATGTAAAGTTTCTCTCCATTTTATACGTTGTTTCATCGTATATTTACCTGACTTTGTATGATGCCATCCCAACAAATCAGGTCTATTTAGTCGACTAAACGGAATACTTAAGAAGAAAGCCACATCCTTAGGTTTCATGATTATATCCATTAGTTATGTATTCCAAATATGATTTTGATGATCAATTAGTTGGTCAATGATATATCATGAATTTTACCGGTTTTAGACCATGATATAAGTGTGTTTTAGAGTCTTTTAGTGTTTCTTTAGAGTCTTTTACAGGTGTTATTAGGTATTAGCACGTTTGGAGCGGAATTGGAGTTATTGGAGCTTTTTGGAGCATTTTGGTGTTTTGACCCGAGAGATAGAGTTCACTGTCCAAAACGGAGTAATGCATTGATCGACACACATCGTGCATCGATCGACACACTAGCGAGATGGGCCTTTCCTCGGCGGTTAATGAAGAATGAAGAAATTAAAGTTTTGCCCAGAAGTTCCTGATAATTACAAAGAAGCCCCAAGACGTGATTAGCTTATTTAATTAGGTTTTTACATCAGTTTTTAGATACACTTTCATACTTAGAGCTGAGAGTTTTTAGAGCTTGGGGCTGATCTAATCCTGTACTGCTTTCTGCTTTTTGGAGAAGATTTCGAACCCCTTTACTTTTATATTCTCTTTTATGCAATCTATTAATTCATTGATTATGTTTTCATATTATATGTCTGAGTAGATTCATAGTTAGGTTAAGGGATTCTCATTAAGGATTTCAAGACTTGCTAGATTTGTTTATTTCAGTTAAGGATTCATATCAATAATTGTTCTTCAATCTAAATTGTGCTTAACACTAGTTTCTAACCTGATCACTTAGAATCTAGATCTTAGGTTGTTAAATTGACACGAAAGTGTGGTTTAGAATCTGAACTATTTAGGTTGAGCAATTGAATTACTCGCAAAGAAATTTGGTTTAATTGAATTGTGAACATATCGAACTTAATCTTAAAGTTAGTTTAATCTGTTAGGAATTACAAAGAAATTTGGATTTCTGCAATTAGGCTTAGAGAATTCTCACAACGAAAGTTGGTTAATTCTATTTCCGTGTTTGAGTTCTAGAACCGTACTTAATTTGATCCTGACTGAATAATTTATCTGCTTGTCTGATTTCCTGAGAACTCCCAAGACTTAGCGCTTTTAGTTAATTGCCTACAACCAATCTTGCTACTGATTTACTTTCTTGCATTGCTTTTAGTTTCTCATTACATTTCTTTCTCCTAGTTTTGACTTGACTGTTCTTAATCTATCGTTGCCTAGAGTCCTTGTGGATTTGATACCCTAAAGTACTACATTCACATCACTGTGCACTTGCAGTTAGAATAGGGATAAAACCTGACCTATCAAGTTTTTGGCGCCGTTGCCGGGGACTCTTTGGAGTCTTCGATAGATTTGAACTTAGGGTTTAGACTAGGATTTTTTTATTTTTTTTTGTTTTGGTTACTAATTTTTCTCTGCCGCAGGTTTGACATTCACATAGCATCGATCGTTGCATCCTTTTGTGTCGATCGTTACTAAGCGACTGAGTTGAGTCGATCGTTGCACCTTAGCATCGATCGTTGCACTACGATTACAGACGGTTTATGCAGACGCGTGATACCAGAAGTAATCCGAATACTAATCTCGTTAATCTCCAACTTGAAGAGCTTGCTAGACTAGAGAGGACTAACAGGAAATTTCAACGAGCAAGAATGGTTCGAGAACGTCTGATTCTGACACCCGATGCTCAAGGTACCCTGAGGGACCGACAAAATAATCCGTACAATGCTGCTGGGCATAGGATTGATGGTGAAGAGAATGTGATTCCTGAGCCTGAACAAGAACAAGAGCAAGGACAAGGACAGGGCCAAGGAAAAGGTGAGAGGCAGATGGTTAATCCTCTTGTTGCTAATGAGAGGACCTTAGCTAACTATAACCGTCCGGATGAGTTTCATGCAAACCGGTCAGCTCTTGTGCCTCCTGGTTTTAAGAGGAATGACTTCGAGATCAAGACCATCCACTACTCTATTCTGAGGCAGAATGCCTTCCATGGTTTCCCTAATGAGCAGCCAATGGATCATATTGATGAGTTTGAGGACATAGTCACTGGGATGAAGTATGATGGAGTGAACTATGACTATCTGTTTCTCAAACTCTTCCCCTACTCCCTCGCTGGAGATGCTGCTGCCTGACTGAAACAACTTCCACCTGGGAAGTTTACTACTTGAGATGCTGTTAAGAGTGAGTTTCCGAGACACTTCTATGATGATGCTCGCTCTGATCAGTCTAGACAGGACATTCTCACTTTCTCCCAAGGACCTATAGAGCCTCTTAAGACTGTCTGGATGAGGTTTAAGAAGTACAACGTGACTGCCCGCATCATGGATTCACTGAGGTAACATTGCTGGGTATTTTCTTTAGAGGTACAGATCTCCCATACCAGACCGCGTTGGATAATTCCAACAATGGAAATTTCAACACTAGGACTCCTGAGCAAGCTAAGCAACTGATAGATAACTTAGTAAGCAGTAATAGCTGCAAGACTGCTGATAGGAGAAGGAAGGAATCTGGTGGGAAGATAGATAATTTGGAGATTGCTGATATTAGGAGTAAGTTGGACACTGTCTGTAATTTGCTCGCTGGGAAGAAAGCTGTCCATTTTGCTCAAGATATTGAAGTGATCCAAGCTGAAGAAGATGGTCAGGAAGAGGATGTGAACTACATTGGAGGATCTGGTTTCCAAGGAAACAGGTTTTGTAATCAGCAAGGTAATAGATTCTTCAATGGTGGACAGAAGAGTGCTTTCACAAGCAATCAAAACTCTTCTGGCTTTGGACAGAATGCTGGTTATCAGAAGCCTTTTCAGCAAGGTAATCAGAAGACTTATGGATCTTCCTCTTACCAAACACCTCCTGCTGCTAATGCTCATGAGAGCAAGATGGAGAGTATGATGGAGCAGTTGCTAGAAGGACAAACTAAGATTGTTGTGGACTACAACAGGAAGCTAGATGATGTGTATGAAGACCTTAATGGGAAGTTTGAGTCCTTAAGTACTCATGTGAAGCAATTGGACACTCAGGTGAGCAAAATTTCAAGCTCTATTAAGGGAAAAAGTGTCGTGGACACCCACATCAAGGCTTGGTCAGTCTATATCAATGATGGAGCATACCAAGGTGAAAATTTCGAGTTAAATATAGCTGAACTGGTGGAAGAAGCTGAAAATTCTGAAATTGAGGAAAATCTCTCGGGTGGAATCTGTGAAAACTTATCTGCATCGATCGATGCACCTCTAGCGTCGGTCGTTGCATTGCGATTTCACAGAGAAATCTGCCGAGACTGATAATGCATTATTTTCTTGTTGCAGATGCCTCCTCGCGGACAACCTCGCAAACGTAGAGCTACCACAGCAGCTGCAGATCATCATCCTCCACCAGTTGAGTGGTTTCCTCGAGACTCGCCACATCCTGAGCCTTATCAGAGAGATAGGGAAGTTATACAGTTGCCTTGGCCTAAGGCAGATAAGGAGCTAATTCTGACAAACAAGGTCTGGGATATGGAGATTGGAAAGCTGCTTAAGACCGACACTTTCACAGAGAGGCCGCTACATGAGCATTGGGACGAGTTCGATACATTGTTCTACACAATGGTTGGTGTGGCATGACGATTAAGCCGACCAAGTTTGCTGACTACTGGACTTGTAGAGGGCTAGGCATTGATGAGCAGGTGCTGACATTGGTTAAGGGCATTGGTCTGGGGACAATGCCTATGCAGCACTATGAGTTGTATCCTGATCTGGTGAGACAACTGTTGGCCACATGAAGAGTTATCTATCCTGACCCAGAGAGCAGGAGAGCTTCAGGAGGTTTCTTTACCTTCATGTGCTTAGGAGCCAGGTATCGGATTCCCCTTCTTGATATCTATCGGATTTATGGATTCAGCGTTGAGCCTGCGCGTATTGGTATGTCTCTTGAGTGGGATGTGCCGGAAGCTCAGTTCTTCTGGGACTGTATTGGTAATGGTCGGTATTGCTCGAGGACGACGAAGCAGATACAGGTTAGGCATCCTGTTCTCAGATATGTCTTGCGCATCTTGGGATATACTCTGTTGTGCAAAGCTGAAGCCAACAAGATGCGTAAGAATGAGCTGGAGATGATTTTCATTGGGTTGAAGGAGCAGTTTGCTGAGACTGATTTGAGAGATCCCACCAGAGGACTCAACTTAGGAGCTGTCTTTGCTCATCACTTGTGCTCACTGCAGAAGAAGCCATTCGATTGGAAGGATACTGAGTCAGTAGGGAGTCCGCTTACTCCCATTTTCAGGCATTGCAGAATTCCCTTAGAGGGTACAGAGTGTGAGGACAGCAAGGAATTCCTTGATTTTACCCACCTGCAGAGTGCTACATGGCTGAAGGAGGGACGTATATGGGTCTATTATGACGCCACTACGAAGCGTGGCATAGATCTTCCTGCTGCTGGATTGACCAAGATCGATACGTTGGCTGCCTTGAGTTTCCAGCCTCCTACACGCGATCAGCGCAGTGTGCCTACGATGGCTCATCCGCTGGGAGAGCCTTCTACACGCCCTTCTTCTTCATCTGCGCTTGCACCTGCTTCTCCTGCTGCACATGACATAAGTCCTTATCCTGAGCCTTCAGTTCCTTTGAGTGAGATGTCTGAGGGAGAGTGGAGAGAGCGTCAGGATGGTATTATGCGGAGCATCTGGAACTACATGCGTGGCTGCACTTGCAGGAGTCAGCCACAGATTCATCAGCCCGGACCTTCCCATCGACGTAGACAGCGATCTCCGACCCCTGTTCTTTCGAGCGATACTGATCGCTATGATGGCATAGATGACGAGTGAGAGTAGTAGCTCCTCTAGACATCGGTTCTATATTTTCTTTTTCATCTTTTCTTTTGCATTGTTCTCTTAATTTTCTTAGGATTCTTACGCTTGGATGATGTTTTCACTTTGAGACTATCTGTTGCTTTGATTCTACTTGTTTGCATTGATTTTCAGCTTGCAGGTTTGAAATTTGATAATTTCTCACGGACTAACTTGCTAACTGCTAACTGGTCTCGACAGAATCGCAATGCAACGATCGACACGGTCTTGTGTGTCGATCGTCACAACAAGAAAATCGCATTGCAGCGATCGTTGCGGTCCTGAGAAACGATCGACTCATGACGCAAATCGCCTTGCAACGGTCGTTACATTTATGTAACGATCGATGAATGAGCGACATAGGTAAAATCAGACAGAACTTAACACATCCATTAACATTTTTCTTTCTTTTACTGATCCTTAGCTTGACACTACTGGGGACAGTGTGTTTCAAGTGTGGGGGAGGTGGTACTGACTACTATCTTTTTGTTTTCTTAGAGTCAATCCTGTTTTTCAAAAAAAAATTGTTTTATTGAGTCAAACCGGTTTAAGTAGGAAACAGTGAATTTTTGAGAAGTTAACAACATCTTGCAGGAACTTAAGTAACCATTGGGATGAAGTTGCAGGAACTATCTATGACTATTAGAAAACCCAACACGGATCAACCTACTGAGGACACCCATATCAATTCAGGTATTCAGAGGATCCTTTACTGACTTCACCCTTGTAAACCTGACTTAATTTTCTCACCTAAGGGCTTGGTATACCTTGAGTCGGATTCCTTTGTTAGTTCTGACACAGCTTGTAAACATGTCCGAGTATGGTTCCCTTCTCCCCTTCCATAAAGTAAAAAAAAAGAAGTAATAAACTGAGGATGAGCTAGTAGCTCCGAAGTGGTCACGGGAGTAGTAGCAAACACTATTACCTCCTGTGCATTCATGGAATGTGTCCAAAGTACACCCCTTAACGGGAAGAGCACTGATAAAAAAAAAATGATACCCAATGGGGAAAAATCAGAATGCTAAGGAAGGGAAAAGAGAAGAAAAGGAACCAGAAAAAGATAGTATGGTGGTCTAGAACTGACAAAGTAAGAATCCATGTGCCCTTTGATCGATAATCCTTAGGTGAGACCGCACTTAATAGCTTATAGAAGTCAGTAGGGTGAACTTGAATTGCTTGGATTGATTGTGGAGTTTACTTAGGACAGTTGCTAAGTGTGCGGGAAGTACATGTTGGTCTTGATGTCTTGCAGGTGATTCTTTCAGTGGCTTACTAAGGAGAATCTGAGTGTTGTTGCTTCTAGGATAAAAAGAGTTTCTGAAAGATTTCAAACCTCTTCACCATGTTTTAGTTCTCTGTTTTGCTTGAGGGCAAGCAAACGCTAAGTGTGGGGGAGTTGATATATCATGGTTTTTACCGGTTTTAGACCATGATATAAGTGTGTTTTAGAGTCTTTTAGTGTTTCTTTAGAGTCTTTTACAGGTGTTATTAGGTATTAGCACGTTTGGAGCGGAATTGGAGTTATTGGAGCTTTTTGGAGCATTTTGGTGTTTTGACCCGAGAGATAGAGTTCAATGTCCAAAACAGAGTAATGCATTGATCGACACACATCGTGCATCGATCGACACACTAGCGAGATGGGCTTTCCTCGGCGGTTAATGAAGAATGAAGAAATTGCAGTTTTACCCAGAAGTTCCTGATAATTACAAAGAAACCCCAAGACGTGATTAGCTTATTTAATTAGGTTTTTACATCAGTTTTTAGATACGCTTTCATACTTAGAGCTGAGAGTTTTTAGAGCTTGGGGCTGATCTAATCCTGTACTGCTTTATGCTTTTTGGAGAAGATTTCGAACCCCTTTACTTTTATATTCTCTTTTATGCAATCTATTAATTCATTGATTATGTTTTCATATTTTATGTCTCAGTAGATTGATAGTTAGGTTTAGGGATTCTCATTAAGGATTTCATGATTTGATAGATTTATTTATTTCAGTTAAGGATTCATATCAATAATTGTTCTTCGATCTAAATTGTGCTTAACACTAGTTTCTAATCTGATCACTTAGAATCTAGATCTTAGGTTTTTAAATTGACACGAAAGTGTGGTTTAGAATCTGAACTATTTAGGTTGAGCAATTGAATTACTCGCAAAGAAATTTGGTTTAATTGAATTGTGAACATATCGAACTTAATCTTAAAGCTAGTTTAATCTGTTAGGAATTACAAAGAAATTTGGATTTCTGCAATTAGGCTTAGAGAATTCTCACAACGAAAGTTGGTTAATTCTATTTCCGTGTTTGAGTTCTAGAACCGTACTTAATTTGATCCTGGCTGAATAATTTATCTGCTTGTCTAATTTCCTGAGTACTCCCTAGACTTAGCGCTTTTAGTTAATTGCCTACAACCAATCTTGCTACTGATTTACTTTCTTGCATTGCTTTTAGTTTCTCATTACATTGCTTTCCCCTAGTTTTGACTTGACTGTTCTTAATCTATCGTTGCCTAGAGTCCTTGTGGATTCGATACCCTAAAGTAATACATTCACATCATTGTGCACTTGCAGTTAGAATAGGGATAAAACCTGACATATCAGTCAACCGTAACCAAATTTTGAATTGTATCCTTTTTGTCTTAGGTGTTAGGTTGGTATTCATGTGTCTTTCCAAATTGAAATAGACTCCCATGTTCCACTCTTTTGATAAGTCATTTTTTAACCAAAGATCTAGTTCAGGTAATACTCTTCCATCCATAGGATAATTAATATGACTTTATCGAATCTAGTGGATCTGTATTCTACAACATATCCCTTTGAAAATTTTAGAGAAAATAATATATGGTTTATCAATTAGTCTACACAATTTTTTTTGCTAAGAAATCCGTATTAACAACCTGAAAAGGCCCGAAATCCAATCCACCATTTTCTTTATTTCTACATAGTTTATACCAAGACATCCAGTGCGTTAGAAACGATGCTCGTCATTTTGTAGGGATTATTTTTGGTAACCGATAACATACATTACATAGTTAGACAAGGATATAGTCACCGATTTATTAGAACCTCTTTACCTCCTCGTGAGAGAAGCTTCGTTTTCCATCCATTAACCCATTGACCCTTCCATGAAGCCTGTCTTGTAAAAACCAAAAACTTTGTGTCTTTGAGCCACTAAGACTTTCCGGTATGCCCATATATGATCTCATTCTATATACCATTGTGATCCCTAAAATCGCTTTCATCTTATCACGAATTTCAGTATCAACTTTATGCCCAAATTGAAGTGATAATTTCGAAAAGTTTAGTTGTTGACTTTATATTTTCTTGTAGTCTTTAAAGATCTTTAAGATATTGTCTGATATTACTTCTTCTTGGTCAAAATAGAACATTGATTGAATTTTTTTTTGTTTTTTTAATCAAACATATTGCATATACTTTTTGTTTGTCAATAGGAAAAAAAAGTTAAATTTAGCTATTCAAATTGATGGTTCTGGTCCAACATAAATAACATATGACGATTTAGTACAAGCAGTTCGTATGAGGAGTATGTGAGATATCCAACATTATGTTATTTGCGTACAATATGTGAAATAGCACAAAGAAAAATAGCACTTTACAACTCTCCGCTCCTCTAAATAGAATGAAATTGCAAATAATTCTGTTGGTGTATAATTCACCAATTCCAAATAGTTGTAAATGTGACTTCTGATTGTTGAAAAATATGTATGCACTATATATAGCTAATATCAATGTAATAAATTTGACATACAACTAGGATCCGATCCGCACTGAGTGTGCAGTTTTTTTCTTTTTTTTATTCACATTTTATAATTGTTTGATTTATAAAACTTATGTTAATATCAAAGTTTTAGTATTGATGTATAGTAGTTGACTAATTATTGGTCTGATTTAATTGCGTCTGATCAAACAGTTATTTTTTGTGTTTGTTTTTTAATTAGTTTTATACAATATTTTATTTATTTTAATATCCGTTTTAGTATTTATATATGCTAGATAATTTTTTTTGGTGTGTTTAAGTCTTAGATATTAAACTGATATTTTTTGTTTGTTTTTGAATGAGTTTTAGATATCTTAAAACTTTGTTTTATTTTTTTTTAAATAAAACCGGGCCTTAAATGATGTTTGAAAATATTTATATATAATGGGCATTTGTAAGTGGATTAAGTTTGTAATTGTTTGACAAAATTTAAGTTTTCTCTGTTTAATACTTAGAAAGGCCCATAAAAGATTTGTATTCAACTAAATCAACTAATAATATTTATATCTCTACCAATATAAATATTAATATACCCTGCAAAATCTAAACGAAAGCAACTATTGATGATGAAAAATATTCAAATTATGTAAATCATTATACCAAATCTAAACTATAATAACTGCTTTGCAATTCAAATTTGACGTTTCTTATATATACAAATATTTTTATTTAACAGGATAAATATTTAAAATATATCAAATATGCAAAATGAGTTTTCAAAATTACTACTCATGTAGGTATATTTATAGGAAAATAATAATTTATATTAATTAGATAAAAATCATCAATTAAATCTTGAATTGACATATACCAATATGCATCATTTTGTTGCATGCAAATTAAGCAATTGTTTTATTACTGAAATTCTTTTGATTTTTTTGTAATATTTGTTAACAATAAAAATATTAAATCGGTTCACGTTATTAATATCATGATTTAAATAATGATTTGACATTTACCTATTAATATTATTATTTTGCATGGAGATTAACAAATTTCAAAAAAAAATGTAGTGTATGTTAAGATAAATAATGATAACAACGACATCTATCATAAATAAAAAAGAAATTTCATAAGTAATACCTTAATAAATAACCGAGAATTGTATCATACAAAAATCACCAAAATATTACATGCCGATTAAAGATAAGTTCAAAAGAGTTATGACATAATAAAGTAGGAACACAATACTTGTAATAGTAACCACTTCAAGAGTTTTTGCATTCACCAATATTAAATCCTGAACAAATTAGTAAATATAATTAATTATTTGCTTGTTAAAAATTTTCAAAATTTTATAGTTAAATGTAAATAATTTACCACTCTTTGATTGAAGTGATTTCTTCAATTTCTGGATCAAAGATAACATCCGAGATATCACCAAAATCTTCAAGTATTGGTACCCCTAAATATATAGTAAAAAAATTGTTTCAGTGATATATTAAGATCATGCTTAGAATTATGTTTTATTATCAAAACAAAATATGTTAACTTGAATTTTTCTTACTTGGGGAATTACGAACGCGCCAAAATCTCAAACACACAACATTTTGTAATTTCCACTTGAGTTCCAAAGATCATTGAATTTCATAGCAACCCTACCCTTTGCAACACAATTGATGTATGTGTTGCTTCGTAAAAGTTATAGAAATTAGATATAATTCATGCATCAACAAAATATCAAAAGTATAATTAACATAACTTTTGTTAATTAAATGCTTACTCTCTTTCCTTGATCTTAAAATGAATTTTGTAATCTTGAGCTATGTTGAAAGGTCCAACCCACATAATCTCCCCTATTACATCTAAATAACATAGAATTTTGAATAAATATCATGATTTTTATAATATAGATTATAAACATGCAACAAGATAATATTTTGAAAATTAAACCAAACATACCAATAGTGTAGAGATGCTCAACATTGCCTTGCAAGATGTTTTGAAGATTGCAAACTCATAGTACATATCATTAGAGATATTGTACTGGTTGTAAACTTCGGGTGATTCCTCAAGCAAAATCTTCTTTTCAGCATAAGTGTTTCTAAACTTTCGGTTGATATGAATCACTTCAAAATTCTTGATACACATCCAAGACCCCTCTTCAAATTTGTCCTTGAATTTGTCTATAAACATTTGGGGTATGATAGCTTCGATTTTGTGACCCTGTAACAAAATAATTTATCAAACAAATAGAAGTATTTAACAAAATGTTTAGAATATAGATAAAAACAGCAAAGTATTATTTAAATTTTGGTTGAAGAAAACTTACATATTCATCAGCTATGATTACATGAATCTGAAAACCATCCATGCAATGACTTGTGAACCACTTCCGTATGATCTTTCCTCGAATATTCAGACATGATTCAGTACCATCAAGATCATATATATTTATAAAATCACCCATATTTCCTTTTGGTGTTTGAAGAGTTTAACAATATAGGTTATGATTTGTGAGAATTCTTTTGTTTATGATGAAGCCAAAGAACATTGTCTATGCCAATATATATAGACAATTCAGAAATTTTGATTAGGTTTAAATGTTAGGTGTAAATTGAATGTGAAACATTTATTGAGTTAATTGAATATGAATTTTTTTTAAAAAACATTAAAGAAAATTAACTATGAATATTTTGATTGATGGAATAATTCAATGTGTAACATTTATTAAGTTAAATGAATATTCACATTGTCATCATCTCCAGTAAATTAGATATTCGGAGCAAATTAAATATTCTCCATAACCTATCTTCATGAATATTTGTTTAAAAAACAGTTTTTACAAAATCTAAACGCTATACTAATATCTCTTCTTATCAACACACCATTTTCAAATATGCTCCTAATTAGAGTATTCATATTTTAATTCTCCTTAGATTTCGTTAAGTTATAGTTAGTTCAGATATGTAAAAGATATCGTTAGCCAAAAATCAAGCACATAATATAGTTGTTTATTGTAAAATTGAATGAGAAACATTTATTAGATTAGTATAATATGGTAATTGTCGAGAAAAATCAGTAAACATCATGATTACAAATATTGGAAAGTGAACCAAAGTTAATATGTAATATTTCTGGTTAAATGAATATTCGAATTCTAGATGAAGAAAAGTAAACCACGAAACATAATATTTTTGTTAAAGATTCATATTTAGTTTATATTCCATATAATTAATTTAGATTTGATATGGAAATTTCTAAATCTATACATCTTTGTCCTCGAAAATATTTTTAAATTAATACAATCCATAATAAACTTGGCAAGCAATTTAATCCATAAAACTAAAGTACTTGCCATGAGTTAAAAGAAGTCTTAAGGTCAAAAAATAGTACCACATTAGTTCAAACATACATAACCAATTTTTCGGCCAACATAAGTTTTTGACAAAACTAAACGAAACATATAATCTTAAAGAGTTAGACAAAATCAGACATTATTGGAGGAGAGCATCAAGACTGGAGTACTGTCATTTTGCCATAAAAGCTGAATAGTGATTCTTTGGTTGGCCTTGACATTATTTGCTGTCAGAAATTCTCTTAAGCCGCCAGCTAAACGAATACGTCTCCTATCAGTATCTGAATAGAACGCAAGCTCAACAGACCTTTTGTCCATTAGCATTGACCATCAAAATGGTTTTGCCAGAAACCGTCCACAAGTCGTTTGCATCGACAAAAGACTTAGGAAGATACTACAAAATAAACACATATAGATCATGTAACAATACTTAAAACAAAAAATACCAAGGAATAACTTACCATTCTGCTTCGCTTTATGCCGCCACTTGTCACGCTCAAGGTAACAAACTTCTCCACAGCTCCTTCAAAAATCATCTCGATTATTAGCCAAAACATTAGAAACCATCAAATATTGTCTGGAAAATAAGTGGAAAAACACTTACTTGTGCTACCTTCTCCAGTCTCCATTGGAACAACTGTATCTACTTAAAAAAAACATATTGATTATTTGTCAAAACAATAGAAATCATCAGAAATTGCCTGAAAATAAGTGGAAAAACACTTACTCTTGATAACTTCTCCAGTCTCCATCGGAGCTGCTAAATTGAGACATAAAAATCATCTCGATTATTAGTTAAAACATTATAAATCATAAGGAATTGTCTGAAAATCGGTGGTAAAACACTTACTCGCTAAAACTTCTCCACTCTCTTTTTTCAATTCTTCCGTATTTTCATATGTGATCTCACAACCGTTTGATCCAAACTGGTGTACCATATGGAAATCAGCACCTCCACGATACTCAATAATTAGATGATCTAACTCATCTAATGCATGAGCTCGGAAGAACTGTCTCCAACCATCTGTAAGCCTATCACCATCTAGTTTTATAGGGAACTCTTCTCGCCTTAAATCAGATGTGAGTACACTGATTGTAACATATATTTTTCCAAGTATAAAGCTATTAAAGAACTTTTCCAGTATAATCTGCAACACAAGTTTAAACAATTATTGCCAGAAGAAAAATAACCTTAAAAATAAGCCTTAATGAGATTGTCATACTAAGATTACATACCAAACTCCTTCTACACCTCCGTGGAAGCATAGGCACGAAAAATCGTGGGTGTTTCATCTTCTTATTGTTGTCTGCAAGTTTTAATAAGTAAGTATAAATCAACTTTCATTACATGCATAGATCAAAAACAATATGAATTAAACTGCATCTTCAAATAGAGAACTATTTTTAAAGGCACCATATTCAAGTTGCAGAAAAGATGAGTTGTTGAAAGACGGCACCATAGGTTTATCTGAATATCAATCTGGAATTCCAAAAAAACAAACCCTAATTCTAAACATCGTTCTAATGCAAAATTATGGGTTACCTTGTTGGAGTAGTTCTTAAGAAACCACGATTCTGTTACTACCACTCGCTAGATTGCAGCGCCAAGATTGAACAAAAATTATTTCAATCGCCACTGCACTTTACAGTTTTTTTCTAATTTCAGAATGACAAATAAACAGAAATCGTTTCAACTTCATTCTTATTATGATGGGCCATTATTAATTTGGACTTTAATTAATGTCTAAGTTATTAATAAATTAGCTCAAATGAAAGTATTTATTTTGTAAATAACCAATACTTCTCTACAACTATGAAAAATCCATTTAGACTAAGTTCTAATAATTATTGATAGAAGACAATTTCAAATGAGTAAAATAGAAACGAAATGTATATAAAAAACAAAACTAAAACCAAAACATTGTTTAAAAACACCAAAATGATCCGATAATGAATAGAACAATCCGAAATAGAGTTTTAATTAAAATCACTAATCATCGATCTTCTCGATCTTGATAGTCTTCAAGCATTTCTTTTTAGTAGAAGAGTTGATATCAGCCAAATCTCCTTTCGTTTTGTGCTTGGACAATGGAGTTAAACAGGCATCTGAATTTTCTTGACTGTTAATATCAATCAATGAAACCTGAAAAATAAACATAATATGATCTTATAAGAATAATCCATTCAATGTCACACTATAATCATGCATTTTCATAATAAATATTTTGCATATATCGAATTACTTGCTTATAGGATAAACTTACTTGCTCACTGGAAATAGCTGAATCCAATGGATTAAGAGTCTCTGATCCTTCCTCGATCTTGAGTACTTCATCAATAGACCAAGTTTTTCCAACCTTATCTGATCCCCAAAAAATGTTGTCCTTGTTTACCAACACTCCAAACTGAAACGTTTTTCCAACCAAATCTTTTATAGCATCAGGCAGTATCATTGGATCTTATATCTGTAATGTCAAAAATCAGTACTTTAATACGAACATTTAAATGAGTTTGAGTGTCAAGAAAATAAACAGAGATACGATGTTAGAATAACCTCATCCAACGATCCATCTAGCAGTGTTTTGGCCGATATCCCAATAAGTTTCTCAGCAACTGAATCAAGTAGCATGAACTTTATCTCTGCGGTTTCATCCTTCACCATAAGATGCAACTTGAACCTGCATAGAATAAATAGTGAGATATAGCATTCAAAACATAGAAACATTTTGCAAGAAAAACGATTGTGAAAGAGAACATACTTGGATGAAACGTCTGTGATATTTTCTTTGCATTCATCACAACGGAACAAATCTTTTTCTTTGACTGATTTTATTTTTATGACCCTTTTATTGCATTTGGTATGGTTAAAATAAAACCAAGCATAATCTGTATCATTGGCATATATGGTGCCTTTAACCCTGAATTTTCCTTGCTTTAACCATTACAATACGCATAATACAAACATAAGTAAAATTATATTAGAAATTAAAAATGGAAAGCATCTAAACAAATAAGCCAATGAGTACCTCGTTAGTCAAAAGTATTTCTGATATACAGAGCTCAAGAAACTCTGCCCACTGATCTGGTTTGTGTTTTTTCCTATTGACCACAACCTCTCTTTCTTCACATACAGCGAGAGCAAGGTCATCATCGGGTAGCCTAAAAATTAGAATTAGTTTTACTCGATATATAAGCAAAACATTATAATTGTGAAGAAAAATGACCTTCATAAACTTACATTGTCAAAAATTCTTCAGCTTCCGGACAAGTTGGGTTTATAATGACTTTAGAAGCGTCAAATGCATTGGTGATTTGAAGTTCTCCTAATCATTAGTCATATCGGTCATTTTTATATTGATAGAACAATATGATTCTTTTAATCGTTTAATCAAAAAGCTTTGTAAATGGTTACAAACCTTTGTATGTGTTGATTTTTGCAAATCAGATCAAACAAATCAATGTTTTACCATTGGCTTCTTGACATGCACTAAAAACTTGTTCAGCAAAATTACCCCAAAGACAGCATGCCGATCTTTGATCACTATAAAAACAACGCATTAGTAACTTTAAATTGTATTCATAAAACTGCATCCGGTAACCATCGAAACTTACTCAGTATTTCTCAAAGTAAACTCAATTTTCTTCCTCTCTTTACCCATCACTTGAACAACATCCATGCCTCCAACGTCCATAATTTGGCCAATAACATCTCGAGGATAAAATAAGGAAAATAAATAATGAATACAATAAATCGGTTTTGACATTGATAGATACATTGGGGTTTAGTTCTTAAACTTACCAACCAAATGATGTGTTTTTAAACTCCCATTGGAAATGGATTAGAAAATTGCCAATGACAAAAAACTATAATCCAACTTCAGTCCAGATCGAGTAATAGTCGTATTACTCAAGAAAGACATTTTGTATACATAGTCGGTTGGTCTATATTGGCCAGATGCAGGTGTTACTAAAAAAATATCAATAACCTTCCATTCTCCAATGGGTAGATGTCTTTGTACACGTACCAAATAATGTTTTTTGCATGAAGCATGGGTTTTTACACCCTACAATGAATAATTAAGAATTCATGACCAAACTATTAAAGTTAAATGTTTCTAAAACAATAACATAATCAATTCTCTTACCGTTTTGTCGGCCAACACGAGTTCTAATGACTCTGCACTAACAGTTGTGTACTTCTTCCAGGAGTGAAGAACTTTCACTTGAACTCACCATGTGGTTCTTGAATGGTTTCACATCTTTGAGATATGTGACATTCTTGGTAGAACTCATTTTGCCGTCTGGTAGAGAAGGAATTAGTAACAAAATGCGTTAAGAAAGACTATGAAGACTTTGCTGATAGGTGTTCGTATATATAGTTTTTGTAGGCCAAGATTCATTTTTAGAATATCATTGGCATATTCGAATAACAGTCTAGATTCTAAATATCTTTAATGGATATCGAATATTGTAGTATCTGATTTAGAAAATTTTTGAATTTGAATGTACTATCGAGACTTGCGTAATAAGCACAATATAATTAGATTCATAATCTGTTATGAAAGATATCGAATGATTTAATGCAAAATAAATATTTTTAAATTGGACGGTTCATTTCAACTCTAAAAATGAACGGCCTAGATTATAAAATGTGATCCGGGCTATATCCATTTAGTATCCTCCATTAATTCGACGGCTATATTAAAACATTAAGAATGGGCGGCGAAGATCTAAAAATATTATTGTCATATTCGAATAAAAGTTTAAATTGTAAATATCTTTGATTGATATCGAATATTATGGTTAGTGATTTTAGAAACATTTTGAATTTGAATATATTTAGATTCCTAATCTGTTATGAAAGTTATCGAATGATTTAATGCAAAATAAATGTTTTTAATTTGGACGGTTAGATTCAAATACTTAAAATGAACGGCCTAGATTAGAAAACGGGTTTCGGGCAATATCCATTTAATATCCGCTAGATTGGACGGCTAGATTAAAACATCAAGAATGAACTGCGAAGATTTAAAAACAGGATCCGCACTCCGATTAGGATCCGCGCTATATCCGATTAGGATCCGAAGAAAATATAAATCAGATATATTCAACGGACGGTCGGATTAAAACACACGCAAATAGACAGACACGATTAGAAAAAAGGATCCGCGAGAAAGCATAACCCGGCCTAGATCCGCATCCCTGCGTGACCAAATATCCAAAAATTCCAGTTTTACCCTTAATGAAAAAATACACACCCTAACAAAACCAAAGACAATTTTCAAAAATACAACATCTATATACGACGGACGGTTTCCTGTTTTTATAATATAGATGCATCTTTCTTAACATCATTGTCCCCATTGAACTCTCTTCATCAACTCTTATCAGCGATTCATGAGTTATTGTTATAAACTACTTATGAGATGGATATAAATGAAATATAATTAAGTTCTTATATAGCTAAAATTTTTTTTAAAAAATTATTAGTGTATGAAACTTTACCTAGTACATTTTAAATGGTATTTTCTCGTTGTTTTTTTTTTTTTTTGAACAATTAAATCATGTAATATACAAAGAAGATTCTTGTTTTTATTTTTAAAGATTTTATATATTTGTAATCCACTCAATTTAAATTCAAATCATAATATACATTTGTTAGTATCAATTAAAACGTTCAAATCAAATTTTAGTAAATATATTATATATAGAGACGTGTAGTAAACATTACTAGCTTTTCCAATTCTATAAATTGTAAATGCTATTTTCCATTATTAATTTAAAACAGTTATCGTATTATTATACTAAATGATTTATTTAAATCTGTATTATTAAAACATGTAACTCTTTTAGAAATAATATTTAGTCATATTTTATATTACAGTTTGTGCCACTGCATTTAATAAAAAATTTGGGTTTTATTAAGTGTATTTTGGAATTATTAGATTTTGGTCTATATGTGAGTTATACTAAATATTTTCTAATTAATGATTTTGTTCTAAAATATATTTATAATATCTTTTAATATTTTTTTGTTTTAAATATATTATTTATATAATCCGATTGTTTTTAAAAAAATATATTTTTATTTTTACAAAATAATTATTAATTTCGAACTTATTATTAAATTTATTAAAAATAATTTTAATTATATTTTAATATAAATATTCTATAATTTATTATTTTATTTAAAATATATCTTCATATTATAAATAAAATATGAATATATATTTATATTATTAAAAAAATATTTTAAAATATTTTAAACTATTTATTTTAAAAAATAGTAATAACTTAATTAAGATTTCTTATTAAAATTTACTAAATAATTTTAGTTATATTCTGATCTATTAAACTAGCATAAAAATCTTTATATTTAGACCATTATAAATTTTTTAACATTTTGGAAATAGATTAATTGATTTCAATTATCTATACTATTAAAAACAAAATTTGATTACTAGAAAACATATAATAAAGATGTATTGACTAATTTCAATTGATATATTTGAAATTTGATAAAATAGTAAAAAAGTATTCAAAAATTATATTATTGGAATATATGATGAGTTTGATTATGCTTGTTTTTAGAATGATAGTTTTTAAATGATTAGTTTATTAAAATTTTAAAATAATTAGACTACTATAAATGAGCTGAGGTATATGCTAATTTGTTTTTATTATAAACTTATCTAAAAATAACTATGTTCATTGAATTGAAAGATAAATTAAAAAATGAATTAATCAATTTTAATTATAAAAACATTATAATGAACTTAAATCAATCCAAAAATGTTAAAATGAATTGATTATTATATATTAGTTACATTTGAATCTATAAAATATATATTCAAAATTATATTTAGACCATTGTAAAATGGCTCGAAAAATAGATTAACCAATTTCAATTATTTATATTATTAAAGCAGCAGTTCAAAACAAAAAAATACCTAAACTTTTCAAATTATTTACACATAATGCCACTGCGTCTATTTCTTAAATTTTCCACTTCAATAAGGTTCAAAAAGTATTTGGCAATCAATGATACACACGATTCTTACAAACCATTTTCTAACCGATTTTTTAATCGATTTCAATTCATTCTGGTCAGTGTTTTAAAAATTGGTCTAGGCGCCGCCTAGGCGCTACAAAAACTAAACTGAGGCGATTAATCTATAATCAGTAATTAAAATCGCTGGTCCGGTTCAGTCGGGAAAATCGGTTAAAATCGGCCAACTCGGTTCAAATCGGCCAACTCGTTTCAAATCGGCCAACTCGGTATAAATCGGTCAACTCGGTAGAAATCGGTTAAAATCGGCCAATTCGGTTCAAATCGGCCAAGTCGGTTTTATTAAAACGCGGTCGTTTTAATAATAGAAAAAAAATTTAAAAAAAGGAGGAAAAGAAATCGTTCGATTTCGCTAGTTTTTTTTGTTCCTGTGCAACTATTCTTCTTCCTCTCTGCCTCTACGTCTCTTCTACCTCTCTGCCTCTGCGTTGCGTCTCTGTTCTTCTTCCATTCAATAGGTGTTGTGGATCTTGAGTTTGATGAAGAGCATGACATTACTAGGGATATTGAATTTGAAGATGATAGTGAGCACATGGTGAACATGGATTAGCTTGGGGAAGAAGAAATTGTTTGCTTCTTAAGATTGTTGAAATTTTAGAATATGGTTTACCTTTTGCTTTTAACTTTGATTTGGAATTGGATTTTGAATTGGATTGTTTGGATTTTGGAATTATATTATTCATTGTTTGACATTTTATTTTTTTAAAAGTTATGTTTTATGAAATTATTACAAATGTTTTAACAAATAATTATATATATATATAATCATTAAAAATTCATTAACGTCTAGGCTCCGACTAGGCTCTGCCTAGGCGCTCTAGGCACTAGGCCCGTCATAACGCCTAAGTACCGCCTAGCGATTTTTTGAACACTGATTCTGGTATATAATAACCAAACCATGAAACAAATTTACAATCTGGTTTGTTCAATGAAACAAACGATTTTTAGAAGCCATTTTCAAACAGATTTTTATTGAATGATTTATACCAAAACGGGAAACAAATTTACAATTTGGTTTATTCAATGAAACAAAATATGTCTTATATAGCTGGAAAATATTGGATTCAGCTAGAGTAAAAATTTATAAAGAAATATACAAAGTTAATTTTTTATTTTTTTATTTTGTATTAAAATTTAAAAATATGAAATGATTAAACAAATCTGAACGAACTTAAATAGGCATGTGTTACTTCTGATGAGTTTAAACGGGCGGACATAAACGAGTCTTAAATATAAACAGATTTAAACAGGTCGAGTCTACCTATTTTAACATATATATGACAATAAAACCAAATAATGTTTTTTTTTAAAACCCCCAAAATAAAAAAATTACTAAATCTTTTTTTGCAAGAGAAAAATTTGTCTTACATATCTTGAAAATGATGAATTCAATCAGAGTAAAAATATATAGATAAATAAATAAAGTTAAACTTTCTAAGCGGACGGGTCTGCTCGTTTAATACAAATATTAATATTTATAAAAAGATCTTAACGGATTTATATGTTATTTTTGTTAGTTTTAGACGTGCGGACCTGCCCGTTTTAAAATCATCTCTATGTAAACCTAAATAAAATTTTAAAAACAAAACTCAAAATAAATATTTTATTAAATAATTTTGCAAGAAAAATATCTTAAATAGGTGGGAAGTATTGATATTACATTTTATCTATCAAAATTTTATTTTACTTTAGACATTTGAAGTAATATATTACTATTAATATTATATTTTAATTATCTATGTTTCTAATAATTGATTTATGACTGTTGTTATTTATATTTAATATTTAATAATATTGATTACAACATTATTATTGATTATAATTATATACTACACAGTAAATATATAATGCATTATAAATTTTTTTTAGAAAATAAAAGATAGGTAACCAAAATAAATAGAAGTAAAAATATATAAAATTAACATTTAGATAAAAATAAATGGAAGAAGATATACAAAATATGTAATTATAATAAAAACCAAAAGAATATTCACGCTATGTAATCCAAAAATAAATAATTTAGTATGTAGATCCGAAAGATCTTAAAAAAAACAAATAACAAACAAAAATTAGCAAAATTAATATTATGCGCTAAGCGCGGATCAAAATCTAGCTAATATTATTAAGAAAAACCTTACGTATTTAAATACGACTTAAAAATGTATTAATCAATTTCAATTGGTATATTCTTAAATTTATAAAATATTAAAATTATTTATAAATTTATAATCACACTTTAAAACTATATATTTTAAAACAAACAATATATATGATTAAATCAAAAATCTATCATATCGAATCTAATAACTTATATATTACTAAGATTGTATTTTATACAAAATTATTGATTTTAACAATATTTAGTAGTGAAACCACAGGTTTAAATATGTTAGAATTAACTTAAATCAAATGTCCAATAAAATATACATCCATTTTTACAGTAATAAGTTAAACTAACCGTTTAATAAAAATATAAATAAACCACAATTACTAAAACATAAGTTAATAATAAAAAGTAAAAACAAAATTTATTAAATTTTTTTCTCACATTTCGCATCATATCATCATATTTTCATTTAATATAGATTATGTTGGGTAGTTAACAAACTTAATTTATAAAATTATAAATTTGTACGATTCCCACTGGCCACAGTATGGTTTACGCCATTAAACTGGTATTACCAACGGCTGGTAATGGGCCTAGGAGGGGATTAAGGCCTAAGGCCCGAACCCATCCTGGTTATACAAAAAAAAATTATAAATTTAAAATAACAATATATTTAACAAAAACATAAACCCGCGATTCTTTAACGCGGGTCAAAAATCTAGTACTTGTTAAATTTGTTAAAGTGAAATTCAAGTCTATTTTAAGAATCATAATCAGTTAAAGATATGACAAAATCAGTATTCATTTTTTTAAAATTTGAATTAGTCATCTACTAATTATGCAGATTTTAACCAGAGCTAATTCATCTATTAACATTTAAAAAAAAAAACTTATCTATTATAGACGAAAAAATATTTTGCATGAAGGGTTGAGATTCAAGTTAGACACGATGCATTTATCTCTCTCTTCTTGTTTACAAATCTCATCTTCTTCTCTTCCTCAAAATTTTCTCAGAAACATCTCCTCATTTGTTCCTCAGTTTCTCTCATTTCTCACGGTTCCTCAGGCACTGTACTGGGAAAATCTGTCTTTTCATATTTCTTTTCTCCTCCATTAATCCCTCACTCCCAAAAATCCAGTAACTCCTTTTATTTTATTTTGTGTTTTCATTATTTCACTTTTTTAGTTTTGATTTTTTTATCCCTTCTAAATAGTTATAGAATTTCAGGTAACATCAACCAAGATTCAACGGGAAAGGGATCGGTGGTATCGAACGATCGGGGTACGATTCCTTAATTTCAATCTATTTGATCAGTTCTTAGTTTTTTTAGTTTTTTATGTAATGTGATTGATTTGAATGAAAATTGATATACATTCTCCATTCGGATCAAAATAATTAATTCATAATTATGGTTTTTCGTGAAAGTTGTTCATAATTGTGAAAGATAATTAATTGTTCATAACTATTGTCCATAATCATTGTTCATAAATGTAAAAAATAATTAACTGTTCCTAATTATTGTCCATAAGTTCTTGAACAAATTTTGGACATGATAATTGTTCATAGTTCTTAAATGTTCATTGTTCAACTCAAAGGATGATTAAAGTATTAAATGGGGTAACTCTTGTTTCTTGTGTTCTAAGCTTCTTTGTGTCTTGTGGAGCAAGATTCATATAACGATGATAGTCTTGCATACCGCTATCCTTGTGTCTGACGATAATGATTGTCTCGATTCCATTTTAATGTTGACAGTGAGAGAGAGAATGGCTTCAACACCTTGTGCAGCTTGCAAGCTCTTGAGACGAAAATGCACTCAAGAATGCGTGTTTGCACCGTATTTTCCACCAACTCAGCCTCAAAAGTTTATCTCGGTTCACAAAGTCTTTGGAGCAAGCAATGTAACAAAGATCCTCAACGATCTCCCACCTATGAACCGCGAAGATGCTGTTAATTCTCTCTACTATGAAGCTGAGGCCCGTATGCGTGACCCAATCTATGGATGCGTTGGTCTCATCTCCTTCTTACAACAATGTCTCAAGAAAATGCAACAAGATCTAGTCACTGCTAAAGAAGAGCTTGCCGGTTACATAGGACCTGATGTTGTGATTCAGCAACCGCCTTATCTTCCTCCTCTAGCCAACAATCCTCCACCCAATTTCATGATGGCTATGGAAGGAATGCCACAAGGAGTGATCCCTCAAGGAGAACCGTTAATCATATGCGAACCAAACTTGTCTCAGCATCAACCGCAACCGCAAGATGAACAGATGCAACTCATGGCTGCTGATGCACAGAGAATGGCTGCAATGATTTTGGACAGAGGAGATCAACAAGGGATGTTCAGTGGATACGGAATGGACAACAATGGGTCGGTTACAGCCACCGGGTACAACCAGATGGATGTGAACGATCACACGGCAGGTGGGTCGTTGTCTGGACCATCTCTTGCTTTAGGAAGCTTTGGTGATGCATATCAAATGGGTCAAGAGACAGAGCATCATATGAATCATGATCAGCTTCAGACACAGCTTATGCTTCAGCCTCCATTACAGGGAAGTCAAGAGCAAAATGAAGGACAGTTTCTGATGCAACCAATGGGACAAGAGAATCTCCATGAAGAAGAGGAGGAAGAAGTGCTTGAGCCGCCGGTTAAATGGAGGAAATCTGAGAACAAGGAAGCTAGTTATTAATTAAGACCAAGGGCCTCAAAATAAATAAAAAGAAGACATTTTCATTTGTTGGATAGTTACTCTTGAGGGTCTAAGTTTCTTTTTCTTTTCTTTTTAAATAAATGGGCATTATTCATTCTCAATGTTTGCATCTACAAATTCAACATTCTAAAAGCTCAATATGCATCAACTTTTTAGTGAATTACCAATTATGTATATCTGCAGTTAACCAAGGCTAGCAAATGAGCATAGTAAAATTAGTAACAATGATCACATATCTTAACATGAAACTGAAAGAAACTGTGGTAATTACTTACGACCATAAACTCTCAGTTCAGTTAGATTGACAGGCATGTAAATGACAGAAATGTTATTCAAATTTCCTCTATCGAATAAGCTCTTCCACCACAGAGCCATCTTCTTGGTGCTATAACTTGTTCAGAATTTCAAAAATACTCAGATCAAAAGAGTTAATGAATGAATTACGGATTACAATTGGGTGTTTATTTTGAATCGGAGATCCATTAACTGGGCAGAGCTTATTCTTCCCGTTTGGCCCCTCCCAGTCTAACTATATATATTTTCAACTTAGGCCACCACTGATCTTTCTCTCGTCTCTCAAATCACAAAGTGTAAGTCGATTGTGTAATACTAGAAATCAAAACCAGAACTCATAGGGAATAGGGTTTTTCTTGGCTTCTAAAATGTAATTAACGAATTGTATTAAATAAATATATACAATGAATTAACAACAAATCAGAGTGGCGCAGCGGAAGCGTGGGGGGCCCATAACCCACAGGTCCCAGGATCGAAACTTGGCTCTGATATATATTGACTTCTCATTTTTTTCCCGCAAAGTGACTTCTGTTATAAACTAATTATTATTAGTAAGGTGAGATATATATATATATATATATATATTAGATGATTCGTGTGAATTTTTTTTGGTCGAAGATTGTTTAATTTTGATTAATAGAAAATCTCCATTTGAATATATAAATAGTTAGTTATATAAATTAGAAGATGTATGATAGTGGATAGAATATATAATTAACTGTCTGGTGAAAATGTTTTTGTTTCTTTTATATAGTAGAATTCTATTATAATTATATTTAATTTTTATAAATATTTGAATAATTGTAACTTTTGGTAAGTATTTCAATAAAATTTTAAAGTAATATCGGGGTTGCTTTTTGTTTTTGTTGTTTTAAACTTATATTGCGTTAATTCAGGAAATAAAATAATATGAATATTAATTAGAGATTCATATATGTGTATAAAATTATATTTTGGAGACATAGGGGCTGTTCGTTGGATCATTTGACATATCCATCCAGATGGTTCATTTAAATGATCCATCCAAATGATCCATCTGAATGTTGTTCGTTGTTTTTTCGATGTTTTTTTCGATGAGTTTAATAAGAAAATGTCTAAACTACTCTACTTTAAACTAATTATATTTTTAGTTTTAATCTTTACTATATTATTTTAAATACTAATCTCAAATATATTTACAACTAATTAATTTTTAAACTATTATTATATTGACATGAAAACACAATATTATAGATTTGGCGGGAAAATGTGATTTTGCGGTTTTAAGAAAAAATATGATTTTTACGGTTTTAGCAGGAAAACACTATTTTATGATTTTGGCGGAAAAACGCGATTTTACGATTTTGGCGGGAAATCACGATTTTTTTGGTTGTGACGAAAAACACGATTTTCGGTTTTGGCGGGAAAACACAAATTTTCGGTTTTGGCGGGAAAACACGATTTTACGGTTCTGGCGGAAAAAGGCGATTTTACGGTTTTGGCAGGAAAACGCGATTTTGCGGTTTTGGCGGAAAAAAGCGACTTTGCGGTTTTGGCGTGAAAAAGCGATTTTGCGGGTTTGGAGGAAAAAACGCGATTTTGCAGTTTTGGCGGGAAAACGCGATTTTGCGGTTTTGACGGGAAAAACGCGATTTTGCGGTTTTGACGGGAAAAACGCGATTTTGCGGTTTTGACGGAAAAACGCGATTTTGCGGTTTGGAGAGAAAACACGATTTTGCGGTTTTGGAGAGAAAAAGCGATTTTGCGGTTTTGGCGGAAAAATGCGATTTTGCGGTTTGAGCGAAAAACACGATTTGCGGTTTTGGCGGGAAAACACGATTTCAGATTTTTGGCAGGACAACGCGATTTTACGGTTTTGGAGAGAAAACGCGATTTTGCGGTTTTGGAGAGAAAACGCGATTTTGCGATTTTGGCTGGAAAAACGCGATTTTGCGGTTTTGGCGGGAAAACACGATTTCAGGTTTTGACGGAAAAACGTGATTTTGCGGTTTTGGAGAGAAAACACGATTTTGCTGTTTTGGAGAGAAAACACGATTTTACGGTTTTGGCGGGAAAACACGATTTTACGGTTTTGACGGAAAACACGATTTTATTTAGTTTATATTCATTTACTCATTTAGAATTTGCATTCAAATGATCCATTTAAATAATTAGGGTATATTAGTAATTTGTTATTTTTGGATGAATCATCTCCATCCAAATGATCCAATTTGGTTCATCCAAATGAGTTTAAAAATTTTGCCTAAATTTTTAAAACTCATTCAGATGATCCATCTAGATGGAGATGAGATTCATCTGGATGGATGTCGTTTTTGTTACTAAACGAACATCAATTTTCATCTCCATCCAGATGAATCATCTGAATGGACAAACGAACAGCACCATAGAAATCATATTAGTAATTTAAGTACGTGAAATTGATATATGTTCTAAACGAAACAAAAATATAGCACCAATTCAACAACATACAAAAGAAAGCACTAAACATAAGTTTGAGACAAAAACAAAATGACTTAAAACATAGGATCAATCGTGAATTACATCAACTCAGACATTTTTGGAGGAGAGAAGTTTGAGGACAAGAGCAGTGACATTTTCCCAGAAAAGTTGAAGCACAATTGCTTGGTTGGCTTTAATATTGTTTGCAACCAAAAACTCTCTTAAGTCGCCAGTCAAACGTATACGACGTCTGTCACTATAAGAATGGAATGCAAGCTCAACATATCATTTCTCTCCAGCATCATTGAGCACGGATATGGTGTTGCCCGCAACCTTTTCTAACTCGTTTGCATCCACAAAGAACTTTGGAAGATACTGCAAAATGAACAACTATGGATCATGTAACAATATTTAAAACCAAAATGCAAAGGAACAACTTACGATTCTGCTTCGTTTAATGCCGTCACTCGTTACGTTTAAGGTAACAAACTGCTCCTCGGTTCCTTAAAAATAATTTCCTTATTAGTCAAAATATTAGAAAGAGTGAAGAAAGTATCTCGAAAATAAGAGAAAAACACTTACTCGTGCTTGCTTCTCCAATCTCCATCTGATGGGTATTTTCATATGTGACCATCCTGTAATGCATGTGCTTTAAAGAATCTTCTCCAGCCTTCTGTAAGCCTATCACCAAGACGTTTGATAGGGAATTGTTCTGGCCTTGCATCAGATGTGAGTTTACTGACTGTAACATTGGTTTTTCCACGTATATAAGTCTTAAAGAACTTTTTCTGGATAATCTGCAACACAAAGTTTATACAATGATTGAACGAAATAAATTATGTATAAAGAACAATCCAAATAAGAGAAAGAACTAAGATTACATACCAGACTCGTTCTACATTTGTTTGGAATCATAGGCTTGAAAAATCGTAGGTTTGTCATCTTCTGATTTGTTCTGAAAAGCTAATATGTCTTAATATAAATCAGAAATCATCAGATACATGTACACAAAACAAAATGAAATAGACAACATCACAAAATATAGAACGATTTGTAAAGTTGACTAAACATAAAGTCTACTTTAAAATTTAAACTTGATTTTGTGTTGCAGAATCGATGAGCTGTTGTTCATTGGTCTTTCACAATCTGAATTTCTCTATATAAATCTGGGAATTTCTTGAATAGAAACCCTAATTTTAAATACCATTCTACTCCAAAATTTAGGGTTACCTGGTTGAATGAGTTTTTGATTAAACATGAACCTCTAACTTGATCGTCAATATATTTTGCAGCGGCAAGAGTGAACTGAAGGAATTCCTCAATCGCCTGTGCAAATTACCCAATTTTGGAATGATTAGAACGACTTAAAGAAGTTGGTATCGTTTCATCTTCATTTATCTTACAATGGGCCATAATTATTTGGGCTTTAATAGTACACCTTCTCCAGAAATGTTATGTTATTACTAAATTAGCCCAAATGGAAGCTTAGATTGAAAATGAATAAGCATTATTTATAATTAAGGCTTCTCTATTTAGACTCAGTTCTACTATTTGAAATATTGAAAACTATTAGGCTAAATTTCATTAGACAATAGTTATCATAACACTTGTAGTTAGTGTTTTATCTTATTCTAAGTTTAATTAGACAATACTTGTTTGCAGAATTTATGAACCATTATTTGCAGCAATTTTCTTATATTAATTTTGTATATTTTTATTAATCATCTTGTTCTCCAACAATAACTTTGTTAAATAGTTTTCTATAATATATATAAGGAATAAGCGGTTGTATGAAAAATAAATTAGAACATAGTAGTTGTAGAAAATACATACAATACAGAACATAAACTTAAGTTCGAGTTCAACATGTTTTAAAAGTTACAACAATAAAATAACATCAGGTGATGGTGTTGTTTCACCGCTGGAGGTATAACCAAGGAGTTGTTGGATTTTCCCAGAGTAACTCCAACATGAAAGTGTTGTTTGGCTTGATGTTGTTATACCTAAGAAATTCGCTTAAGAAACCAGTTAAACGCAAACGATGTCTTGTAGTTCCAAACTCTATTACTAAAAATCCAGGCCACCAATAATCATTCTCATTTGACAAAAATATTATTTTTCCTACTACCCTTTCCAAATCATTAGACTTTACAAAGTCCTGAGGCAAAAACTGCATTATAAAAATGGTAATGTTTCTCTAAAATTCTGTTTTCATGAATGAAAAATAAGTAAAACTATCATCAAATAATAGATGTTTAGCACTTACAATTCTGCTGTTTTTATGGTGTCCTTGGTGGCTTTTAGTTTTAAAATACTGTCTTTGACAGGGTTATTCTGCATTAACGATCAAACATTTTTAAGAAATTTAATATTAAAATTAAGCAACATATAAAGATAACTATAGCACAAGAAATACAATTGCATACCAAATCATCAAGGGATTGTGGGAGGGGAGGTTTGGAAATTTTTTGATCCGCCATTGATGTTGTGGGATATCGTATGTTACTATTTTGATGAAAATAACTGATTAGATATATTGTGTATTTAACTTGAAAAATGTGGAAAATAATGAAGGGGACTACTGAATGGATAATTGAAAGTATGAAGAGAAAAAGTTTTCAATCGTATAGTTAATCTGTAATATGTGTTGTTCATAAACCCGAATATATCAAATATAGTAACGGAATTTACAATTTTAAGGGTTAATGTTAGGTTTACATACATTCGATTGAGTTCTTGTCTGAATAAGGAGTAAGAGAAGGTACGGTTTCCAGAAAGTGAAGATATTGTTACCTAATTTGGTTATTATTTATTGTACTTTTTTGTTTCAATATTATCAATGCTGTTAAAAATTTGACCTCGGGCCTTACAAATTACTTGTGAATGTTAAATGTATTGGGCCTTTTAAACGGGCATAATACGATTTGAGCCATATAAAATACAAAAGTATCTATTTCAATTAGAATCAATATTTAAAAAGTAAAAATCTAGAAAATACAATGCTTTCCAATTACTTATGATGTAAATGTAATTTTGTATAAAAAGATCGTATTCTCCAAAACAATGTGTTAAATTAGATCTAATATAAATATTTATAAAATATATATTCATAACTTAGTAATTGCCTCACATTCATCTTAGCAATACTATGTTAATTGTACTATGATTATCCTAAATTAAAGATTAATAATAATATTATGTAGAATAAAGAAGAGTAATAATAAATAAGATAAAATGTAATGTTTAACGATAAAATAAGTTAAAACCCTTAGTTGAGCAATACGTCCAAAATAAAAATAAAATGTATTACAAATAACAAAAAGTTCTTAATTTAAAAGAACTTAGGATAAGATGAGGAGGATCATGGTTTAAAATTGACTCCAGTGGCTTTGGTCCCGCGAGCCATAAACGATAAATATAAAAGCTGTTACATTTTAAACCACAAAAATTAAATTATAGTATTGTAATTGTTGAAAAAACATACCACTCTTTCATCTGCTGAACCTCTTCCAACTCACGATCAAATTCAATTTTGGAAATCATTTCGGAATCTTCTACATAACGTGTACCTAAGAGAGAAATAGTATAATATATTTAGATATACTATAGTTATATTTTCCGAAAAAAGGAACTAACTAAATAATGTAGAAAACATTTGTACTTACCCAAACTACGATTGACTCTCCAAAACCTCAAGACAAAAATTGTTTCATAATTTCCGGACGAATGCCATAATTCATGAAAATTCATTGCATGAGGACCCTTAGCAAGGCATTTTATGTAGGTTTCACTACAATGATAGGATTTTAAAATAGTTATTTTTAATACAAAATATATAAACATGTAAAAGAAATAGCAAATGCTAATGGTGTCGTAAATGGTTATAAAAAAATTCAAACTTAATAAATATATTAATTTAGATTCTTACTTCATTTCCCTAAGATTAAACCAAATCTGCTTCACCGAATCGGTTGAGATCTGCCTCTTGTTAATCTTCTCCTGATCACATGATTCCAGATGACCCACAAATTTGATACATCCAATGACATCTACAAAACCAATATATGAATAATTCATAAAATATTATGCATGGGGTATCAAAATATAATTAAAAATAAATGTAAGCATTTAAACAGTCAAACATACCAATGGTGTGCTTTGATGATATTTTCCGATCTAATATTGCTTTCAATCCAACAAAATCGTAGAATTATCATCAATAACACTAAAGCAGTTGGAAATTTGAGTTTGAGAGTTTATAACAATCTTTTTCGCTGTAGTAGTGTTTCTCAAATCATCTTCACTGTAGATGACATCAAAGTTTTGGACATACTTCCATGAGCCCTCCTCAAAGTTTTCGTTTATTTTTTGGAAGACATTGGTGGGTATTGTTGCTTCAGTCTTGAAACCCTAAACATGCATATTTTATTTCAAAAATAAATAGATGAATCTAATATGAAAGATTATGTGATTAAGTTTTATCTAAGTAAAATAAATCGCAAAAAAGCACTTTTTCATCATAGAAGATTACATGACCTTGAAGACCACTTGGTTGTATGTTAGTAAACCACTTTCTAATGATCTTCAAACGACATTTAAAATTATTTTTGATGTTGTTGACGTCCCATAATAGAGTGCAGTTCTCCATTTTTGTCTGGTTCGATTTTTCAGTTATGGAAGAATATGATTTTGGAAGAGAAGAAGAAATGATAGATATAGCAAATTTCGTACCTTTTGGTAAAAAATTAAGCAACCATTTATTAATGAATAGATGAAGTGGTAGTTGTGGTTTTAATATTGCTTTAAATAAGGTGTAGATAGATTTAATATGATTGAACATAAATTTAAAATTTCTTAATTGAATGTTTTGGTATGTTAAATCTTATTTCTTTAACATTAGTTGATTTTAGTTATTTTAAAAAATAAAGAAAATCGCAAAAAAAAGAAATAACAATCACGAATAGGCCTGGGCAAAAAACCCGGAACCGAAATACCGAACCGAATCCAAACCGAAAAAGAAGAACCGAACCCGAACCCGAACCGGCGGAAAAATACCCGAATGGGTCCTAAATCTCTATACCCGAAGAACCGGAACCGAACCCGACCCGAACCGAGAACCGAATGGGTACCCAAAATATCCGAACTACAATATATACAAAATATTAGTTATATTTAGACTTAATATAACAAAATTATACAAAATTATAATTAAAAATCTAAATATATTGGTTAGTTTTAGACCAAAATAGCTAAAATACCCAAAATAAACGAAATATACGAATTTTCTTGTTATATTTGTCTAAATTTAATAATTTTTTGTTCAAATTAACCAATTTTTATTTTTGTTTTATGATTTTTCGGGTACCCAAACCCGAACCGAACCCGAATGGAACCGAACCGAACCCGAACCGAAATTATAAAATACCTGAATGGGTCTAATATGCCTAGACCCGAAAACCCGAAAGAACCGAACCGAACCCGAACGCCCAGGCCTCACGAATATATCGCTTACGTAATATTTTTTCGATTCTAGTTAGAAACATCTATGATTTTGCATTTAATATGATCATTTACTATTATTCCTTAGATCAATATTCTCGGAATCTGTTATGATATCTTGCATGTCAGACAAAATCTATACTAAATGTTTCTTGTTTGTTGGTTTTTGTCAAATCAATTTATGATCATGATCGAATACATTTCAATATTTTATTTTAAATGCTGATATAATACTTTCCTTCTTATCAACTCTTTGGTCATTGTATATCTTCTATACGAACTTTGCAAAATCTATCATTTTTAGACAACCCTGAATTTATTTTAATAAATTTTGTTAGAAGAATGTAAATCAGTGGATCCATATGATACATCCCAATTAATTATTTTGTATTTGAATAAAAATATAATACTCCAAAACAATTCAAATAAAAACAACTAAAAGTAGAAACAAATGACAAAATTTCATTGAAACATAAAGGGAAAACTACTACTGATCTATTGAGTAAGGTTTCTAAAAACCTCTCTGTAAACAACATTTGTAGTCTTTTTCAGCACATTTCCATTTTCATCTGTAATAAGAATCTTCAATCCAGACCTTGATTTCATTCTAGACAAAGCGACGTATAACTGTCCATGTGAAAACACAGGTCTAGGGAGATACAAACCGACATTCTCAAGTGTTTGACCTTGACTCTTATTGATGGTAATTGCAAATGCTAACGCCACAGGAAATTGTCGCCGACGCATCCTAAATGGAAACTTTGTATCTGATGGTGTTACATACATTCTGTTTAGAAGTATTTTCGACCAATAACATATTTATTTCCAATTAAAATCATTACTTCCATGCAATGAGGTCTGAGCTGAGTAATAAGTAACCTTGTTCCATTGCAAAGACCATTATTAGGATCAATGTTACGCAAACACATAACTGGAGCACCAACCTTTAGCTTCAAACAATGTTTGGGTAATCCAGGCACCTTTATGTTGTTCAAAAACTCAATAGGATAATTGGTATCATCATCTATGGCAGCATCTGAAGGAATAATACCGTCGGAGCTTCGATATGTTACTTCTTTGCCTATAACCAAAAACTAAACAGGTTAAACAATATCTTATAGATAAATTAGTTGAATACGACTAAAATATTCTAATAAGTAAGATTGTTATATACCTGACAACTTGGAAAGCATATTATCATTAATCTCATAAACATTATCGTTGGTAGGGCTGAGTATAGCTCTGTTTTTAAATACTTGACCATCTGTTGAGTTAACAATGTCAAGACCATAAACTTCGTTAACTATTGTCTCGATTGATTTCTCACACTCGATTATTAACAAATCTTCAGGTATATTGATGTCAACAACCCCATCATTTTAAGAATTGATCTTGCCATCACCTATATTCAATAACCATTCTGAAAATGTTTTCAACTCTTCAGCATCTTCACCAATAATTCCACCAAGAAATCTCATGTTCTTTGTAAGTGTTAGAGCTTTACATGATTGCCAAGTTCCGAAGAGTTTAAAGTTGCAAAGATTGTTTCTGATCTTCTTCCCCCGGGAATTACTGGAAGTATCTGCCTAAAATCACCATAAAAAACAACAACCTTTCCTCCAAATGGCATGTCCTCTTTTTCTCTGATAATATCGCGAAAACTTCGGTCCAAGTTTTCCACACAATGTTTACTCATCATACCTTCATCCCAAACTAACAGGTTAACAACTTTCATCGAGATCGGATCCTGGCTTCATATTGCAACATGTGAACTCGTCTGGATTGATCGGAATTGCAAATCTTGAATGTGCTGTTCTTCCACCTTTCAACAACAAAGAGGCAATTCCACTTGAAGCAGTATTAATCACAACAAAACCTCTGGAACGAATAGAAGCACTTAATAGACTCCATAGGAATGTTTTGCCCGTTCCGCCAAAACCATAGAGAAAAAACATTCCTCCTTTATCATTCACAACTGCATCCAATATAGTTTCATATACTATTCTTTGCTCGTATGTTATCATGGTAAGAAGACTATCTTCTTCTTTTCTTTCATCCTCACGGTTATAATTCCTCTCATCATCTATGAGACGGTTGCCGTTATACTCTTCATAATCTGCTGGTAGTGGCATCTCAGGCCATTTAGTAAGCGATCCACCATAACTTTCCAACTTTTTGTATCCTTGTCAATGCTATGTTTTTCCTTTGATCATCATTTAAAATCTAATCTGCAATATTAAAACAATGTTAACAATATTATATCTTCATGAGGTATTTGCATGTTTCACAAAAACTAAATAAAAAACGTTAATAAACAGTCAAAAATATTTTGGCAAAGATTTTTAGTACATACCAGGATTCCGACGATTTTTCCTTTCATCGATTAGAATGTCTTCTATTAGATATTCCCATGTTGAATTCCACATAACCAAAGGATGAGAAATACTATCTGTTATTAACATCTGAACAAAATAATCTAGAGGATAATTTCCATTAGCCCATTCACTTGCTTCCTCAATTGCTAGAATAAATTCTTTGTCATCATCTAGCAATCCCTGAGCATCACATGCATCTTTAAAAGTAGGATAGACAATACCTTCGAATGTTCTTATATCCTCATAGCATTCAGGGCCTTTAACATAGTTAAGAAGTATTCTTAAATAATACAACTCACCGCATGCTATACTCACATAGCTGCACCACGCTTTCTCTTTCTTGGTTTCCAAGACCTCTCTTTTGATACTCATGTAAACTTAGTTGAGAACTGAGAATAAGTGATATCCTTTGCAAGATTAGGATATTTCCTACATGCAACCATCCAAGCAATAAACATAGATTGAATAGTAGTCATTTTGATAAGCAGAGTCTTAATGGGTTCAAATTCATCAAAGTAGACAATTTGCTGGTTTTGAAGATGAAAACCAAGTTTCTCAACAGCTACAGTACGGTAATGTGTAGGGAACGCAAATATACGCCATATTGCTTCGGGTGGTGAAGGATATCTAGAAATCAAAGAATGTGAAGAAATGTATTAAAATATTAGGATAAATGTTATACAAATAATAAATAGTGTGCAAACAAATGTGTCTAATACCTGCAGTTGTAGAAGTGTTCAATTTCGTCAATAACACCATCTTTATTCTCTTTTTCAATAGTAGCCGCAATATAATCAGGACCTTTATGAATGTATTTAAACAAATACTTTATGGCTCGCATCTAGACACACCACTCGACATTTATATGTGCACGATATCGAAGCATGAGTTCCTTGTTATACGGAACAATATATCCATTGTCAAGTTAAAATTTTACCTTTTCAATAAACCTTTTATCATCTCTACATCTGTAGCAAGGAAAACCATTAGTATCAATTGTCGTCCTATTGTTTACCGGCCTTGGATACTTCTTCGAACATCTTCCGTTTACCATACAAACACTACTCTTGTTTGTGTTTCCACATGGAATATGCATTATGCATTATGCATTCTGACACTGCTGCATATAAGTTCGGTTGTGTAACCTTGTCTGGTATTTTTGCACAAATAATCTTATCTATGTCTTCTGTTGTTGGGAATTTGTAACCTTTCTCCATAAATAGTAGAATATGAGCATGCGTCAATCCTCTTTTTTGAAACTCAATCGTGTACATTGTTGTAATATAAGAAAAAATGTTCTAATTGTCAACTTGTCATTCTACCACGCTTGAAGGTATATAACCAAATATCTAAATATATGTTGTATATTTAGATGAAAAGGTAAATAATGAGGAAGTAAAATATATACCTCCAGCAGTCTTGCCAAAGACACCTCCTCATTTTTTGGTCAATTCCATGATCAAACTATCCAGTTTTGCTTTAAAGATTCGACAAATGATATATGGTCTATCCTCGATGGTCAATCTAAATTTCAAGAGGAACCTGGTTATCTCCGGCCACTTAGGGTTGCATGTAAAAGTAATGAAAATGTCAGGAAAACCTAAGTATTTTCATACAGCCATTGCATCCAAATAATGCTGATGCATATACCTAAAACCACCTATAAAACTTGATGGAATAAATATGCGTTGACCTTGTTTTAGAAGATTAACACCTCCCGCCTCAGCCATTTTTTGATTTTTTCATAGTTTTCTGATCGAAGATTTTTCTGGTTTTTTCACACATAACGCAACCGGTTGGATTCAATCATCGTATATACGTCAACCAAAAACTGTTGAAACAATCTTCCACATATGTTTATTGTAGGAGTCTCGTCAACTCTTTCACAAATTCTAAATGCAAAAAAATCACGCATAGAAATAACTTTCCTCTTCCTTCCAGCATCATCTGTCAAACCTATAGAAGTTTGTAATCTGAAACCATCCTCTCCATATGAAAACATAATTGGATACTGGAGAGGCAAGTAGGCTGGATGAAGTTCACTAATCCTATGAAATCCGCCACCAGTTGTCTCCAATATAATGTCCATTGTCTCCATGTTACAAACAAAATCTCCGGGAATAAGTGCAGCCACTTCATCTTTTGTTGGCATATTGTGAGTCCTGGCATCTTTTGCTCTACTTTTCATAAATCTGAGACAAAACCCAGTATCTTGGGTAACATCAAATCTATCTCTAGCTGCCCTCAATGAGGCCACATAAGGATTAACCTCATCTAACATATTCTTCAATATTTCGATAACTTGAATCCTCAATTTTGATACATCCCTGTCGTTATCTCCCCTATAAAAAGATAAATTAGGAAAAAATTATAAACAACCTTATGAAGAATAAACAATTAACATTTATAAAAAATAGTAAACTTTTACCCGTATGCCGCAATTCTATTAGTAATTTTATTTAACGTATCATAAATGTATAGCTGCAAAAACTTAGGACACTCTCCAACGTTTGGGAAGAGAGCACCAATTCTATGATAATTTTGGCCATGCATCTTGAAAACATATGGTCCACATCCATCATTGACGGTATGATCAATCTTCCCTCCAAGTGAGGTGAACGCGAACATCATATTATAAGCACGAATAAATTCCCAAAAATGTTTGGACAATTCACTACCATTCAGAAGTAATTCCAATAACGCCATTGGAGGATTCCTGAGCTTTGGTATAACGATTTTTCCTGTCTTACAACACATTGTAAAATCTAGCTGCATTTCTCTATTTCTCTTTCCTATTCGTTATCCAATACCACATGTATGCTCTACAGTATTGACACTGATAGGATGGATCTCAATCGTCAAAGTAACCTATTAATAATTTGTAAATGATGTTTTAAATTTTTTTTTGGTTATATGTAATGTTCGAAACTAAAATATTAAAACATAACAATCATATCATCTAAAACATCTTGGGTATTTACTTATTTTCTATGTGATGAGATGCATCAGCCATATCTTCTTCAATTGAATCTACATCACTTGCATTATCTTCATCATCAGATTCACTTACATCGGCATACTTGTTTGCGAAAGCTGAAATAGAATTTAGGCAATATAGTTATACAAATTTAATACTAATACAAATTGTACAAAATCATAGTAACTTACAACTGAATATTGATTATAGCAATGTATACCTTGAGGATGGTAATTAATCTCAGTTATAGGGGGAGCATTAGACGGATTTTGATCATCATTTACTGATGATGGGCCAAATGTATTTTGGCATCTCTCTTTTTCTTTTCTTTGAGATGAATTAGCTTACAATTACATGCAGAAAGTATACAGTTAGTGCAATGATTTAATTGTGGATGATTTTTGTATTAGAGTAATCTTGATGAAAAACCTGATGTAACTACTGACTCGGTTTGTAACAATATGAAATTTGAGCTACCATCTGTGCATTCCAAACTCTTTCTTCATGTTTAATTTACAAAAAATTGAAAAAATGTATTAAAGATTGACGTCACCAATATTGAAATTCTATTAAATAGGCAAGCAAATAAAAAGTACCACGAATTTTGGGGTGATTTCTGTGAACAACATTTTCATAAGAAACATGTGTTCTTCGAGGAAGAATATTGGTAATATCACGCATCTAAGTGATAGATGCAATGCCATTATCGCTCAGACCATTTGTTATATTTGAACGTGCCCTCAAAGATTTGGCTGAGGGTCTACTAACAGTTTAAATCAGCATTAATTACATCAATGAATCATCCCATTGTAAGAAATGTGCAGGTATTTTATATAGAAGCAAAACCTTTCTGAAGAGGAGGTGATATAGGTTTGTTCTGGCACCTTCTTCCACCTTGCACAAAATAATATAAATGGATATTTTATAATGTTTACAAATCAATATATAAAATTTAAATAACTCACGTTTTTGTAATGGAGGTGATGCGGAATCATTTTCTTTATCATAATCGGTACAACCTCTTTTCATGGTATTTTGTGAATATCTTGGTATTCTCCAATATAATTATCAAATCTTCAAACAATCATATTATGAATGATATCGCACTTGGTGAATAACCAAACCAAGTAGGTCTATTATAATTTTAAAAATCTGTTGCGGATTTGGCTACATCAAATCTTTTTAATTTTTAATTTGTAATTAGAATAGAATATTTGGTTTCCTTAGATAACTAATAATTTACAACTAATAAGTATTGATTGAATTACGATACAGATTATTTGAATATTAATTACGTTGTTAATTAAGAAATACAAATATTTTGAATAAAGTGTTGTATCGATGGTTCTTAAGAATAAAAATAATTATAACATCCAATAACAATGGTACAAAAAAACATGGAAGCATTTGGATTTTTTTTTATAAAGTATGAAAGATAATATAACGGGTCATATACAGTAAATGTCACTTATAATTGTGAAGACGATTTTTCCTATTTGTTGAGTAATAACTTAAATGAACCGAGAAGACAATTGAATGAGTAATATTGGTGAACTTAACAACAATTGATTCTATTAAGAAGAATCCAGAAAACAAAATTAAAGGAATAAATGGACAAATAAGAAAGAAAAATAATCATTTTATTATTGAAATATGTTTTCGTAATGCAAGCATAATAAGTATACAAATATGAACTCTAAAGAACATGCAAAATAATATCTACTATATATTATCCTTCTCTTGAATACTTCCTTGACTTTGTGATTTAATCTTCTTTCTGTGAGATATTTAACCAACACCGATTGGTGAGCAGTTATCTAGCAAATAAATATTAGTAACACGAACTATACAAAACAAAACTATATTTTATTAAGAAAAATAAAGAAAACAAAAGTAAAGGATTAAATTGACGGATAAACAAGAAAAATAATCATTTTATTATTGAAATAGACTTTCGTAATGCAACAATAAAAGTATACAAATGTGAACTCTAAAGAACATACAAAACAATATCTACTATCTATGTTCCTTCTCTTGAATACTTCATTGACTTCATGCTTAATCTTCTTTCTGTGTGAAATTTAACTAACACCGATTGGGGAGTAGTTATCTAGCAAATAAAGATTTGTGACACAAACCATACAAAATGAAATATATTTAAAGAAATGATAAAAATCAAATAACAAAATTATAACCATGTTAATTGTAATTGATATAGTTACCTATCGTTTGGCTTGGCATGTTACATACCTGCAAAATCATCAAAACAACATCTAAAAATGATTGTAAGCATGTTAATTGTAATTGATATAGTTACCTATCGTTTGGCTTGGTATGTTACATACCTGCAAAATGATCAAAACCACATAACAAATGGTTATAATCATGTTAATTGTAAGTAATATAGTTACATATCTATCGTTTGGCTTGGCATGTTACATACCTGCAAAATCATCAAAAAAACATAACAAATGGTTAAAAACATGTTAACTGTAAGTGAGATAGTTACCTGTCGTTTTGTTTGGTATGTTACATACTTGCAAAATCATCTAAACCACATGAAAAAAAATTAGAACAACCTAAAATTTGCAAACAAAAGAAATGACTCGATATGTGGATGTTAAGAGTGTGGTAGAGGTTCTATTTATAGGATAATCATATTTAGGGTTGCACTAAGTTTTCGAAATCTTCTATTAGAAGTTTAGTATATTCTGTGGGATATTATATTTTTCAAATTTGATAATTATTGTCGATACTTGTTAGTTGCTAAATTTTAGGTGGGAATTTAGTTCTAATTTGAAAAAATAATGAAATAAAATATGAAATAAATAAAAACTGTAATATAAATTTATGGGAAGAAGTTAAGATTACAATTCGAAAGATTAGGAAACCACATTTATTTTTTTATTTGATTAATTGTCGAATTTTGGTTTTTTTAAATCAAAAACTTTCCTAAACGAATTTAGAATCATTTTTAATGTCAAAAATGCTCTCGACCAATCAAAACATTTAATTAAAGTCATGTCATCAATGACATCAATGACATCATAGTTTTGATTGGTCAAGATTCATCCACATCATTCATTCTAATAATTCGACTTCGCAAATAATATATAGTAGATGAGTGGGATAGGAAGGATTTATGAGAGAGAGATAGAACGTGAGTGAATAGAATTTGGTGATTATCATTAACTTCTTCTTCTTATCTCCTTTTCATACAAGAGCAACAATGCTCTATATATAGGCAAAATCAACCGACTTATCTATGTCGGTTTAGTGAGTGGTTTCACCAAATACATAAAATATTATAGATATTTATATATATTATATTATTTTAACATTCTCCCTTTAATATCTATTTATATTACGTACTGGCTCACTAAAAACCTTATCATGAAAAGAACCCAGTGGGATAAAAATCATGGCAAGGAAAAGAGTACAGTGACGTAAACTCCCCCTGGAAATGATAGATCTTCATAAATCTCGCAAATAGCGCATTCCAATGCTTTGAATATGTTTCTTGAATGTTGTAGTGGGAAGCGCTTTTGTAAATAGATTTGCGGCGTTGTCGTTTGAGCGGATATATTGGATGTCCACTTCTTGATTTTTCTCGAGCTCTTGAACATAGGAGAAATTTTTTGGGGGAATATGCTTTGTTCTGTCGCTCTTGGTATAGCCTTCTTTGAGTTGATCAACACATGCAGAATTGTCTTCAAATACTATTGTTGGTTCTTTGTTCGTGATGATCCCGCTACTTTCTTGTATATGAAGAGTCATAGATCTCAACCATATACATTCTCGACATGCCTCATGAAGCGCAATTGTCTCCTCATAATTTGAAGAAGTGACCACTAGAGTTTGCTTTTGTGAACGCCACGAGATCGTAGTTCCTCCCATTGTAAAATGTATCTGATTTGCGATCGAGCTTTATGCGGATCAGATAAATATCATGCATCTGCAAAACCAACTAGACCAAGCGTAGAATTTTGAGGATAATACAATCTCAAGTAAATCGTACCTCAGAGATATCGAAGGATATGTTTTATACCGGTCCAATGTCTCTGTGTAGGAGATGAACTGTATCTTGCAAGCAGATTAGTAGCAAATGCTATATCTGGTCTAGTACAGTTTGCAGGATACATGAGTGCACCTATAGCGCTCATATAAGGTATTTCTGGACCCAATATTTCCTCGTTATCCTCACAAGGTCAAAATGGATCCTTGTCAACATTAAGCGATCTTTTGACTATTGGAGTACTCAAAGGATTTGCTTTATCCATATTAAAACTTTTTAACAACCTTTGTTGGAATTCCTAGCAGTTCCTAATCCGATTAGGCAACCTTGAGTCTGAATTCCGAGCCTAGGATCTAAGGGTTTGTGTTATTGAATCATGGATCTCGTGTTTACCTTGTTCTGGCAGCGGAATGAATGGTAAGACGAGATCAGGAGCCATTCAGATGCCTCGCCTCTATCGTAGTCCACACGCACACAACCTGAAAAGCCGGGATGCTAGTGCCGGATCTGGGAATCCAAGAGAGAGTTTTCTGCTTTCTCTGATCAAGAAAACTGAACGGCTATCTTCCAGGTCGATCATATAAGCCTATATATACGACCTGTTATGACTAAACCATCTTTCGGGTTTAGCCGAAAAAGTCTAAGTCATAAACCGAAACATCAGTTTTGGAATCGACCCGTGTCGATCGATACACCTCTTGTGTCGATCGACACACCTCTCTTTAATCGATATTGATATGTATCCAATACACATCATCTTGACCACCACCATGATGATCATTCCCATATATATATGCTTCCAGATTGCTTAGGTGTGTGACCCTATAGGATCATATAATACTGGCAGTAAGTCTACAACTTACAGACTGCAAGAGGCTTCTAGCAAAACATTGCAACCGCCCAGTATCATACAACATGTCTGATCTCGACACACAACTATCGTTAGAGTAAGTACAATGTGATTTCAGGACATAATCCCAACAATCTCCCACTTGTACTGGAATCACCTATTCCTATAATCCCTTCGTCTCTATATCTCGATATGGCATAAGGCAAGAGACTGTGTCATCCTTATTATAGCCAATATCATGTTCATCGAACTCCTGATCTATACTGATAAAACAAACGACTGACAATCACCTCGTTTGAGCACGGCCATGCATTTTCTCAGTATCAAATCTTCGATGGGCCTTGAGATATTTATCTCCTGTTATATAGGAGGGACAAATCCCATCTTGTTCCATCCCTGTTCCTTCACACACTTCATGATACACCTAAGCAATGCCTTTATAGCCTCCATTTACGGATCGACATTTGACAAGGTCAAAGTGCACCAATTCATGTGCTAGGAATCATGATGAACTCAGGTCTAAGGACTATACTCTATAGTCGTAATGAGAACCTCTCATGACACTGATATAACTATCCTGTAGAGTTCTCATTAGCGGGTCATGTCCGATCATATGTTCACCAACATATATCTATGTGATTGACTGTGATAATCATATCATTGACTCCATGAAACTTAGTCCAACAGTCACCTCACATGCTAGTCTCGCGCGGTTGTTGGTGTCCCACTTCAACAACCTCGACTAGGGACAATCATAATTTATGTCATCTTTTACTTATAGGGTTTCATGATCAAGTCCTCAACTTGATGACCTATAAGATGAACATAAAATACTTTGGGACCATTATTTAATCATCCAATAATTAAATAATACCGATGTCAGTTTTAACTTACACAAACATTGCCATAGCATGTCTATGTAAAGATTATAACATAACTAAAATAACTCCCACTAGAATCAAGATCATCTCTTCAGATATCTAATACCTACATCAACAGAATAAATCTCGTGCTTAGGTTGTGGGAGAGACTGCGGTGTTTTTGCTTGAAACAATTCCAACAAACCACACCGCCATTCAGATAACAGCACTATTCTACGGTTCTTTTCTTGGAGCCCTTCCAACAGATAGTACCGTTATTCAGACCAAGAGACATAACCAAGTGGGAACCGAAAATCGTCTTTGTCCGTCTAACTACTCTCAACTGGTTCGTCACTTCCTCAGTTCACCAGGAACCTATCCTTAGTGTTCCTCAAACACTTGAGATATTTCTGGCAACTGTTCAGTGAATTTTACCGGAACAACTTGGTATTTACTCGTAATGCGTAAGCTGCATCTGGATGAGTGTAAATTATGGCATTCATGATGGATTCCATTGCAAAAGCATAAGGAATCACACTCATACATACTAGCTCAGCCAGTGTCCAAGACACTTCGTCTTGCTAAGATCATTGCCATAAGACCTTTGGTATGAAGCCATTCTTGGGATCATGTATATTGGAACAGTCCATTACCTTATCAACATAAGGATCTTGACACGATCCAATTAGCCTACCCAATCTATATCAATAGATTCTTATTCCAAGAGTTCACGCGGCTTCTCCAATGTCTTTTGATGAAAATGACTTCCGACCCAAGTCTCATGAGACTTAAGCAACTGAACGTCGTTTATGAGAATGATTATGTCATCTACATACAGAACGAGAAATGCAACTACGCTCCCACTAGTCTACTTATAAACGCATGGTTTCATTTCGTTCCTGATCAAGTCAAAACTTTTGACCACTTTATCAGAATGTTGATTCCAACTCCAAGATGTTTGCTTCAATCCAGAAATGGATCGGTGAAGCTAACATGCATACCTAGCCAATTTTCGGAGTTGGGCCTCACCATCGCTTCTTGAATTTCGCAGGCTCGTCACTTTTCAATGATCAAAAGATCACGACAATCGTTTACGAGAAATCACTCTCGGGTTAGTGACGGATCCATTCGGATCTGCGAACTTTAGGCTCCACAGGTGTAGGTCCTACAGCACTTTGTAGATCTCACCGCTGCTCTCCCTCAACAGGTTGAGCAGCCTCCTGTGTTTATCGAATTTCTTCGATGTGTACTTTTACTCCCACTGTTCTTATTGGAAAGTATAATCTTTCTCAAAAGACACAGTTCCGGACAACAAAACTTTGTTCTCGGATTGGTTATAAAAGTAATAAGCCTCGGTTTCCTTAGGACAACCAGCGAGGTAGAACTTATCAGATTTGGGTTCAAGCTTGTTGGCTATCATCCCCAAATGATCAGAAACAACATACTTGAAAAACTTCCAGTCCACATCCAATGTGGTGTCTTTCAATTGATTCTGATTGAAACCATTTTCTGCGCAAACACAGACATTTTAGAGCGTATTCTTAAAGGATTTTGGAAAATTCGTGTGACTCATCATCGATCGGAACATATCCAATAAGGCCCTATAACGTTTCTCAGAAACACCATCCAGGTTTTCAGAAGAATTGAGTCGTGAAACAACTTCACACTCATTCAGATGATCACTTATTTCTTGACTTAAATATTCTCCTCCGCGATCCAATCGAGGATTTTCAATACTTCAGTCAAGTTTATTCTATACTTCATTGTGGAACTCCTTTGACCATTTCAAAAGATTCCGACTTGTGTCTCATCAGACGAACACAGACATGTTTACTGAATTTATCAGTAAAGATAATGAAGTCCCGAAGATTTCCTCTTGCATTAATGCTCATCGGGCCACATACATCAGTATGAATAATGCCCAATAAGCCTCTGCCCCTTTTCTTTAGCACTGCTAAAGAAGCCTTAGTCATTTGGCCCAGTAAGCAGGATTCATATCTCATATGATTTATAATCAAATGAGCCCAAAAGCCCATAACTATGGAACTTCTGAATTTGCTTCACTTCTATGTGGCCAAAACGACTATGCCAAGGAAAGACTGGTTCGAGTCATCAGACTCAAACCTTTAGTATTTATGTTATATTCAAAATCACGCTGGTTTAAGATATAAAACCCATTCTAAACGGGGTGCTACCATAGAATATTTCATTTAGATCTAAAGAACAAAACTTGTCTTTTATCAAAATGAAAAACATCCAAATTCTAACAAGAAAATGAAAGACATCTTTGCATATAGCAAGTACATGGTGGCAATTACTTAATTTCTAAAACCAAGCTTGAAAGGCTCCTACAAGTGGAGAATTTCTACGGCTAATGCAGCAACCATTGCTTCATTCCAGACGCGCAGTTCCACTTGTCCTTTCTCCAACGTTCTACTGTTGCGTAGGTCCTTCATATTTCAAAATATCAGTACCACAACTAGTATCCAATACTCACGTAGAACTTGAAATAATAACACAATACCTGAAGAAGAAGTCCCATACATCTTCTCCATCTCTTGTGAATATTCCAAGAATTTAATGGAATTTCTCTTCCAATACCCAAACTCTTTACAGTAGCAGCATTTACCAACATCAGATGGGCCTGACTTGGGCTTAAAGGATGACACAGACTTATCCCGTTTCCAAATCTGAACGGCCTTGCCTCCACCCTTGTCTATACAAGATTTCTCAAATCTTTTACCCTTTATGATGTTTTGCTCTGCTGTCTTGAGCATGCCATGCAGCTCAGTCAACGTCTTCGTCAAGCCTTTCTTGATATAGATTTTTATAAACTTATCATAGCTTGACGGCAGTGACTGCAAAATGATCTCAGTAGCCAACTCTAGGCTAACTGGACAATCCAGTTTCCCCAGGTTATCAATGTAACCCATCATTTTAATGACATGAGGACTCACTGGAGCATCCTTTGGTAGCTTGCACTCAATGAGAGACTTAACCGTCTGGTATCTCTCAACTCGTGCATGTTCATGAAACATCAGTTTCAGACTGGTGATCATCTCTATTGGCGACTCCACGTTCTCGTATTGACTCTTCAAGTAGCCAACATCAGACCACACACATCTACCAAATCAATATAATGCTTATTCCAAGCATCATATACTGCATGCGAGGCATTGGTCCCAAGTTTCTCGGGGAGAGCTTTCTCAAGGACATAGTCCTTACTCTCTTGCTTGAGAACTATTCTCAAATTCCGATACCAATCCAGGAAATTTGATCCATTTAACTTGTCCTTCTCAAGGACGGATCGCAATGAGAAAGTAGTTTTAGACATAAGCTGAAATCCAAGAAAACAAAGATTTAGTTATGTATTCCATGAAATGAGAAATCTTATCTAATAAGAAAACTCACTTTATATTCAAACAATGTTTCCTCAATGAATATAATGATCCAAGATCCATACTTCACCAAAATCTGAGTGGACGACTCGCCATCACCCAAAATTTAGTTATCTAGGTAAGCAAATCATTGCTAATTGTACCCAGTACAATTCTTGGTCGCAGATAAGACAATCCATGTCTCATCTACTCTGACGTCTCTGGGCCCAGAACTTCTGTTAGCCCAGTCAAGTAAACCAATCTCTTCAGTCTTGTGATCACTGACAGTCGCACTGCAAGTCTATCAATGATCACCTGTCTTACTCATGTAATTGTGGATACCAAGGACTCCAAGACTATCCAACAACGAAACGAGTCTTGACAGTAGACAAGATTGGGCAAGACATCAAGGTCACTTGATATTTAGTTGAGGAAACGGAACTCTAAAAGGTTAGCAAATCAATCTCTTAGGTCATGTAATTTTCAATGTCAAGCACTGCAAGTCCATCAACATAATTACCTGCCTTACTCACGTAATTGTGGACACCAAGCTCTTGGCTAGACCATCACACAACGAAATGAGTCTTGACAGTTGACCATATTGAAGCTAAGCTTTGATTTAATACACATCCAATGTGTATCAAAATGGATTTAGAACATTTAATCTTGATACTGTTGGAATTGTGTCCAGTAATCTCGGTACTGTCTCTAGAAAGTAAGAGTATGTCAATGATCAGACATAAGTCATATAATACTGGGGGTCATGATGGCTTGCTAGAGTCCGCTCATGATCTATAAGTCTTGGACTTATTACCTTTATTATATGATCCCATATGGGTCACACGCCTAAGCTTACAGGAAAATGTGTAGGAACGGATTGACAAAAGTACGGTAAAAGTGCTAGGCATTTACTGTACTTAGAGATTAAAGGGTTCAGCAATCGTGTGTCGATCGATACACAAGGTGTGTCGATCGACACAGTGCGTGAACGCCTAGGAAATAATAAGACCGAGAATTGGGCCCGAAAGCCCATGAGAACTAAGACAGGTTTTAAATGAATAAAACCTGATCTAGCTCTCTAATTCTCTCCAAGTCTGCGCCCCTCTCTCTCTCTCTTTCGCCTCCCTCCTCGTGGTCTAGCAGCCAAATTCCTTTGCGTGCGTGTGTGAACCTTTGGAGGATCCATCCCTTGGTGGCTCTCTGATCTCTGACCATACCATCCCTTTCCGCTGCACAAACAGGTATAAGGTGAGATCAACAATTGTTTCTAATCAAGAGAACCTAGATCCGCATGTTTAGGATAATCTGAATCAGAGAATTGAATCAGGATTCATCTAAACATTCCTTCAGTGGTATCAGAGCTATTGGTTCTGGTTTTTCTTGTTTAGATTCATGTTTAGGATTGTTTAAAGAGGTGTCTTTGAATCAATCTACTGATAAGATTAAAACACTTAAGAAACAAGAATTGAATCCTAAACAAACAGTTGAAAAATCGCATGACCAAGCTATATTGATTTGGTATGCGACCTAAACTGATTTTTTGCATCGACTGAGATCGCATTGCATCGATCGATGCAATGCATGGATCGATCGTTGCAACCGTGAGAGATTGACCACGATCGCATGGATCGATCAAACGATCGCATGGATCTCGCGAGAATCTCTCGGCCAAATCTGTTAACCGTTCGTGCACGCGTGAGAGCATCGATCGATGCAGGATCGATGCACGATCGATGCAGGATCGATGCTGAGAGCGTCGATCGATGCGGTTAGGGTTTTGGCTCGGTTTAATTTAATTAAAACTTAAAAAAACGTCACGGTTTAATAAACAGACTTAATAAATTTATTAAGTTCTGGTTAAACCGGGATAAGAAATCCAAAGTCGAAAATTGGATTTTGTGCCTAAACCAGGATTTTCTAATTTGATTTGGTTGGACCAAATAAATTGAGAAAATCCGGTTTAGTAAATAACCGGTTGACAATTGTGGTCATCGTAGTAATTAAAATTTGGTTAGACCAATTTTAATGAACCAGACCGGTTATGTCATTTAATTGGACAATTGGGTCATGTCTTGGACATGGACCAATTCCTGGGCCTCGGGCCAAGAAGTTAAAACAATTGGGCCAATTATTTGAGTCTTTCTTCAGATTAATTTAAAATTTATTTTATAAAATTATAAAGTCGTTTTTAAATTAAAGTTTCCGAAATTTTGAAATTAGAAAGTTTCTTAAAATAGAAGTTTCTAGATTTGCGGGTTTTGGATTTTAAAGAAATTTCTAAAGTTAGAAAGTTTCCGGTTTTAGAAAGTTTCCAATTTTAGAAAGTTTCCTAAAATAGTAGGTTTCCAAAAATAGAAAGTTTCCCGAAATAGTAATCTTCTATTTTGGGAATGAAATTTTAATAAACCTACGAACCTCAAATAATATCAAGCGTTGGATGTCTTGCCCAGTCTATGTCAGCTGTCGAAGCCCATTCAATTGTATTCATGGCCTTACAGTGTGAGGGTGTCTACTTTTGCGTGGATAAGACGGTTTGTGATTCATAAATGTCATTGGGAGTCCCAGACATTAATGATTACATGACTGTATAGTCTGGTTTTCTTGACTAGGCCATCGGGAGTCCCGGGCCTTGAGACATCAGAGTGGATTGGGCCTCGGGCCCAGATTCACAACCAAGAGTTATATCACGGATATAATTAGCCGACATAGGGCTTACCGATATAAGCTAAGGTTGGGTGACGGCCAGTGGCCCACTTTGATCTTAGTTATATGTGGATCTTGGAATCATTATATTCTATTGAGGGTAACTTATGTTATTGAATATAATGCATGATTAATCAAATTAAGTTTAATATAAGATTAATCATATTGAACATATTAACTAATAACCTTTTATCTTATATATTTCAGCTATGACTACTACAAGCACACAAAACACATTCTCAATCCGGTCTGTTCTCGAGAAGGAGAAGCTGACTGGAACGAACTTCCTGACATGGTCAAGGAACTTGAGGCTGGTCCTCAAGCAGGAGAAGAAGGATTATGTCCTTCGTGATCCTCTCCCCGAGAGGCCTGCTAACAATGCCGCCAGAACTCTGCATAATGCTTGGGAAAAGCATTCGTCAGATGAAAATGATGTGTATTGCCTTATGTTGGCGACAATGACTGCTGAGCTGCAAATGCAGTTCGAGAGTGTGTTGTCACCAATTGAGATAATGGCAAGCCTGAAATCGCTTTTTCAGGAGCAAGCAAGGACTGAGAGGTTTCAGACAGTTAAGAACCTCTTAGACTGTAAGTTGGCTGCAAATGCGGCAGTGAGTCCTCATGTCTTGAAGATGATGGGTTATCTCGATCATCTTCAGAAACTCGACTGCCCTATCAGCCAGGAACTTGCTTGCGACATCATTCTGCAGTCATTACCTGCAAGCTATGATCAGTTCATTCTGAACTTTAACATGCATGGCTTGAGTAAGACATTGCCTGAGCTTCACGGAATGCTCAAGACTGCAGAGCCCAACTTGAGGAAAACCGCCAAGGACCCCAATGTGCTTATGGTGCAAAAGGGCAAGGGGTTTAAGAAATCCTCTGCTAAGGATAAGGGAAAGGCCAAGGCTGTCCAAGTCGCGGACAAGGACACGCCAAAGCCCAAGCCCAAGTCCAAGGCTGGGCCAACTGACATATGCAGGTTCTGTAAAGAACCAGGGCATTGGAGGAGAGAATGTAAGAAATTCCAAGAAGGTCTAAAGGAATTGAAGAAGAAGACTCTCGAGACTTCTTCGACAGGTATTTTTGTTATAGAAGTTAATACAACTACTTCTGATAATACCTCATGGGTTATGGATACTGGTTGTGGGGCTCATATTTGTACTAATATGCAGGCACTCAGCAACAGTAGAAGGCTGAAGCAAGGACAAGTGGAGCTACGAGTTGGGAATGGAGCGAAAGTTCCAGCACTAGCTGTAGGCACATACTTGTTGTCTTTACCTTCAGGATTGATTTTAGAACTCAATAATTGTTATTTTGTACCTGCTATAAGCAGGAATATTATTTCAATTTCTTTGTTGGATTTGGAAGGTTATGATTTTTCAGTTAAGAATAAATTATGTTCCTTCAATCGCAACAATTTGTTCTATGGTTCTGCCCCTCTTACGAATGGGCTTTACATACTCGATCAATCCGCGCCAGTTTATAACATTAATACCAAACGGTTCAAACCTAATGAGGAGAACCGAACGTTTCTATGGCATTGTCGTTTAGGGCACATCAGCGAGAAACGCATCAAGAGGCTCCATTCGAATGGACTTCTTGGCTCATTTGACTTTGAGTCATGTGAGAAATGCGAATCCTGCATAATGGGCAAAATGACGCGGGCCCCCTTTAATAAACCTAACGAGAGGGCCAGTGACTTATTGGGCCTGATACACACTGACGTGTGTGGCCCAATGTCCACAAATGCAAGAGGAAACTATCAGTACTTCATTACCTTCACTGATGATTTCAGTAGGTATGGATATGTTTATTTAATGAAACATAAGTCTGAATCTTTTGAGAAGTTCAGAGAATTCCAAAATGAAGTACAAAACCAACTTGGTAAAAGCATTAAGGCTCTTCGGTCCGACCGAGGAGGAGAATACTTAAGCCAAGAATTCAGTGATCATCTAAGAGAGTGTGGGATCGTATCCCAACTCACTCCTCCCGGAACACCTCAATGGAATGGTGTGTCTGAGAGGAGAAATCGGACCTTATTGGATATGGTTCGATCTATGATGAGTCACACAGACCTTCCAATATCCCTTTGGGGATATGCTCTGCTAACAGCAGTGTTCACTCTAAATAGAGCGCCATCGAAAGCAGTAGCAAAGACACCATATGAATTATGGACTGGAGAAGCTCCAGTGCTGTCTTATCTCAGAATTTGGGGTTGTGAAGCCTATGTCAAGAGATTGATCTCAGACAAGCTTACACCAAAATCTGACAAATGCTACTTCATTGGTTATCCACGGGAAACCAAGGCTTATTACTTCTATCTACGTTCCGAGAACAAGATCTTTGTTGCCCGGGATTGTAACTTTCTTGAGAGGGAGTTTCTCTCTAAGAAAGACAGTGGGAGTAAGGTACTGCTTGAAGAAATTCAAGATGAACAGGATACTGCTCAACCTAATGAGGAAGAGCAGCAGGAGGACCTACAAGAAATTGTAGAGCCTGAACCTGTAGTACCTGAAGTTCGAAGATCCGGGAGGATCCGTCACGAACCCGAGAGATATCAAGGATTCCTCGTGACTGACTGTCATGATCTTCTGATCATTGATGGTGATGAACCATCGAACTTCAATCAAGCCATGATGGGCCCAGATTCCTCAAAGTGGCGCAAGGCCACTGATTCCGAAATGGACTCCATGTCGGTCTACCAAGTGTTTTCGTTGGTTGACTTACCCGCTGGTGTAAAAGCCATCGAGTGCAAATGGATCTTCAAGAAGAAGATTGACGTGGATGGAAATGTCCAGATTTATAAAGCCAGGTTGGTGGCAAAAGGTTTCAGACAAGTTCACGGTGTGGATTACGATGAAACCTATTCACCAGTGGCTATGATGAAATCTATTCGGATTCTACTAGCAACTGCAGCTTTTCATGATTATGAAATTTGGCAGATGGACGTGAAAACCGCCTTCCTGAATGGTATTCTGGAAGAGGATGTGTATATGACACAACCTGACGGTTACATAGATCCAAAGAATGCTGGGAAAGTATGCAAGCTTCATAAATCCATTTATGGATTGAAGCAAGCATCGAGGAGCTGGAATCTTCGTTTTGATGAAGCGATCAAGCAATTTGACTTCATCAGAAACGAAGAAGAACAATGCGTGTATAAGAAAACTAGTGGGAGCAAGATAGTATTTCTTATTTTGTATGTCGATGACATACTGCTTCTCGGAAACGACATTCCAATGCTGAAGTCCGTAAAGGACTGGCTTGGAAGTTATTTTTCCATGAAAGACATGGGTGAAGCCGCATACGTTCTTGGAATCAGGATCTACCGGGATAGATCTAGAAGGCTGATAGGCTTGTGTCAAGATTCATACATTGACAAAGTCCTGCAAAGATTCAGCATGAAGGATTCCAAGAAGGGCTTCACGCCAATGGTACATGGCACAACGCTAAGCAAGAAGCAGAGCCCTACGACGGCTGCTGAGCTTGAGCGCATGAAGAATATTCCTTATGCATCTGCAATAGGATCTATCATGTATGCCATGATTTGTACTCGTCCTGATGTTGCTTATGCATTGAGCATGACGAGTAGATACCAGTCAAATCCAGGTGAAAACCATTGGATTGCCGTAAAGAATATCTTGAAGTATCTAAGACATACTAAGGATAAGTTCTTAGTGTACGGTGGAAGTGATGTGCTTAAAGTCAGTGGATTCACGGACGCAAGTTTCCAGACAGACCAAGATGATTTCCGGTCACAGTCCGGTTATATCTTTTGTCTGAATGGCGGTGCAATCAGTTGGAGAAGCTCCAAGCAAGACACCGTTGCTGATTCCACTACAGAAGCTGAATATATCGCCGCCTCAGAAGCTGCGAAGGAAGCTGTTTGGATACGAAAGTTCATTATTGAACTAGGTGTGATACCAGATGCGGCTGAGCCTCTGGCACTGTTTTGTGACAACAATGGTGCTATAGCTCAGGCAAAGGAACCAAGATCACACCAGAAATCCAAGCATGTTCTAAGAAGATTTCACTTGATATGTGACATCATTAATAGAAAAGAAGTCAAGATCAGCCGAGTTCAGACAGATGATAACGTCGCTGATCCGTTGACAAAGCCACTCCCAAGGCCTAAGCTCGAGTTTCTGACTGAAGCTGTAGGCATTAGAGACATTGAAATGTAATCTAAATTTGAGTGGGAGTTTGAGGGCTTTTATTTAGTTATTTGATATGTTCTTGTAAAACATTCTTATGTTTAATGAAATTATTATTTCAAGATTATTTTAACTGTGATGAAATAATCGTTCCAAAGTGATATAAACCATTTTATAGGTCATCGAAGTAAGTGACTTGATCTTGAGTCATCGAAGTCATTTAGCTTGATCATCAGACCCTATATTTGATAGATGGATTAAATCATCATGTCCCTAGTCGAAGGTTGTTGAAATTGGAACACCAACAACCGTGAGAGACTGGATTGGTATATGACTTATGACAAAGTCTCAGTGTGTCATAGATGCGCGGCATCAAAGTCAATACATAGGTGTATGTTGGGAACATACGACCGGACAAGACCCGATTATGAGAACTCTTCAGGATATTTATATCTGTGTCATAAGAGATTCTCACTACGACTATAGAGTATAGTCCTTAGACCTGAGTTCGCATGCATGTGACTGCACATGGACTGATGCACTTTGATCATTGTCTAACGCTATCGTTCTGCGAAAGTTATAAGGACCTTGTTTGGGTACATTATGAAATGAGTAGTTTACAGTGATGGAATAAGACGGAATTTGTCCCTCCAATATAAATGGAGTGAATATCTCTAGGCCAATCGGAGATTTGAATACTGGAAAATGCATGGCCATGCTCAAACGGACTGTCCCGAGTCGTTTGGATTGTCAGTATCGAATCAGAGTCCGATGAACAAGATTAGGATTTATAAGGATGACACCAATCTTGCCTTATGACTAATCGAGATATTGTGACAAAAGGATTATGAATACAGAGATTCCAGTACAAGTGGGAGATTGTTGGAATTGTGTCCAGTAATCTCGGTACTGTCTCTAGAAAGTAAGAGTATGTCAATGATCAGACATAAGTCATATAATACTGGGGGTCATGATGGCTTGCTAGAGTCCGCTCATGATCTATAAGTCTTGGACTTATTACCTTTATTATATGATCCCATATGGGTCACACGCCTAAGCTTACAGGAAAATGTGTAGGAACGGATTGACAGAAGTACGGTAAAAGTGCTAGGCATTTACTGTACTTAGAGATTAAAGGGTTCAGCAATCGTGTGTCGATCGATACACAAGGTGTGTCGATCGACACAGTGCGTGAACGCCTAGGAAATAATAAGACCGAGAATTGGGCCCGAAAGCCCATGAGAACTAAGACAGGTTTTAAATGAATAAAACCTGATCTAGCTCTCTAATTCTCTCCAAGTCTGCGCCCCTCTCTCTCTCTCTGTCGCCTCCCTCCTCGTGGTCTAGCAGCCAGATTCCTTTGCGTGCGTGTGTGAACCTTTGGAGGATCCATCCCTTGGTGGCTCTCTGATCTCTGACCATACCATCCCTTTCCGCTGCACAAACAGGTATAAGGTGAGATCAACAATTGTTTCTAATCAAGAGAACCTAGATCCGCATGTTTAGGATAATCTGAATCAGAGAATTGAATCAGGATTCATCTAAACATTCCTTCAGATACATATCCAATATGCATCCAAGAAGTGTTTTAATTGTTCTTTATAAACTAGGTTTAAGTCGAGTTTGTTTTTGAAAATTCAAGGTTCAATAACCAGAATTGTGAGCACTGTGTCGATCGACGCAGACCATGTCTGTCGATCGACACCACCAAACAAAACTGGACTTCAATAAACGATTAATCCAATTAACCCGGTTCATTGAACCGGTCATGTCGATTGACACAACCTATGTGTGACGGTCGACATAGACCTAAACCGGAGACAGTTTTGATAACCGGTCCAATCCAATTGAACCGACTTATCAGATCAAAATGATCTTAACCGATCAAATCGGTTTATTCTAATTGAGATAATCAGTTCAATTCAATTGAACCAATTCATCCAATTTAAAACGATCTGATCGGACTTAACCAAGCATGATAACCGGTCCAATCCAATTGAACCGATTAACCAATCGCAAGGTATGTGTCGACCGACACTCAACCTGTGTCGATCGACACAGCAGGCATTTAGGTTTTCTTTGCAAAAAACCCTAGCCGCCGATTCTGACGAATTCACTATTCTGTGTCGACCGACACACCTTTTGTGTCGATCGACACCATACGAAATACAGAATCGTTTTTGATCAAAATCGATCTAGCCTGTTCTTATTCATACTATCTTATGAGCGAATTTAAATCATCAAATTCTATTAAACAGACTGATTCAATGGAAAACCCTAAGGCTCTGATACCACTGTTGGAATTCCTAGCAGTTCCTAATCCGATTAGGCAACCCTGAGTCTGAATTTCGAGCCTAGGATCTAAGGGTTTGTGTTATTGAATCATGGATCTCGCGTTTACCTTGTTCTGGCAGCGGAATGAATGGTAAGACGAGATCAGGAGCGATTCAGATGCCTCGCCTCTATCGTAGTCCACACGCACACAACCTGGAAATCCGGGATGCTAGTGCCGGATCTGGGAATCCAAGAGAGAGTTTTCTGCTTTCTCTGATCAAGAAAACTGAACGGCTATCTTCCAGGTCGATCATATAAGCCTATATATACGACCTGTTATGACTAAACCATCTTTCGGGTTTAGCCGAAAAAGTCTAAGTCATAAACCGAAACTGATCGATACACCTACTGTGTCGATCGACACACCTCTCTTTAATCGATATCTATATGTATCCAATACACATCATCTTGATCACCACCATGATGATCATTCCCATATATATATGCTTCCAGGTTGCTTAGGTGTGTGACCCTATAGGATCATATAATACTGGCAGTAAGTCTACAACTTACAGACTGCAAGAGGCTTCTAGCAAAACATTGCAACCGCCCAGTATCATACAACATGTCTGATCTCGACACACAACTATCGTTAGAGTAAGTACAAAGTGATTTCAGGACATAATCCCAACACCCTTGTGGTGTAATTTGATTGATGCACAAATATACCATCTTGGACATGCTCTATTTGGAGTCCAAGACAAAATTTTGTCTTTCCAAAATCTTTCATCTCAAACTCTCTTTTCATATGAGTTCTTGCATCATCAACTTCCTTTTGAGTTCCAATGATGTTCAGGTCATCAACATAAACAACAATGATCACAAATCCAGATGTGGATTTCCTTATAAATACGCAAGAGCATATCACATTGTTGATAAATCCTTTCATCAACAAAAATTCTCTTAAGCGATTATACCACATGCGTCCAGATTGTTTTAATCCGTAAAGTGATCGTTGTAATTTGACTGAAATTTTTTTATCAGATTCCTTTGGAATCTTCGACCCTTCTGGGATCTTCGACCCTTCTGGGATCTTCGACCCTTCTGGGATCTTAAATCCTTCTGGGATTTTCATATATATATATATATCCATAAGGTACATTTCTAAAATTTTCGATGCCGTTAGGCTCATTAAGTACATGTGTGATTGCATCCATTACCGGGGAATATGTTTCATCATAATCAATTCCCGGTCTTAGAGAAAACCCTTGTGCCATAAGTCGAGCTTTATATCTAGTGACTTTATTATTTTCATTTCTTTTTCTCACAAAACCCATTTACATCCAACTGGTATTACATCTGCAGCTGTAATACCAACTGGTCCGAAAACATTTCGCTTATTAAGGGAGAGTAATTCATTTCTCATGGCTTCTTGCCACTTCTCCCAATCGGACCTTTTCTGGCACTCTGATATGGATCTTGGATCCGGATCATCATTATCATTATCAATTTCTTTGGAGATAGAAAATGAGAATGTTCCATCTACATCATCAATTTCATATCTAGTCCATATTTTTCCGTCATGAACGTAATTAATGGGAATCTCACACTTTTCTTCATCATGCACGACTTCGAGGTTTTCTCTTCATCAGGTTCTTCATGACCCTTTTCATAAATGTCTTCTGGGCATTTTTCATCATTCGGCTCTTCTTGAACCTTTCATTTTGTTCTCCCAACTTCTTTTTCTTTCGGGGATTTTTATCTTTAGAGCCCAATGGCCTCCCCCTTTTCAACTGAACCTTGGGTTCATTAGCAATGATTTCATCACCTCGTTCTTTTGGAATTTCAATTCTAGATGGAGCATTTTCAGCGGGTATATATGATTTGTCACCTTCTTTGTATCTGTAAATGTGTCTGGTAATTGATTTGCCAAACTTTGTAAATGTATAATTTTTTGAACTTCCAACTCGCGCTGATTGGTAGGAGGATCAAGATAAGCCAAAGATTTTGTACACCATGTGATATCTTTTGGTGATTCTCTCAATCCTCCCCCTAACGCGGGGAATTCATCTTCACTAAAATGGCAATCAGCAAACCGTGCTGTAAACATATCACCGGTTTGTGGTTCCAGATACCTTATTATACTTGGTGATGTATACCCGACATATATCCCCAATCTCCTTTTCGGCCCCATTTTTGTTCTTTGTGGTGACGATATAGGAACATAAACTGCACACCCAAAAACTCGGAGATGTGATATATTAGGTTCTTGACCAGATGTCAATTGTAATGGGAAATATTTATTATATGCACTTGGTCGTATCCGGACCAATGAGGCCGCATGCAATATAGCATGTCCCCATACATAAATTGGGAGTTTTGATCTCAATATAAGTGGTCTTGCAATCCATTGCAATCATTTTATTAAATTTTCGGCCATGCCATTTTGTGTATGTACATGGGTTACTGGATGCTCAACATCGATTCCCATTGACATACAATAATTATCAAAAGCTTGTGAAGTGAATTCACCAGCGTTATCAAGCCTTACTTTCTTAATGGGATAATCAGGGAATTGTGCTCTCAACCTGATTATTTGGGCAATGAATCTTGTGAAAGCCGTATTTCTTGTGGTCAAAAGACACACATGTGACCATCTACTAGATGCGTCAATTAATACCATATAATATCGAAACGACCCGCATGGTGGATGGATAGGTCCACATATATCTCCATGTATTCTTTCTAAGAATAATGGGGATTCATTCCCAACTTTTACTGGTGATGGCCGAGTGATGAGTTTCCCTTGAGAACAAGCATTACATGGAAACTCTCCCGATTGAAAAATCTTTTCGTTTTTCAATGGGTGACCACTAGAATTTTGCACAATTCTTCTCATCATTACTGATTCTGGATGTCCTAACCTTTCATGCCAGACACGAAAGGTATTGAAAACCTCTTGGTTTATTATAGCATAGGATTCAGTAATGTTTATTTTTGTGCAATATAATCTGGAGGCTAACATCGGTAGCTCTTTCAATACATATTTTTTTTCTCAGACGTATGCATAGATATTTAATGCCATTCTTATCCATAGTTTCTATGTGATATCTATTCTACGGATATCTCGGAAACTTATCAAGTTTCTGTGAGATTTAGGGGAATATAATGCGTTATTTATCTCAAATTTAGTTCCCCTTGGCATTGAAAAACTGGCTTCTCCAGAGCCTAGTATATTATCTTTGCATTACCAGAATTGGTGCTCACGCTTTCGGCGGAGTCTTTGATTTTGAAACATGAGAAATATCGTATATCCTTAAGGATAGTATGTGTCTTAGCATTGTCTACTAGACATATATCTCCATTCTGATTCTCAATATGCGACATCTTCTGTGTCATAAGATAAGGAGATATTAAAATATCTTTTATAACAAAAACATATTACACAAGCTTATTAAAACTGCTAATATGTTTTGGTACAAAAACATATTAGACAACATGAAAACATTAAGATTTATTATAGATACTGATAGGTCAAGAATTATCCCTATTCTACTACAAGTGCACATATATGCGAATGTAGTACTTAGGGTATCGAATCCACAAGGACTCACGGTCACACGACAGATTGTATGTTGTCAAGTTAAGCTAAATCAATTCAAGAAAGAAAGTAAACAGGAAGGTGTTTTCAATAATAGAAAGGCGTCAGACTTAGGAAGTTCTTGGGAATTATGCGATGCTAGACACTTAACTAAACGGATTTAGATTAAACACAGGTTCAAGAACTAGAAACACAATGCTAAACAATCCAACTCTCGCTGAGATTATTTCTATATCTAGCAACCTAGCGATCCAAATCTCTTTGTGATCCTAGAGTTCTAAACAAGCATTAAGAACATGTTCTATGGGTTCACAATTCTCCTAAACCAAATCTCTTTGTTTCTAGTCAAATTGCTCAAACTAAGTTCTTTCAGATTATAACTCACACTCTCGTGCTATTGTCAATTATCTCAGATCTAAATCCTAGGTGATCAGTCCAGAATTCAGTATTAAGCACAACTTAGGCGATGAACAAACAGATGGTGAATCCAAATAAATCAATTTTCAAACATGCATAAAACCCTTATGAGAATTCCTAAATCTAACTAGGTTACTACTCAGACATATTATCAGTTAAACAACACATCATTGAATAGAAAACCAAAGATTGAATAGATAAAAGTAAAAGGGTTCGAAATCTTTCTCTCAAGGTTACAAGTAGCAAAATCAGCCCCTAGCCAAAATCTCTCAATCTCCAAAGCAAGAACAAGTAAGAATAAGATGAAAGATAGATTTTTGAGTCTGCTCTCAAAAACCTAATTAAAAACCACTAAACACGTTTTGGGGCTAAATTAGAATTAGGGAAACTTCTGGGCAATTCTGCAATTCTTCAAAACATGTCTTAAACTCGCGGTGGCTCTCAGTGTCGACCGACATCAGGGTTAGTGTCGGTCAACATCCAGTCGTGGCCAAGACACCAACTTCAGCTCGTTGCACAAATCACCAGAAACGTCCTATAATTCCATCTTTTGCTCCAAACGCAAGCCTACCTGTAAAAGACTCAATAGACTCTAAAACCATGTTAAAGACTCAATATATACAGCTATATCATGGTTGAAAACCTATAAAAACCATGATATATCAACTCCCACACACTTAGCTCTTGCTTGCCCTCAAGCAAGTAAAGAACCAAAGCATAAGAAAAGAGGTTTGAAAACTCAGAAACTTATTTCGTCCTAGGAACCTTCGCATTCATATTCACTTAGTAAACCACTGAAAACTTTCCTGCAGAGCTCAAGACCACAATGTACTTCCCCCACACTTAGCAATTGTCCCAAGTAAACTCCACAATCAGATTAGGACATTCAAGTTCACCACACTAGCCTTTGTATACAATTTAGTGCGGTCTCACAGAGGGAGTATCGAATCAAAGGACACATGGACTCAACCCATTCAGTGTCTGACCACCAAACTGTCGGTTTCTGGTTTCTTTCTTTTCCCTTTCTCCCTTAGCACTGATTTTTCCCCATTAGGTATCATTTTATTTTTTCTATCAGTGCTCTTCCCTTTTTATTGGGGTTTAACTTTGGATCTTTCCATGGATACACATGAGGTAATAGGGGTCTCTACCACTCCCTTGACCACTTCGAAGCTACTAGCTTATCCTTGGTTTTATCTCTCTCTTTTTTTTTACTTTCAAGGGAGGGAAAATCAGAAACCAACCTTTAGACAGGATCATAGGCTGTGCCAAACACATTAGAGGAATCCGACCCAAAGATTACCAAGCCCCTAAGTGAGAAATTAGAGTCAAGATTAGAAGTGAGACTAGTGGTGGATCCTCTGAATACCTGGTTAGATATGGGTGTCCTTGGTAAGTTGGTATGTGTGGTGTTTTCTAATAGTCATAGAGCTCCTGCAAGTCTGTCCAATGGTTACTTAGTTCATGTTCCAGCGAAGAATTTCCTCAAAAAATCATAGTTTCATACTGATTTTGACTCAATAAAACAATTTGAAAACAAGTGAAAACAAAGGACTGACTCTTAAGAAAATAAAACACAATGTCAGTAGCCACCTCCCCCAAACTTAGACTGCGCTGTCCCCAGTGCAATTGTAGTATAAGATCAATATAAATCAAACTGGAACCAAATAATTTTTGAGCTAAAAATCCGAACCTGAACACGGCCGATTTCGACCGACAATAAGCTTAGTGTCGCTCGACATCGAGCTCGTAGTACCATACGCAGAGCGTGCAATCTGTCCGTGGTTAATATCATGAGTTAGCACTCAATTTTCTCACTTGTTAGCTGCGTTAAATCACTCAAAATCTCATCCGAAACAACAATAAAGATGCAATAAGCTCAAATAGTCATGGTTCCAAGCAAACAAGACTGAAAACTAACTCAAAAGAAACATAAAAATGACTCAAGAAAAGGAAAAAGAAAAACGAACGCAGAATCAGCAACTGTCTAGAAGGCTGGAGAGTCTCCATCGTCCGTCTCCTCCGAGTCAGCAGCCTCCTCCATCTGCTCCTCCTCTGAGCTCAGATTGACAGGTGCCTTAGCTGATGCGCGACGTCGAGGCTGCGGGTGGTGAACATGCTGTGAGCGCTGGCAAGACATCTTGTGAACCGTCTTCCAGATTCCTTTAAGTACAGCTGCAGCCCACTTCTAGAACTGCGGTGGTGGCATGTCTTCTGCTGGTCCGGGAAACTCAGGAAACCCATAGGTTTCGTCTGGATCATCAGCATGGACAGGCTCATGCTCAGCAGCAGAAGCAACAGCTCCACATCGGACCAGTGCTCAGGCAAACTGACTCTCTCCCTCTACCTGTCAAATTCATAGATATCGCATAGCTCATGGAGACTAAATTTGTACCTCCTGCCCTTGGCCATGAATGTCAATGTACCTTCAGAAGCTTTCCTCACCACATCGTTGGTGTAGTACACATGGACTGTGGCCATAAACTGTCTCACCAGCTCCGGATATAAGTCGTAGTACTTGGTACAGATCGTACCCAAGCCTATAGTCCGTAAAACGCGCAACACATCTGATCGTATCTTCAGCTTGCCCATTGTGGTCATGTCAGGAAGCCGTGTGGGCTCGATCTTAACATCACACCAGGCGTTGTAGAACAAGCTGTCATAGATGTCCCACTGCTCTGAGATGTCCCTGTAGATGCATTCTCGCTTCTTCACCTCTACTGCAGGTTCGTCATCGAAGCAAGTGTTCTTGAACTTCTTTGCTTCCATTCTAGGCCAAGGTGCTTGGTTCTGAGCATCGTGTTGCTGCGATGAGGAACCGGAAACATCGGTTGCAGAGGCTCTTCGTGGGCGTTTTCCTTGGTTCAGACAAGGTTCCATCTGCAAAATGAACAAACAGACCAACAAGCATGAGATTCTAAAAATCCGGATTTTTGCATCAACATATTCTCATGAATTGACTCCATATAATCATTCCCAGCATCAAAAGCAATCACATTCCACTAGACAATCGTCCTAAACATCAAATACTCAGACCAAAATCGAAGCTTTCTTCTTATGAACACGAACTGAAAAATGGAGATTCAGAGCCATACCTTCGCAGATCGATTAAATGGATGATAGAAATGGATAGAGCAATGAAAAACAAGTGGAATAGTGCTTTGAATCGTCGAAAACGGTGAAAATTTGAGAGAGATGGAGATTTTGGAAGATTTTCGGCGGAAGAGAGAAATGAAGAAGACGACTCGGTCTCGGGTTTTAAGAAAACTTACCTTTGATTTCTTTGATCGACCGACATCAAGATGGATGTCGGCCGACACTTACCTGTTTCACCCAAATCAACCTTGGAAATCGACCTCGATCGACTATCGTCCGTGCTCGAAATTTCTCGAGTCCAATGTCGACCGACATCCAATTGGAAGTCGACCGACTCTGACTAAACAGTGTTACGGGTTCTGCATAACTTGACACAAAAACTCCAAAAACAAAAGAAATCAAAATGCAAAACCAAAAATCCTAATATTTACAACTTACCAGTGGGTTGCCTCCCAACCAGCGCTTGTTTTAAGTCATTAGCTTGACTTTGATGGGAGATTAGACTCCCGGTGGTTTCGACAGAGGCTGTGAGTGCCTTTGCGAAAGTCTTCTCATCCATGGTGGAGAGTAAGCGGTGTCAGGATGAGCTCGTCCAAGGAACAAGGGATTAGGATCAGAGTTAAACTTGGGTGCATCAGAATATTTCCCTGCAGTCATAGCAGTGAAGTTAGTAGGTTTGGGTTTAGGAGGTGCGTACCTTTGCTTGGGTGGAGCTCTGATATGTGGAGCTTTCTTCTTAAGAGCAGTTGAAAGCCTTGAAGATGCTAGAGTGGAATCTCGAGAAACCACCATCTTCCTTTCTCTAGTATCAGACACTGAAGTCTCACTAATCTGAGCTTCTTGCTCCAACTCAATGCTAAAGGTTTGACCGTCAATCTTGGGCTTGCGCAGCATATCCATCTCAAATTGTAGAGGCTCATCTCTCAGGTGGAGATCGATCATACCATTCCTCACATCAATCTTTGCTCCAACTGTGGCTAAGAAAGTTCTTCCCAATATCAGAGGATCATACGGCTCACTATCGTACCTTAGCACTACAAAGTCTGTTGGAACTAAATAGTTTCCAACTCTGACTGGGACATCCTCAAGAACTCCTTCTGGAACCCTTCTTGACTGATCAGCTAGGACCAGAGAGATCCTAGTGTTTGAAAAATCTGTCATCCCCAGTCTCTCTGCCACAAAGTATGGCATGAGATTTCCAGCAGCTCCTAAATCACACAAGGAATGCTTGAAGCACTCAAAGATAGAGCAACTCAATACAAACACACCAGGATCTGATAGCTTCTTGGGGACCTGATTAAGCAATACGTCACTGACTTGTTTAGGAAGCACTACTACCCATTCCTTCAATACCTCGTCCATAGGCAGCATCATCTCTAAGTATCTCTGTACACAAGGATGATAGGTTGGAGTGTCAACTTGTGGATATTCTTTCAACTTCTTATCCATCACTTCCAGTTGTTTAGATTCATCAAGCTCTTGTTGAGACTTCGTAGATACCTTAGGGAAAAGTATAGGAGGCTCATGGTCTGTTTCTTCAGCAATAACACAAGATGTTGGCAAATTTGGCCACTCACGCTCCTGATGTCGACCGACGTTGAACTGATGTCGGTCGACATGGACTAATTCACCCTTGATGTTGACTCCAAAATCGGTTAAGGTCGATTTCCATTCGTCATGAGCACTCGAAATCCCTGTTGAAAGTTGATGTCGACCGACATCAAAGTCGAAGTCGACCGACATCAAAGTCGAAGTCGACCGATACTGGGATTTCAGTCTCGGGTTTTTCACTATCCTCGACGAGTTCAGCAGTCTTAATCTCAAAATTCTCTCTTTGACTTGACCCATCATCAATCTGAACTGACCAAGCCTTGATGTGAATGTCTATGACATTCTTTCCCTTGACTGAACTTGAAATCTGGTGCACTTGTGTGTCCAGCTGGTTCATGTGAGTACTCAAAGACTAAAACTTCCCATTCAGATCTTCATACACAACATCAAGCTTCTTATTGAAGTCCACAGTGGTCTTTGTCTGACCTTCCAGCAACTGTTCCATCATAGCTTCCAGCTTGCTCTCACGAGCATTGGTAGCAGGAGGTGTCTGATATGAAGATGATCCATAGGTCCTCTGATAGGAGTTGTTCTGCTGAAAAGGCTTCTGGTAACCAGCATTCTGACCATACCCAGAAGAGTTTTGATTGCTTGTGAAAGCACTCTTCTGTCCACCATTAAAGAACTTGTTCCCTTGCTGATTCCCAAACATGTTTCCTTGGAATCCAGAACCATTGATGTAGTTCACATCTTCTTCAGTGCAACCTTCTTCAACATCAAACACTTCAACGTCCTGAGCAAAGTGAAGAGCTTTCTTACCAGTCAACAAGCTGTGAACACTATCTAGCTGCTTCTTAATCTCAGAAATCGGCATGTGATCCATCTTTCCACCAGATTCTTTCCTCCTCTGATATGCAGTCTTAGTGTTGTTGCTACTCACTAAGTTCTCAATCAACACTCTAGCCTACTCGGGAGTCTTTGTGTTGAAGTTACCATTGCTGGCAGCATCCAACGCAGACTGGTACCAGAGATCCACACCTCTGAAGAAAATGCCCAGCAACTGAACTTCAGAGAATCCATGATGAGGACAATCTCGTTGGTACATCTTAAACCTTACCCAAGTTGATTTAAGTGGCTCTGTAGGTCCTTGAGTGAATGTCATAAGATCCTGTCTGAGCTGATCTAATCGAGCATCATCATAGAAGTGTCGCAGGAACTCTCTCTTCACACCATCCCAAGTAGTCAACTTCCCAGGTGGAAGTTGCTTCAGCCAAGCAGCAGCCTCTCCAGCGAGAGAGTATGGGAAAAGCTTCAGATAAGGGAAGTCATAATCCACCCGTTGTACTTCATTCCAGTGATGAAGGCTTCAAAATCCTTAATATGGTCCATGGGTTGCTCATGTGGGAGACCATAGAAGGGGTGCTGCCTCAGCATAGCGTAGTAGACAGTCTTGATCTCAAATTCATTCCTCTCAAAAGGTGGAGGAACAATTGCTGACCGGTTAGCATAAAACTCATCGGGACGGTTGTAGTCAGCAAGAGTCCTCTCAGCATTGACCATCTGCATCTGACCTTGAGGTTGTTCAGGTTCAGGTTCAGGGATCACTCGTCCGTCAGCATCAATCCTTTGCCCCTGATCATTGTAGGAGTTGTTCTGTTGGTCTCTCAGAACTCCTTCAGCATCTGGTCTCAAAATCAAACGATTTTTCATCATTCTTGTTCTTTGACCCTTTATGTTCGTTGTCTCTAGTTTAACAAGCTCCTCAAGTCCGAGGTTCAAAAGTTCTTCGCTCTGGTTGCTTCGGGTATTTCGACTAGGCATACACTGACTTCAAAACACTGTTTCGAGGTCGATGTCGAGCGACACTAAAGAGGATGTCGGTCGACACTGGATGCGTCTGTCAATTCCTGCAGCAACAAAGCAAGCCAAACCGAGAAAAAAACAGCAACAAATAAAATAAAAACGACTTAGACTAAACTCTAAAACAAAATCTATCGGCGAACTCAGTTGAGTCCCCGGCAACAGCGCCAAAAACTTGATAGGCCAAGAATTATCCCTATTCTACTGCAAGTGCACAGATATGCGAATGTAGTACTTAGGGTATCGAATCCACAAGGACTCACGGTCACACGACAGATTGTATATTGTCAAGTTAAGCTAAATCAATTCAAGAAAGCAGTAAACAAAAAGCAAGTAAACAGGAAGGTGTTTTCAATAAGAGAAAGGCGCCGGACTTAGGAAGTTCTTGGGAATTATGCAATGCTAGAGACTTAACTAAACGGATTCAGATTAAACACAGGTTCAAGAACTAGAAACACAATGCTAAACAATCCAACTCTCGTTGAGATTATTTCTATATCTAGCAACCTAGCGATCCAAATCTCTTTGTGATCCTAGAGTTCTAAACAAGCATTAAGAATAGGTTCTATCGGTTCACAATTCTCCTAAACCAAATCTCTTTGTATCTAGTCAAATTGCTCACACTAAGTTATTTCAGATTATAACTCACACTCTCGTGCTATTGTCAATTATCTCAGATCTAAACCCAAGGTGATCAGTCCAGAATTCAGTATTAAGCACAATTAGGCGATGAACAAACAGATGGTGAATCCTAATAAATCAATTGTCAAACATGCATAAAACCCTTATGAGAATTCCTAAATCTAACTAGGTTACTACTCAGACATATTATCAGTTAAACAACACATCATTGAATAGAAAACCAAAGATTGAATAGATAAAAGTAAAGGGGTTCGAAATCCTTCTCTCAAGGTTACAAGTAGCAAGAATCAGCCCCTAGCCAAAATCTCCCAATCTCCAAAGCAAGAACAAGTAAGAATAAGATGAAAGATAGATTTTTGAGTCTGCTCTCAAAAACCTAATTAAAAACCACTAAACACGTTTTGCGGCTAAATTAGAATTAGGGAAATTTCTTGGCAATTCTGCAATTCTTCAAAACATGTCTTAAACTCGCGGTCGCTCTCAGTGTCAACCGACATCAGGGTTAGTGTCGGTCGACATCCAGTCGTGGCCGAGACAACAACTTCAGCTCGTTGCACAAATCACCAGAAACGTCCTATAATTCCATCTTTTGCTCCAAACGCAAGCCTTCCTGTAGAAGACTCAATAGACTCTAAAAACCAGGTTAAAGACTCAATATATACAACTATATCATGGTTGAAAACCTATAAAAACCATGATATATCAACTCCCCCACACTTAGATCTTGCTTGCCCTCAAGCAAGTAAAGAACCAAAGCATAAGAAAAGAGGTTTGAAAACTCAGAAACTCATTTCGTCCTAGGAACTTTCGCATTCATATTCATTTAGTAAACCACTTAAACTTTCCTGCAGAGCTCAAGACCATAATGTACTTCCCCCACACTTAGCAACTGTCCCAAGTAAACTCCACAATCAGATTAGGACATTCAAGTTCACCATACTAGCCTCTGTATACAATTTAGTGCGGTCTCACAGAGGGAGTATCGAATCAAAGGACACATGGACTCAACCCATTCAGTGTCTGACCACCAAACTGTCGGTTTCTGGTTTCTTTCTTTTCCCTTTCTCCCTTAGCACTGATTTTTCCCCATTAGGTATCATTTTATTTTTTCTATCAGTGCTCTTCCCTTTTTATTGGGGTTTAACTTTGGATCTTTCCATGGATACACAGGAGGTAATTGTTGGAATTGTGTCCAGTAATCTCGGTACTGTCTCTAGAAAGTAAGAGTATGTCAAAGATCAGACATAAGTCATATAATGCTGGGGATCATGATGGCTTGCTAGAGTCCGCTCATGATCTATAAGTCTTGGACTTATTGCCTTTATTATATGATCCCATATGGGTCACACGCCTAAGCTAACAGGAAAATGTGTTGGAACGGCTTAGCAGAAGTACGACAAAAGTGCTAGGCATTTGTCGTACTAAGAGAGAAAGAATAATGGGTCTGATTAAATGGGATTTAATCAGATTGGGCCCAAAAGCCCATTGGGGAAAGGAGAAGGCTTTTAATGACTAAAAGCCAAGTCTTTTCTCTCTCAACCCTAATACCTAGCCGCGGCTACTCCTCTCTCTCTGCGCCTCTCTTCCTCGTGGTCTAGCAGCCATTTCCTTGTGAAGCGTGTGTGAACCTTTGGAGGATTCATCCCTCGGTGCATCTATCTGATCTCTGACCTGTTCTAATCCTTCCGCTGCAACAAACAGGTAAAAGGTGAGATCATGTTATGATTCTAAATAAGAACACCTAGATCTGATGCATGTTTAGGTTGATATCAATATGAGAATTGAATCAGGATCAACTGAACAATCCAACAGTGGTATCAGAGCCATTGGTTCTTAGGATTTCTTGTTTAGATTCATTGTTTAGGTTGTTTAATCTGTTTAGAAGTGTTTTGAATCCATTACTGATAAGAAAAAACACTTAAGAAACTGATTTGAATCCTGAACAAACACTTGAATCACAAGACCGAGCTATATGACTCGATTTTTGTGATTGGCCGACGAGTTAGATGCATGGATCGATCCATGATCGATCGCATGATCGACCGAGAGCGAGCGATCGAGCGGAACGGTTGGACCGAGCCACGATCGTCTCGTGATGGTCTCGGCATCGTCCCGGACGATCGCGTGGAGAAGGGCGGCCGATGATCGCATGGGTCGAGCAACAGCCGACCGCATGGATCGCCTCTCCTCTCGCCAGCATCGTCCCACGTCCCGTCCAGCCTTTCCCCGTCCCGATCACGCACCAAACCGTCCGGTCACGTCTCGGCCAAGCATGATGCTTGCGGCTTGGACAATTTTCGACCGGTTAGGGTTTTGGGTGTAATTGGACCGGTTCGATTTCGGTTAGGTGGTTCGGTTCAAAAACTTAATTAAAATCTTCGTTCTGGTTTAATAAACAGATTTTAATAATTTTATTAAATCTGGTTAAACCGGGATAAGAAATCCAATGTCGAAAGAAATATTGGATTTAGTGCCTAAACCGGGAATTTCTAATTTGATTTGGTTGGACCAAATAAATTGAGAAATTCCGGTTTAGTAAATAACCGGTTGACAATTGTGGTCATCGTAGTAATTAAAACTTGGTTAGACCAGTTTTAATGAACCAGACCGGTTATGTCAATTAATTGGACAATTGGGTCATGTCTTGGACATGGACCAATTCTTGGGCCTCGGGCCAAGAAGTTAAAACAATTGGGCCAGTTAATTGAGTCTTTCTTCAGATTAATTTAAAATCTATTTTATAAAATTATAAAGTCGTTTTTAAATTAAAGTTTCCGAAATTTTGAAATTAGAAAGTTTCTTAAAATAGAAGTTTCTGAATTTGCGGGTTTTGGATTTTAAAGAAATTCCTAAAGTTAGAAAGTTTCCGGTTTTAGAAAGTTTCCAATTTTAGAAAGTTTCCAAAAATAGTAGGTTTCCATAAATAGAAAGTTTCCCGAAATAGTAATCTTCTATTTTGGGAATGATTTTAATAAACCTACGAACCTCAAATAATATCAAGCGTTGGATGTCTTGTCCAGACTATGTCAGCTGTCAAAGCCCATTCAATTGCATTCATGGCCTTACAGTGTGAGGATGTCTGCTTTTGCGTGGGTAAGACGGTTTGTGATTCATAAATGTCATTGGGAGTCCCAGACATTAATGATTACATGACTGTAAAGTCCGGTTTTCTTGACTAGGCCATCGGGAGTCCCGGGCCTTGAGACATCAGTGTGGATTGGGCCTCGGGCCCAGATTCACAACCAAGAGTTATATCACGGATATAATTAGCCGATATAGGGCTTACCGATATAAGCTAAGGTTGGGTGACGGCCAGTGGCCCACTTTAATCTTAGTTATATATGGATCTTGGAATCATTATATTCTATTGAGGGTAACTTAGGTTATTGAATATAATGCGTGATTAATCATATTAAATTTTAATACGAGATTAGTCATTTTGAACATAATAACTAATAACCTTTTTATTTATATATTTCAGATATGACTACTACAAGCACACAAAACACATTCTCGATCCGGTCTGTTCTCGAGAAGGAGAAGCTGACTGGAACGAACTTCCTGACATGGTCAAGGAACTTGAGGCTGGTCCTCAAGCAGGAGAAGAAGGATTATGTCCTTCGAGATCCCCTCCCCGAGAGGCCTCTTGCCAATGCTGCCAGGACTCTGCACAATGCTTGGGAAAAGCATTCGTCAGATGAAAATGATGTTTATTGCCTGATGTTGGTGACAATGACTCCTGAGCTGAAAAAACAGTTCGAAAGTGTATTGTCTCCAATCGAGATCATGGCAAGCCTGAAATCGCTTTTTCAGGAGCAGGCTAGGACCGAGAGGTTCCAGACAGTTAAGAACCTCTTGGACTGTAAGTTGGCTGCGAATGCGGCAGTGAGTCCTCATGTCTTGAAGATGATGGGTTATCTCGATCATCTTCAGAAACTCGACTGCCCAATCAGCCAGGAACTTGCCTGCGACATCATTCTGCAGTCTTTACCTGCAAGCTATGATCAGTTCATTCTGAACTTTAACATGCATGGCTTGAGTAAGACACTGCCTGAGCTTCACGGAATGCTCAAGACTGCAGAGCCCAACTTGAAGAAAACCGCCAAGGACCCCAATGTACTTATGGTACAAAAGGGCAAGGGGTTTAAGAAGTCTTCTGCTAAGGATAAGGGAAAGGCCAAGGGTGTCCAAGTCGCGGACAAGGACACGCCAAAGCCCAAGCCCAAGTCCAAGGCTGGGCCTACTGACATGTGCAGGTTCTGCAAAGAACTGGGGCATTGGAGAAGAGATTGTAAGAAATTCCAGGAAGGTCTAAAGGAATTAAAGAAGAAGACTTTCGAGACTTCTTCATCAGGTATTTTTGTTATAGAAGTTAATACAACTACTTCTGATAATACCTCATGGGTCATGGATACTGGTTGTGGGGCTCATATTTGTACTAATATGCAGGCACTCAGCAACAGTAGAAGGCTGAAGCAAGGACAAGTGGAGCTACGAGTTGGGAATGGAGCGAAAGTTTCAGCACTAGCTGTAGGCACATACTTGTTGTCTTTACCTTCGGGATTGATTTTAGAACTGAATAATTGTTATTTTGTACCTGCTATAAGCAGAAATATTATTTCAATTTCTTTGTTGGATTTGGAAGGTTATGATTTTTCAGTTAAGAATAAATTATGTTCCTTCAATCGCAACAATTTGTTCTATGGTTCTGCCCCTCTTACGAATGGGCTTTACATACTCGATCAATCCGCGCCAATTTATAACATTAATACAAAACGGTTTAAACCTAATGAGGAAAACCGAACGTTTCTATGGCATTGTCGTTTAGGGCACATCAGCGAGAAACGCATCAAGAGGCTCCATTCGAATGGACTTCTTGGCTCATTTGACTTTGAGTCATGTGAGAAATGCGAATCCTGCATGATGGGCAAAATGACACGGGCCCCCTTTAATAAACCTAACGAGAGGGCCAGTGACTTATTGGGCCTGATACACACTGATGTGTGTGGCCCAATGTCCACAAATGCAAGAGGAAACTATCAGTACTTCATTACCTTTACTGATGATTTCAGTAGGTATGGATATGTTTATTTAATGAAACATAAGTCTGAATCTTTTGAGAAGTTCAGAGAATTCCAAAATGAAGTACAGAACCAACTTGGCAAAGCATTAAGGCTCTTCGGTCCGACCGAGGAGGAGAATACTTAAGCCAGGAATTCAGTGATCATCTGAGAGAGTGTGGGATCGTATCCCAACTCACTCCTCCTGGAACACCTCAATGGAATGGTGTGTCTGAGAGGAGAAATCGGACCTTATTGGATATGGTTCGATCTATGATGAGTCACACAGACCTTCCAATATCCCTTTGGGGATATGCTCTGCTAACAGCAGTGTTCACACTAAACAGAGCGCCATCAAAAGCAGTAGCAAAGACACCATATGAATTATGGACTGGAGAAGCTCCAGTGCTGTCTTATCTAAGAATTTGGGGTTGTGAAGCCTATGTTAAGAGATTAATCTCAGATAAGCTTACACCAAAATCTGATAAATGCTACTTCATTGGTTATCCACGGGAAACCAAGGCTTATTACTTCTATCTACGTTCCGAGAACAAGATCTTTGTTGCCCGGGATTGTAACTTTCTTGAGAGGGAGTTTCTCTCTAAGAAAGACAGTGGGAGTAAGGTACTGCTTGAAGAAATTCAAGATGAACAGGATACTGCTCAACCTAATGAGGAAGAGCAGCAGGAGGATCTACAAGAAATTGTAGAGCCTGAACCTGTAGTACCTGAAGTTCGAAGATCCGGGAGGATCCGTCACGAACCCGAGAGATATCAGGGATTCCTCGTGACTGACTGTCATGATCTTTTGATCATTGATGGTGATGAACCATCGAACTTCAATCAAGCCATGATGGGCCCAGATTCCTCTAAGTGGCGCAAGGCCACTGATTCCGAAATGGACTCCATGTCGGTCAACCAAGTGTTTTCGTTGGTTGACTTACCCGCTGGTGTAAAAGCCATCGAGTGCAAATGGATCTTCAAGAAGAAGATTGACGTGGATGGAAATGTCCAGATTTATAAAGCCAGGTTGGTGGCAAAAGGTTTCAGACAAGTTCACGGTGTGGACTACGATGAAACCTATTCACCTGTGGCTATGATGAAATCTATTCGGATTCTACTAGCAACTGCAGCTTTTCATGATTATGAAATTTGGCAGATGGACGTGAAAACCGCCTTCCTGAATGGTATTCTGGAAGAGGATGTGTATATGACACAACCTGACGGTTACATAGATCCGAAGAATGCTGGAAAAGTATGCAAGCTTCATAAATCCATTTATGGACTGAAGCAAGCATCGAGGAGCTGGAATCTTCGTTTTGATGAAGCGATCAAGCAATTTGACTTCATCAGAAACGAAGAAGAACAATGCGTGTATAAGAAATCTAGTGGGAGCAAGATTGTATTTCTTATTCTGTATGTCGATGACATACTACTTCTCGGAAACGACGTTCCAATGCTGAAGTCTGTAAAAGACTGGCTTGGAAGTTGTTTTTCCATGAAAGACATGGGTGAAGCCGCATACGTTCTTGGAATTAGGATCTATCGGGATAGACCTAAGAGGCTGATAGGCTTGTGTCAAGACTCTTACATTGACAAAGTCCTACAAAGATTCAGCATGAAAGATTCCAAGAAGGGCTTCACGCCAATGGTACATGGCACAACGCTAAGCAAGAAGCAGAGCCCTACGTCGGCTGCTGAGCTTGAGCGCATGAAGAATATTCCTTATGCATCTGCAATAGGATCTGTCATGTATGCCATGATCTGTACTCGTCCTGATGTTGCTTATGCATTGAGCATGACGAGTAGATACCAGTCAAATCCAGGTGAAAACCATTGGATTGCCGTAAAGAACATCTTGAAGTATCTAAGACATACTAAGGATAAGTTCTTAGTGTACGGTGGAAGTGATGTGCTTAAAGTCAGTGGATTCACGGACGCAAGTTTCCAGACAGACACAGATGATTTCCGGTCACAGTCCGGTTATGTCTTTTGTCTGAATGGCGGTGCAGTAAGTTGGAGAAGCTCCAAGCAGGACACCGTTGCTGATTCCACTACAGAAGCTGAATATATCGCCGCCTCGGAAGCAGCGAAGGAAGCTGTTTGGATACGAAAGTTCATTATGGAACTAGGTGTGATACCAGATGCGGCTGAGCCTCTGGCACTGTTTTGTGACAACAATGGTGCTATAGCTCAGGCAAAGGAACCAAGATCACACCAGAAATCCAAGCATGTTCAAAGAAGATATCACTTGATACGTGACATCATTAATAGAAAGGAAGTCAAGATCAGCCGAGTTCCGACAGATGATAATGTCGCTGATCCGTTGACAAAGCCACTCCCAAGGCCTAAGCTCGAGTTCCTGACTGAAGCTGTAGGCATTAGAAACATTGAAATGTAATCTAAATTTGAGTGGGAGTTTTATGAGCTTTATTTTAGTTATTTGATATGTTCTTGTAAAACATTATTTATGTTTTAATGAAATTATTATTTCAAGATTATTTTAACTGTGATGAAATAATCGTTCCAAAATGATATGAACCATTTTATAGGTCATCGAAGTAAATGATTTGATCTTGAGTCATCGAAGTCATTTAGCTTGATCATGAGATCCTATATTTGATAAATGTTTTATATCATCATGTCCCTAGTCGAAGGTTGTTGAAACTGGAACACCAACAACCGTGTGAGACTGGATTGGTACGTGACTTATGACAAAGTCTCGGTGTGTCATAGATGCGCGGCATCAAAGTCAGTACATAGGTGTATGTTGGGAACATACGACCGGACAAGACCCGCTTATAAGAACTCTTCAGGATATTTATATCTGTGTCATAAGAGATTCTTACTACGACTATAGAGTATAGTCCTTAGACCTGAGTTCACATGCATGTGACTGCACATGGACTGATGTACTTTGATCATTGTCTAACGCTATCGTTCTGTGATAGCTATAAGGACCTTGTTTGGGTACATCATGAAATGAGTGGTTTACAGTGATGGAGCAAGATGGGATTTGTCCCTCCAATATAAATGGAGTGAATATCTCTAGGCCAATCGGAGATTTGAATACTGGAAAACGCATGGCCATGCTCAAACGGACTTTCCCGAGTCGTTTGGATTGTCAGTATCAAATCAGAGTCCGATGAACAAGATTAGGCTTTATAAGGATGACACCAATCTTGCCTTATGACTAATCGAGATATTGAGACAAAAGGATTATGAATACAGAGATTCCAGTACAAGTGGGAGATTGTTGGAATTGTGTCCAGTAATCTCGGTACTGTCTCTAGAAAGTAAGAGTATGTCAAAGATCAGACATAAGTCATATAATGCTGGGGATCATGATGGCTTGCTAGAGTCCGCTCATGATCTATAAGTCTTGGACTTATTGCCTTTATTATATGATCCCATATGGGTCACACGCCTAAGCTAACAGGAAAATGTGTTGGAACGGCTTAGCAGAAGTACGACAAAAGTGCTAGGCATTTGTCGTACTAAGAGAGAAAGAATAATGGGTCTGATTAAATGGGATTTAATCAGATTGGGCCCAAAAGCCCATTGGGGAAAGGAGAAGGCTTTTAATGACAAAAAGCCAAGTCTTTTCTCTCTCAACCCTAATACCTAGCCGCGGCTACTCCTCTCTCTCTGCGCCTCTCTTCCTCGTGGTCTAGCAGCCATTTCCTTGTGAAGCGTGTGTGAACCTTTGGAGGATTCATCCCTCGGTGCATCTATCTGATCTCTGACCTGTTCTAATCCTTCCGCTGCAACAAACAGGTAAAAGGTGAGATCATGTTATGATTCTAAATAAGAACACCTAGATCTGATGCATGTTTAGGTTGATATCAATATGAGAATTGAATCAGGATCAACTGAACAATCCAACAGTAATAGGGGTCTCTACCACTCCCTTGACCACTTCGAAGCTACTAGCTTATCCTTGGTTTTTATCTCTCTCTTTTTTTTTACTTTCAAGGGAGGGAAAATCAGAAACCAACCTTTAGACAGGATCATAGGCTGTGCCAAACACATTAGAGGAATCCGACCCAAAGATTACCAAGCCCCTAAGTGAGAAATTAGAGTCAAGATTAGAAGTGAGACTAGTGGTGGATCCTCTGAATACCTGGTTAGATATGGGTGTCCTTGGTAAGTTGGTATGTGTGGTGTTTTCTAATAGTCATAGAGCTCCTGCAAGTCTGTCCAATGGTTACTTAGTTCATGTTCCAGCGAAGAATTTCCTCAAAAAATCATAGTTTCATACTGATTTTGACTCAATAAAACAATTTGAAAACAAGTGAAAACAAAGGAATGACTCTTAAGAAAATAAAACACAATGTCAGTAGCCACCTCCCCCAAACTTAGACTGCGCTGTCCCCAGTGCAATTGTAGTATAAGATCAATATAAATCAAACTGGAACCAAATAATTTTTGAGCTAAAAATCCGAACCTGAACACGGCCGATTTCGACCGACACTAAGCTTAGTGTCGCTCGACATCGAGCTCGTAGTACCATACGCAGAGCGTGCAATCTGTCCGTGGTTAATATCATGAGTTAGCACTCAATTTTCTCACCTGTTAGCTGCGTTAGATCACTCAAAATCTCATCAGAAACAACAATAAAGATGCAATAAGCTCAAATAGTCATGGTTCCAAGCAAACAAGACTGAAAAACTGACTCAAAAGAAACATAAAATGACTCAAGAAAAGGAAAAAGAAAAACAAACGCAGAATCAGCATCTGTCTAGTAGACTGGAGAGTCTCCATCGTCTGTCTCCTCCGAGTCAGCAGCCTCCTTCATCTCCTCCTCCTTTGAGCTCAGATGGACAAGTGCCTGAGCTGATGCGCGACGTCGAGGCTGCGGGTGGTGAACATGCTGTGAGCGCTGGCAGGACATCTTGTCAACCGTCTTCCAGATTCCTTTAAGTACAGCTGCAGCCCACTTCTGGAACTGCGGTGGTGGCATGTCTTCTGCTGGTCTGGGAAGCTCAGAAAACCCATAAGTTTCGTCAGGATCATCAGCATGGACATGCTCATGCTCAGCAGCAGAAGCAGCAGCTCCAGAAGATGCGCCTCGAAGCACAGTAGCTCGGCGCAGAACAGCTCGGCAGAGATCTACGTTCGGCTGGAAGGAGAGTGAGAGAGGATGATCAGTGATGCCTGTGAGCTTAGTCTCTGGGAGAGGAAAGAGGTGCTCTACGCCAAATATGTCGTGGAATCTCCACCAGAACTGTGTCCCATTGGTGTCTCCCTTGATCCATTGGTTGCTCTTCAGATGCGTGAAGTTCATGGTGAGCTTCTTAGTACAAATGCTCATCTGGCTCATGTCAAGCCCAAAGTGATCAAAGATGGGAGTCAAGAGACTCCTGATCGACTCCGTCTTCGTTGCCTTCCCAGTGAAAGGCTTCGTCGCCTTCAATGTCTCCAAATGGTGAGCAAAGAGAGCTCCCATGTTAGCATCCAACTCCAAATGAGCATCCTCAAAATCACTGACATCAATGCTCTTGCCAATCCCAATATAGAGCAAGAAGAGCTCAGCAATCCTCATCATCCCAGGCTCCATCTTACACAAAATAATGTTGGAGAATATGCGGACAAGATAGCGCAGAACCGGATGTCGCACAGCGGTCTGTCTGGTGGTCTGAGAATCATACACTCCCGTGCCAAAGTGTTTCCAAAATAGCTCCACATCGGACCAGTGATCAGGCAAACTGACTCTCTCCTTCGTCCTGTCAAACTCATAGATATCGCATAGCTCATGGAGACTAAGTCTGTACCTCCTGCCCTTGTCCATGAATGTCAATGTACCTTCAGAAGCTTTCCTCACCACATCGTTGGTGTAGTACACACGGACTGTGGCCATAAACTATCTCACCAGCTCCGGATATAAGTCGTAGTACTTGGTACAGATCGTACCCAAGCCTATAGTCCGTAAGACGCGCAACACATCTGATCGTATCTTCAGCTTGCCCATTGTGGTCATGTCAGGAAGCCGTGTGGGCTCGATCTTAACGTCACACCAGGCGTTGTAGAACAAGTTGTCATAGATGTCCCACTGCTCTGAGATGTCCCTGTAGATGAATTCTCGCTTCTTCACCTCTACTGCAGGTTCGTCATCGAAGCAAGTAATCTTGAACTTGATAGATTCCCGGATAGGATAGACTCTTTGATGGATCGAAGGATAATCTGATCACGGATCAGTGGTGGATCGAAGGAGACCGTCAAAGGTTGCGGATGGCCTTTGGTATTCCCCGACTTCAAAGAGGATCGAAGAAGTAACCCTTAACAACGATCTCTAAGAAGGTTTGTTGCTTTGGAAGTAACCCTTGCCAAAGAAACGAAAATGTTCAACCAAGAACAAAGAGATGAACTCTCAAAGAAGAAGATAAGAATCGATGTCTTAAAATGATCAAAAGAGTTTGGTACTTATAAGACAACAAGAATGTAAAGAGACTAAAATTGTAGTAATTAATATCAAAGACTAAATTAAATAGAGTCAAAGAACTCTTCGGATCCCGCAAACTCCTTAGAGTGACTCTTCGGCCGCTTTTCCTTCCTTGGTGCGGTCATGGTACGGCCCGGATCATGGAGACGGACGCTTCCTCGGATAACTCATGATTTGGTCGGTCCATAAGTGAAAGCTCACGTCCAATCTTCATCTTCAGTCCAATGGCTCGTTCTTTTGAAGTTTGGTCAGTAGAAAAGTCGAATGGGTCGATGGAAATGATAGTGTTCCGTCCCACCGGTGATTCAGCTCGGACCAATGCGTTTCTGTCACGACCATTAGTCTTAGAATGGGATTTAGGTCGAGAAAGAGAACGTCTCGGTCGAGTGAATCGATCATCTGGTCGTGGTTCCAAATGTAGCTCCATTCCCAGACGTGTTGGGTCGATACGGTACATGGCCGTGCGGTCACTGCGGACGGTTGGACGAACCTCAGTTTCTCCTTGTTCCAGCTGCGTTCCAAGCGGTTCCTCATCGTCTGAGCTATCCTGATCTGATGTCCTAGCTCGGAATCCATCATTCCCCTCCTCTTGAAAAGGATTTGACCACAAATCTGGAGTATCTGCATGAAAAGGAGATAGATCAGCGATGTTGAAACTAGGAGAAATTTCATACTTACCTTGAAGATCAAGTTGATAGGCATTGTCATTGATCCTCTTAACAACCGTGAATGGACCATCCTTCCGGGGCATAAGTTCTGATACCACTTGATAGATTCCTGTCTGAAGCCGTGATGTTTTAGACAGAATCAAATCCCAAAAATGCTCACTTCAAGTCGGCAAGATAATCCTATGCTCCAAATGGCTCGTGAAGACCCAACAATGAGTATATTAAACTCAAGGTCTGATACTTGCTACGATCCAACAAAGAAGATAGGCGGTGGAAGCTTTAGGATGAAGTTAGTGTAGAACCAATGAAGGGTATGTCAAACTCAACACCGGAACTATTTCAACACTCACAACACTCTTTGGCTTGATAGAATGGTCACACAAAAGGTTGCGGATTACCTCTTGATTCACCGGTTTGATATCTTAGATATTACTCACTAAGAAATCGAAATGTTCACAAAGGAACAAAGAGAATCACTCTCTAAAATCAAAGAAGAAATTTATTCAAAAGATGGTTGTCATTACATATGAGTTTCGAAATCTTTTATAGGAACAAAGAGATGAAAAGACAAATAAAAGAATGTAGAAAACTAGAAAGAATGTGTAGAAAACTAGGAAGACTTTGACTAAGACCAAAGACCAAACATTAAACTAATGTGGAATGACTCTTTGACTACTTTGACCATTGAATTTGTCTCATGAAGTTCCTGGTCGAATCTGACTTGTTGGGCCACGAAATTTAGCTTCTCTTGGGTTTAGGAATGTTCCCTGGATGCCAAACATAAGTCTGCAAGCTTCCAAAACACTTGGGCTTAGAGATCTCCATGTATAGCATCACATGAGTCCGTCTATAAGAATGAAGTACATCTCTCTGATCCTTTGAACTATCACTCCTTTCTTGGGCTTGTTGGAAAGCTAACAGATTAAGGAAGAAGCTCCAATTGGTTTTAGGTCCAAATTGTACCTGAGCTGGGCAGTGTGACTCAATCTCTGGCTCAGTCGCGGAATACAACCTCAAGCAGAACCATCGGTTTGCAAAATTCATATCTTTTTCATATGAACCGTTCTTGAGGTGATTCCAATTCTCACAGATTCTCTGATGAATACAGAATCTAGGAAAATTTGTTCCATGGCTTAATTCCTTCTGCTTCGTTCTGAGTCCTCCTTTGAATGCTCGTATGTCTGAATTGCATAAGCTGGAAATCGCTTGAGTTGCAAGTTCGAGGTGTGCTCTAGTTGAGTTAAGAATGTAGTCCAAATGGTCTCTGACAGAATGACAAGACCTCCATGTGTTGATTTGAAGCTGAAATCAGGCGGCTCCTTCTTTGGCTTCATGACCGGTTTTGTCCATTTGCTTGAATCATGAGGAAAGCTGGTCAGGATTTCATCATTCTCACCCTCTTGAAAAGGATTTGTCCTCAAATCCAATTTTTATACATCAAAAGAAAATTATTTAGACACAAAGAAAAACATCAAGCGAATGTTCTTGAAATAAATTGCAAAGTAAAGTTTTGGAAAGAAACTTCCTTTTGGTATTGTAGTTGTTTTTCTCAAGTACTTCCAATTCCAAACTTCAGAATGGTAAGTCTTTTGCTGGCTCCTTTTGTTCTGTTGAGTCTGAGATCGTTCCTGGTTCAAGCATGCTTTAGGTCCATGATCAACTCCCTTTGCAAGGTCTTGAATCCTCTTGACCCTAGAAATAGTTTCTTGATCTTGTGCTATCAAAACAACTAGAGAAGACAAGTTATCTGGACAAACAAAATTATCAAGAAGCTTCTCCATTTTTGAAAATTCTAAAACAGAAATCAAGTTGCTAAGGTTGTTGTCAAACACTTCGTTTAAGATCATTGCAATCTTAAAACGCCAAATAACACAAGAACTCTCAAATGATCTCAAAACAAGTAAAGCTTTCTTTGAAAAAGAATTGATCTTTGTAAACTCAGGAAAGCTTTCAAAATTTCTGGAAATTGGTTTGCAAAGTTCAATGAAAGTATTTGTTTCACAAAAAACGTCTTGAAAACTTTGCATAGGCTTAGAAACGATTGTGTCAAATGCAAACTCTGCTTTGGCTCTACTTAGCTCAAATGTTTTCCCACACAAAGAATATCTTAAAGAGGAGTAAAGGCCACGAAAATCATCAAAAATAAAACAATTTGGCATAAGGAACTTTTCAGAATTGAGTTGTTCAAGAGATGAAATCATTTTGTCAAAAACAGATTTGGAAACACAAAACTCTTTAGCTTGTTCCAAACCAAAACGTTTTTCATCTTGAGCAGAAACCAAAACAAACAAATCAGACTTTGTTTTAACCAAATCATGTTCCTTACAGTGCTCTTTTGAGTGATGCAATGACATAAGGGTTGGTTCTGGTGTAAATTGGATTGGTTTCTCCAAGACATCTTCTTGTAGTAAACTTCCTTGTGCTTCTTTTGGTGAGCTCTTTTCTTGAACCTGTGGAATGAAATCAATACTACTCGGTTGCACCGGTTCTGAACAGGTTAGCTCATCACAAATGTTTTTACTTCTAAGCACAAAATCAGATTGAGAAGATGGAAGAGAAGACTTAGCTTTCAAGGACTTTTTGAGAAAGGTGAGATGCTTTACGGTTTTTCCTTCAACTTGCTCTTCCTTCTTGCTTAAGTGCTGCTGATCTTTTTGAGCTTCCAATGGAGATAGAGGAACAAGGTTGATTTTCTTTCCCCCAAACAAGAATGAGTATAGGTTGGTAAGACCATGATGAGTAACTTGGCGATCATATTGCCATGGTCTTCCCAAAAGGATGTGGCTTGCTTCCATGGGCAGGACATCACAAAGAACTTCATCTTGATATCTCCCAATAGACAAAGACACCATCACTTGTCTGGTTACTTTCATTTCTCCATTGTTTGTCAACCACTGAACTTTGTAAGGTTGTGGATGCTTTGTTGTCTCCAAGCATAGTTTCTTCACCATTGTTGAACTTGCCACGTTTGTACAACTGCCTCCATCAATGATAAGGCTGCACACTTTGTTTTGGACTAGGCACCTTGTATGGAAGAGACTCTCACGCTGGTCACTCTCCTTGGTTTGGTTTTGAGCACTCCTAGTCAACAAGTAATCACTTCTGGTTGGTGGCACTTCTTTTTGATCAGAAGTGGGGAATGAATCTGAAACTTCCTCTTTGTTGTTGTTCTCAACTGTTTCCTTTAGTACCATGGGATTTTCACTTGCATCATTCTCCCTGTCATGGCACATAAAGATTTCATTAGAACCAGTACTTGAAATAGAAGTTTCATTCATACTTGTGCGGATTGGTAATGGCTGATCATGTTCTGATTTTTGAATAACATGTTTCTTCTTAGAACAAGAAGACACTTGGCTCATTGCTTCAGCTCCTGAGGATGGACGTGTGGTGCTCTCATTTTGATTACTGAACATAGCTTCAACTGCTTCTTTCATCCATTTATCCAGATCATGTTTCTTTTCTCGACTCATCCGGTTTTGAAGCTTGTCGGTTTGTTGAAGACTCCTTTGATCACCACGGCTGCTGTCATGATTTGCTCTATCTCTGGCCTGTCTAGAATGATCTATGGTTCTCCTTATAGGCCTCTCATGTGGTTTCTTTAGGCGTGCCTTATCCTGCACATAATCAAACTCATTAGAAACCGACTGTTTTTCATTCTTTAAGTGCTTTCGTTTTTCTAGCATCAAGGCTTTGGATGATGTATAGAAAACTCCTTGGTATGAGATTTTCTCTTGGTCAGTTCTCCTTTTAATTCCAAACATCTCGTTCCTGCAATCACTTAACAAACAAATCAGAGAAACAAATAATCCTCACTTTCTCTCTTGTGTTTTCTCTCAAGGTGTTTGAACTCTCAATCAAATGACTCTCAAGTGATTTTCTCTAAGTTCCAGAGGAACAAACAATCAATCTCAGTGCTTTTCTCCAAAGAAATCAGTGACAAATCAAGAGAAGAAGAAGATAGACAGATTGCAAGATTTTCTTCGGGAACCGATTGACCAAAACCCTTGGATCCGATTTCTCCTGGATCTGAACCGATTTCTCCTGGATCTGAACCGATTTCTCCTGGTTCTCATACTTTTTTTTTAATATGAGGCTACTAGCACTCTTTTCTTTTTTTTCTTTTTTTTTTTGAATAGGGTAGGCTCGGTTCCCTTACAAAAGATAGACAGAGAAGAAGTGTTTATGAAAAGAAGAAGATGAAGAGATGAGAAGATGAAAAGATAGAGTACCGAACTTGGAAGGTGAAGGATTATGTGTGTTCATGGTGTAATTGTCAGGTTACAACCTAGCACATAATCATCTAGGATCTAAGTGATTTGCAGTTGAATCATAAACAGATCAGGATCATTACCTTATGATTGCAGCGGATTAATCAATGGAATATCGAGATCTGCAAGAGCTGATGATTACCGGCTCCTCCTTAGGTATCCACACGCTTACAAGCTATTGGATCAGGCTGCTAGACCAAGCTGGAATCAACAGAGAGAGAGAAGAAAAGAGAGGCAAAAATCGCAGACCAAAAGCATTAGGGCTTCATGTGCCTCTCCTCTTCCTTATATGGGCCCAAGTAATTAAACTAATGGCTCATTAGGCTTTTGGGCCCAAGGCCCAAATCAGACAAAAGACTGTTTTTGTCTGGCCCAATTCTCTGTACAAATACAGTAAATGCCTTGCATCTTACTGTATTAATTCCATTTTAACTTTCCCGTTAGCTATGGTGTGTGACCCTTAGGGATCATACAATACTGGTAATAAGTCCTAAACTTATAGATCAAGAGCGGACTCTAGCAAGCCATCATGATCACCCAGTATTTATGACTTATGTCTGATCTCGACACTTATCATACTTTCTAGAGTTAGTACGGTAGATTTCAGGACATTCCCAACAATCTCCCACTTGTACTGGAATCCTACATTCCCTAATCCTTTTGTCTCAATATCTCGATCTGGCATAAGGCAAGATGCGTGTCATCCTTATATAGCCAGACCATGTTCATCGGACCAGATTTGATACTGACAATGCAAACGACTTGGGCAAGTCCGTTTGGGAGTGGCCACTCTCTTACCAGCTATCAAGTCTCCGATTGGCCTAGAGATATTACCTCCGTTAAACGGCAGGGATAAATCCCATCTTGTTCCATCACTATGAACTACACACTTTATAATACACCCAACCAAGGTCCTTATAGCTCCCAGTTACGAAACAGCGTTAGACAATGATCAAAGCGCATCACTCCATGTGCAGCCACATGCATGCGAACTCAGGTCTAAGGACTATACTCTATAGTCGTATATGAGAACCTCTTATGACACAGATATTAATATCTTGTAGAGTTCTCATCAGCGGGCCATGTCCGGTCATATGCTCCCCTACATATACCTATGTGTCGACTTTGATGCCGCGTATCTATGACCCCTCGAAACTTGGTCATAAGTCTCAACACACTCTAGTCTCAAGTGGTTGTTGGTGTTTTAATTTCAACAACCTTCGACCATGGACATTATGATTTATGTCATTTCGTTAAATATGGGGTTTCAGGATCAAGTCTACTCATGTACTTCGATGGCCCATATATAATGACATGAATCATTTTGGAACGATTATTTATATCACAGTTAAAATAATCTAGAAATCATAAATTTCACAAACATAAAATATTATGTTTACATGAACCTTTCAAAACAACTAAATAAAGCCCTTTACAAACTCCCACTGAAATTAAGACTACATCTTAATTTCACTTATCCTACAGCTACAGTCCGCGACTCGTGCTTAGGCCTAAGGAGTGGCTTCGTTAATAGATTAGCAACGTTCTCATTCGTTGAGACTTGCTGATCTACTTAACACCTCTGTCATTTATCTCACGGAATAGGTTATACCTACCCTCAAGGTGTTTGGACCTCTGATGTGCAGCTAGCCTTATCTATGCTGGGAATCACATCAAGTTCAGTGATGAACTCTTCTTTCCAAACAACCTCTTTCGCCGCTACCCAAGCTGCGAAATGTTCAGCTTAAGTCATGGAGTCAGCAACAGTGCCTTGCACCGCCAGACAGACACAAGATATAACCGGACTGTGACCGGAAATCATCTTTGTCTGTTGGAAACTTGCCTTTCAGACTCTACCGACTTGTAGCACCTCACTTTCTCCGTAAATCAAGAACTTATCCTAAGTATTTTTCAAATACTTCAGGATATTCTTTACGGCTATCCAGTGATTCTTTGCTGGATTTGACTGGTCTTTACTTGTCTTGCTTAACATTAAAGCAACATCAAAACAAGTACGTGTCATGGCATACATGATAGATCCAATTGCCGACGCATATGGAATCTCATCCATGTATTCAAGCTCAGCAGTTATCGTAGGACACTGTTTCTTGCTTAACGTAATGCCATGTGACATTGGCATAAAACCCTTCTTGGAATGCTGAAAACGTGTAGGACTTTGTCAATTTAAGAATCCTGACTTTGTCCTATCAGCTATTTTGGATCTCTATCTTTAGATCCAAAATCCAAGAACATACGTGGCTATACCCATGTCAATCATAAAACAACTCCCAAGCCAGTCATTTACCGACTGCGGCATTGGAACGTTATTTCCGAGAATCAGTATGTCATCGACATACACTATAAGAAATGCAACATCGCTCCCACTTATCTATTAGTAAACGCACAGTTCCACTTCGTTCCTGTTCAAGTCAAAACCTTGACTACTTTAACAGAACGAAGATTCCAACTCCGATATGTTTGCTTCTATCCATGAATGGATCGATGAAGCTAACTTACATACAGTATAACTTTTCGGAGTCCTGGCTCACTTTCGCTTCTGTGAATTTCGCAGGTTCGTCACTTTCAATGATCATCAGATCATGGCAATTAATCACGAGAAATCACTCTCGGATTAGTGACGGATTCAAATCTGCGAACTTCAGGCTCTACAGGTGTAGATTCTACAGAAATCTGTAAATCCATCCGCTGCTCTCCCTCAACAGGTTGAGCAGCCTCCTGTATTTCTCGAATTTCTTCGAGTTATACTTTTACTCCCACTGTTCTTCTTGGAAAGTAACTTTCCTTTTATAAAACAGATTCCGAACAACCTAACTTCGTTTTCGGAATGGACGTAAAAGGTAACAAGCCTTGGTTTCCCTAGGACAACCAGCGAAGTAGCACAACTACAAATACTCAGTAAAGACGAATTTGGATCATTTCCAGTCCACATTTATGTGGTGTCTTTCAACTGATATTGGTGGAACTATTTCAGCGTAAACTTAGATATTTCTAGAGCGTTATTCTTAGAGAATATCATGGAAGATTCGTGTGACTCATCTTTAATCATTTCTAATAAGATCTGATTCATTCTCACAGAAACACCTCTTTGGTTTTCAGGAGAAATGAGCTGTGAAACGACTTCACACTCATTCAGATGATCACACCATCAATGACTCAAGTATTCTCACTCGTGATCTAATCCAGAGTCTCAATACTTCTGTCACTCAGATTCTATACCTCATTCTGGAACTCTTTCGACCATATCAAAGAATTCCGACTCGTGTCTCATCAAATGAACACAGTCATACTCACTGAAGTAATCAGTAAATATAATGAAGTACATGAAATTTTCTCTGGCATTACTGCTCATCGGGCCACATACATGAGTATGTTCAAGGTCCAATAAGCCTTTGGGCTTTTCTCTAGCTCGGCTAAGATGGGCCCTTTGTCTTTTGGTCCAGTAAGCAGAATTCAAGTCTCATAAGATATCCGATCAAATGAGCCCAAAAGTCCATAACTATGGGGTTTCTGAATCCGACTTACTCTATGTGACCAAAACATTTACGCCAAGAAAAATCAGGTTTAATTCATCAGATTTAAACCAATTCGGTATTTATGTTTCTTTTAGGCACTCTTTGGTTTAAGATATAAAACCCATTCCTTGAATAGGGTGCTACAATCAATATTTCATTGAGATCAAAAGAACAAAACTTGTCTTTTATCAAAATGAAAAACATTCAAATTCTTACAAGAAAATGAAAGACAACTCTGCTTAAAGCAGGTACATTGTAGCAATTACTTAATACAAAACCAAGCCTCAAAGGCATCTACGAGTGAAAACCCTACGGCTGAGGCAGCATCCATAGCTCCTTCCAGACATGCAGTTCCACTTGCCCTTCCTTCAACGTTCTACTGTTGCTCAGGCTCTGCATATTATAACAAATATCAGTGCCACAACCAGTATCCAATACCTATAAGGTAGAACTTGAAGTAATAACATGAATACCTGAGGAAGTAGTCTCATACATCAACTTCAACTCCTCATAATCTTCCATGAATTTAATGCAATCTCTCTTCCAATGCCCAGTCTCTTTACAGTAGCAGCACTTACCAACGTAAGATGTATCTGACTCGGGCTCAGAAGACACACGCTTGCCATGATTCAAAATCTGGACAACTTTGTCTTCACCCTTGTCAGCATTAGGTTTAGTAAACCTACCCTTCTCCATTATGAGATTATACAGGGTACTCTTCACGTTTGGCTCAACTGTCTTGAGCATATCATGCAGTTCAGTCAGCGTCTTCGTTAAGCCTTTCTTGATATAGTTCCTTTTGAACTTATCATAGCTTGACGGCAGTGACTGCATGAGAGGCATTGGACCCGATCCTCACGGGGAGAGCTCTCTCAAGGACATAGTCCTTCCTCTCCTGCCTGAGGACTAGCCTCAGGTTCCGCGACCAAGTCAAGAAATTTGATCCGTTCAGTTTGTCCATCTCAAGGACAGACCGGATCGAGAAAGTGTTTTGATTGTTTGTGCTAGTCATAACTGAAAATTTAGAGATAAATAGAGTTTTAGTTATTTAGTTCATAAAAGAGTAATCTTAATAACTTATAAGAAAACTCGCATTGCATTCAAAATTTCTTTGTTTAACCTCATAAGAATGCAATGATTCCGAGACCCATGTTCAACTAAAACCAAAGTGGGCCACTGGCCGTCACCCGGAATTAGCTTTACTTGGTAAGCATGCACACAGCTAGTTATATCCATATAACTCTCGGTTGTGGATTGGGCCCAAGGCCCAATACACCAGATGTCTCAAGGCCCGGGACTCCCGATGGCCCAGTCAAGAAAACCAATCTCTTACAGCCAAATAATCACTAAAGTCTGGGACTCCCAATGAAATTAGTGACTATATACTACTTTACTTACGCAAAAACAGACACCTCACACTGTAAGCCATATCTGTAATTGAATAAGCGTTAAGTAGCTGACAAGATTGGGCAAGACATCCAAGCTTGATATTGTTTATGAGGATTTTAGGTTTCAATAGATTTCTTCCCAAAAATAGAAGATTACTATTTTGGGAAACTTTCCAATTCAGGTAACTTACTAAATTTGGAAACTTTCTATTTAGGGAAACCTACTATTTTAGAAACTTTCTAAATTTAGAAACATGCTAAAAATAGAAATTTCTAATTTAATATTTTATTAAAGTTTTCGGTTGGGTCACAAATTATAGGCCCAATTCTTGGCCCAAGACCACAGAATTCCAATTGGCCCAATAATTTGACATAACCGAGTCGGTTCATTAATTCTGGTCCAAGACCAAATTAACTACTAAATCCAACTGGTTATTTACTAAACCAGACCAGCTCTAAATTATTTGGTCCAACCAAATCAAACTTAGACCAGCCTTCGGTTTAGGTTAAAATTCAATCTTTTTGAATTTAAATCCGGTTTAACCAGAAACTAAATAATACCAATTGTATTAAATAATTTTCAGCAAACCGCGATTTGGGTTAACCGCTTGAACCATAATTAATTAAATAATTAATCGATTCATCCATAATCACAAAAGGACAAAACAATCCAAGCGATACACAATTCGATTGCTTATTCAATAATGCTTCTTTAACAAAACGATCATGATAATCATATAAGACAAAATTGATTGTGACCTAATCAAATCGATTCATGCTTAATTCAATATGCGATCCAAAACTATCGATTTGATCAATCACTTAAAGACAAAACTATTTTGACTTTAACCAAATCGTATCATAACAAAACCACCATGATTGTTTAAACAAATCGATTGTTTGTTACGATCAAGCAAAGTCAACAACAAACCGAATGATAATTAATTTCAACAAGAACTTTGACTTTACCAAATCAAAAATCGATCACGTTTTTCACTTAAAGACAAAAACGTCAATCAAGCGAACCCTAAACCTCAAAGGTAAAACGATTCTTATATATTAACAAATTAAACAAATCGTTTTATCAAATCGATTCTTATGATTATTAAGCAAAATCAAAATCGATTCATACAAAGATCCAAAAGCAAAACCTAATGACCTAGGCTCTGATACCACTGAAGGATTATGTGTGTTCATGGTGTAATTGTCAGGTTACAACCTAGCACATAATCATCTAGGATCTAAGTGATTTGCAGTTGAATCATAAACAGATCAGGATCATTACCTTATGATTGCAGCGGATTAATCAATGGAATATTGAGATCTGCAAGAGCTGATGATTACCGGCTCCTCCTTAGGTATCCACACGCTTACAAGCTATTGGATCAGGCTGCTAGACCAAGCTGGAATCAACAGAGAGAGAGAAGAAAAGAGAGGCAAAAATCGCAGACCAAAAGCATTAGGGCTTCCTGCGCCTCTCCTCTTCCTTATATGGGCCCAAGTAATTAAACTAATGGCTCATTAGGCTTTTGGGCCCAAGGCCCAAATCAGACAAAAGACTGTTTTTGTCTGGCCCAATTCTCTGTACAAATACAGTAAATGCCTTGCATCTTACTGTATTAATTCCATTTTAACTTTCCCGTTAGCTATGGTGTGTGACCCTTAGGGATCATACAATACTGGTAATAAGTCCTAAACTTATAGATCAAGAGCGGACTCTAGCAAGCCATCATGATCACCCAGTATTTATGATTTATGTCTGATCTCGACACTTATCATACTTTCTAGAGTTAGTACGGTAGATTTCAGGACATTCCCAACAGAAGGGTAGCTCTGATACCACTTGATAGATTCCCGGATAGGATAGACTCTTTGATGGATCGAAGGATAATCTGATCACGGATCAGTGGTGGATCGAAGGAGACCGTCAAAGGTTGTGGATGGCCTTTGGTATTCCCCGACTTCAAAGAGGATCGAAGAAGTAACCCTTAACAACGATCTCTAAGAAGGTTTGTTGCTTTGGAAGTAACCCTTGCCAAAGAAACGAAAATGTTCAACCAAGAACAAAGAGATGAACTCTCAAAGAAGAAGATAAGAATCGATGTCTTAAAATGATCAAAAGAGTTTGGTACTTATAAGACAACAAGAATGTAAAGAGACTAAAATTGTAGTAATTAATATCAAAGACTAAATTAAATAGAGTCAAATAACTCTTCGGATCCCGCAAACTCCTTAGAGTGACTCTTCGGCCGCTTTTCCTTCCTTGGTGCGGTCATGGTACGGCCCGGATCATGGAGACGGACGCTTCCTCGGATAACTCATGATTTGGTCGGTCCATAAGTGAAAGCTCACGTCCAATCTTCATCTTCAGTCCAATGGCTCGTTCTTTTGAAGTTTGGTCAGTAGAAAAGTCGAATGGGTCGATGGAAATGATAGTGTTCCGTCCCACCGGTGATTCAGCTCGGACCAATGCGTTTCTGTCACGACCATTAGTCTTAGAATGGGATTTAGGTCGAGAAAGAGAACGTCTCGGCCGAGTGAATCGATCATCTGGTCGTGGTTCCAAATGTAGCTCCATTCCCGGACGTGTTGGGTCGATACGGTACACGGCCGTGCGGTCACTGCGGACGGTTGGACGAACCTCAGTTTCTCCTTGTTCCAGCTGCGTTCCAAGCGGTTCCTCATCGTCTGAGCTATCCTGATCTGATGTCCTAGCTCGGAATCCATCATAACTTCTTTGCTTCCTGATAGGTTGTACAGTTTTCCCTATTCTACTGCAAGTGCACAGTTAATGCAATCGTAGTATATAAGGTATCGAATCCCACGAGGACTCTCAGTCACACAATAGATTATTAGTAGTTCAGATTAAATTAAGTGAAGCTGATGTGAAAACAGTAACGAAATAGCAAGTAAATCAAGTGAGTTTGTAAGCAAGAAGGCGAAACGTTAGGTTTCAGGAGTTCTCAGGAAATCAGGAACGCAAGCAATCAATCTATCTAGACCTAATCAATAACTATTCTAGAACTCAAACACTGATATAGAATTAACCAAATTCCTTTGCGATAATTCTCTAAGTCTAAGTGCAGCAAACCAAACTTTCGTTTGCGAGAACTAACAGATTAAACTAGCATTAATTCCAAGTTTGATATGTTCACAATTAACCTGAACCAAACTTCCGTTTGCGAACAGTTTAATTGCTTATCTAAATTCTTTCTAGTTAAATTAACCAACTTCCGCTGAATTAATCAACCTAACATCATAACTCTGATTAGCTACTTCAGATTTAGCATTAAGAACAACTTAGATAAAGAACTAGCAGATATGAATCTCTACAGATTAATTAAACTATAATTCTCTGAAATCCTTAATGAGAATCCTTCAACCTAACAGGAGATCTACTCAGACATATTCATCGAGACAGAAGATATCATAAGTAGAAAACCAAATATCATATAATCAAATAAGAACTGGGGTTCAAAATCAAGTCTCTTTCGAGATCAGGATCAGCCCCTCAGGCTCTCTGAAATAAAATAAAACTAAAGTAAAGCATAGCCTAAACAATGGCTCAAAAACTCTATTTATAACCTAAAACACGTTTTGGGGCTTATTTGTAAATATCAGGAACTTCTGGGCAGAATTGCAATGTCATCATTCTTCATTAAACCGTCGTTTGGCCCATCTCGCTGGTGCATCGATCGATGCTAGGCATGCAACGATCGACACCTTTCTCTGTTTCGGACAGTAAACTCTATCTCTCGGCCAAATACTCCAATTAGCTCCAGAAAGTGCCAAAATCACCAAATATGCTCCAAATGTGCTTGTACCTAATAAACACCTGAAAAGACTCTAAAACGTAGTAAAAGACTCGATAAATAACACATATACCATGGTTAAAAGACCTAAAATCCATGGTATATCAACTCCCCCACACTTAGCTCTTGCTTGTCCTCAAGCAAGACAAAGAACTAAATGTAGTCAAGAGGTTTGAAAGCTCTTCAGAAACTCATTTCATCCTAGAAGCTACAATACTCAGATTCTCCTTAGTAAACCACTGAAAGAATCAATTACAGAATATCAAGACTAACATGTACTTCCCCCACGCTTAGCAACTGTCCTAGGTAAACTCCACAATCACATTCAAGCATTCAAATTCTCCCTACTGACTTCTGCAAGTATTTAAGTGCGGTCTCACCTAAGGAGTATCGATCAAAGGGCACATGGATTCTTACCTTGTCAGCTCTAGACCACCATACTATCTTTCTCTAGTCCCTTTCTTCTCTTTCCCTTCTTTAACAACTGATTTTTCCCCACTGGGTATCATTTTATTTTTTTTATCAGTGTTCTTCCTGTTATGGGGTGTACTTTGGACACATTCCATGGATCACATGAGAGATAATAGTGTTTGCTATTATTCCCATGACCACTTCGGAGTTACTAACTCATCCTCAGTTTATTATCTTTTTTTTTTTTTTTTTTTACTTTATAGAAGGGGAGAAGGGAACTAAATAGGATAGGTTGACAGGCTGTGTCAGAACTAACAAGGGAATCCGACACAAAGTATACCAAGCCCTTAGGTTAGAAATCTAAGTCAGTATTAAAGTTGAAGTCAGTAAAGGATCCTCTGATACCTGAAGTGATGTGGGTGTTCCCAGTAGGTTGATCTGTGATGGGGTTTTCTAATAGTCAGAGATAGATCCTGCAACTTCATCCCAATGGTTACTTAAGTTCCTGCAAGTCTTGTAAATCTTCTCTGAAAATCATAGTTTCTTACTTAAACAATTTTGACTCAATAAAACAAAATTTTTTTTTTTTTGAAAAACGGACTGACTCTTAAGAAAACAGAAAACAAAAGTCAGTAGCACCTCCCCCACACTTAAGACACACTGTCCCCAGTAGTGTCCAGCGAAGGATCGGTAAAAATAAAGAAAAATTGTTAATGGATGTTTTAGTTCTCTCGGGTTTTACCTCTGTCGCTCAAACATCGATCGTTGCACTAGGTGCACCGACCGTTGCTGTGCGATTCTTTCATATTGTGACGATCGACACAGTGGTGTGTCGATCGACGCACTGCGCTTTCACGAACAGCCAGCAAGTTAGCAGGTTAGTCCGTCTGTTTTTGTCAATTTTTATCCCTGCAATCTGAAAACACGAAAGTCTGAACATGGAGACTACTCTCACTCGCTAACATCATCTATCCCACCATACAGTGCATCGTCATCGGCTGCCTCGGGTGCGGGATCAATATCAATCGGAGATCGCTGTCGACGACGTCGGTCAGGTACGGGCTGATGGATCTGTGGTGGCCTCCTGCAGCTGCAAGTACGCACGAAGTTCCAAAGAACTCGAAACATACCATCTGATCTCTCTCTCCACTCTGCCTCAGAGTATGCACCGTAAGCCATCGCAGGCTCTGGAAAGGGACCCACAATGTCGACTGGGGCAGGCGCGGGCGCAGGAGTAGCGGCAGAAGAAGTCGAAGCTCGTGAGGAAGGCTCTCCCAGCGGATGAGCCATAGTCGGAATCCCACGCTGCGCAGACTCAGGAGGCTGAAATCTCAGTGCCTCCAATGTGTCAATCTGTGTCCATCTGGCAGCAGGAAGCTCTATACCAGTCCTCCCAGTGGTCGGATCAGTGTAAACCCAAATGCGCCCCTCCTTGAGCCAGGTAGCGCTCTGCAAATGGCTGAGATCCAGGAACTCCGAGCTGTATCACGCTCTGTGCCATGAAGAGGAATCCCACAATACTCAAAAATGGGAGTAAGTAAACTCCCTACCGTCTCAGTACCAGCTCCATCAAACGGCTTCAGCTGCAGATCAACTAAATGCTGTGCGAAAATAGCTCCCAAGTTGAGACCCGCAGTAGGATCTCTCACGCCAGAACCTCTAAACTGATCTCTCAGCCCCATAAACAGCAACTCCATCTCAAGTTTGCGCATCTTGTTGGCCTCAAACTTGCAAAGCAAGCTCCAGCACAAGATACGCGAGACATATCGCAGCACCGGATGTCTCATCTGCACTACTGGTGTGGTCCTGGAGTTGTATCGACCGCTGCCAATACTCTCCCAGAATGTGTGAGACTCCACCGGATCCCACTCGAGTGGCATGGCTATGCGCCTCGGCTCAGTACTGAACCCGTAGATCCTGCAGAGATCAAATAGAGGAATCCGATACCTGACTCCCCAACTCATGAAGGTGAATGCACCCACTGTAGCGCTCATGTGGTCGGGATCCGAGTAAACCACTCTGCAAGTGGCCAATAGCTGCCTGACCAGCTCAGGATAGAGGTCATAGTGTCGCATCGGCATTGTCCCTAGACCAATGTGTTGGGAATGTCCTGAAATCTACCGTACTATCTCTAGAAAGTATGATAAGTGTCGAGATCAGACATAAGTCATAAATACTGGGTGATCATGATGGCTTGCTAGAGTCCGCTCTTGATCTATAAGTTTAGGACTTATTACCAGTATTGTATGATCCCGAAGGGTCACACACCATAGCTAACGGGAAAGTTAAATGGAATTAATACGGTAAGATGCAATGGCATTTACTGTATTAGATCAGAGAATTGGGCCAGACAAAATACAGGCTTTTGTCTGATTTGTGTCTTGGGCCCAAAAGATTAATGAGCCATTAGTCTAATGACTTGGGCCCATTAATGAGAGAGATAAAAAATCGAAAACCCTAAGGAAGAAGCAATCTTTTGCGATTTCTTCTTGGCAGCCGCAAGCATCTCTCTCTCTAACCTCTCTCTCTGATCTGATCCATCTCTTTGGTCTAGCAGCCATCCCTTGCTTGTAAGAGTGTGGATACTCAGGGGGGAATAGGTGTTACCATCTGTTCTAGCTGATCTTGTCATTACCATCAATAATCCGCTGCAAAAGGTAATGTCACAGGTTTGATTTATGATTCGTTTTGCAAGAACCTAGATCTGTTTAAGATTTTGTGTTAGGTTGTAATACGAGAATTAAACCTTGAACAAACACAATAATCCTTCAGTGGTATCAGAGCTAAGGTCATTAGTTTCTTGTGAAATTGGATCATATGAAAGTTTGATGGTTTAGAATTAATTTTGAATTAAAATTGATTGTAGAAATCATTAACCAAATTCGAATGTGATCATGTTTGTTAATCGCATGTCTTGAGCCAATTAATAAACCCTAATCGTTTAATATGGCTTGTTATTGGAATCGGTTATTGTCTGTTCATTAATGGATTCGTTTGTTGAATTGTTAATGAGATAAAAGAGGTTGACTTTGTTATGTTCAAAAGGAATCATGTTAGGGTTTGATAATATTAAGCGATCGAAATTGATGTGCATAAGGTCAAAACCGGTTAATGTTTTGTCTTTAAGTGGTTCAATTATTGAATGATCTAAGGCTCGATTGTGTATCGTTTGATTATTGAATTGGTAAAAGACGAAAACGTTATGTTATATGAATGTTGTCTTATATGAATGTTGTCTTCTTGTGAAGAACATGATCGCTTGAAAATGTTTGTTGAATTAATTTTCAAACGATGGTAAGAAGGTTTGCGATCGTTGAGATCATGATCGCAACAATATGTGATTATATAAATCATTAATTATTTAATAAATGTATGGTTAAGGCGTTAACCCAAATCGCGGTTTGCTGGAAATAATTTAATACATGGTATTATTTAATTTCTGGTTAAACCGGATTTAAATTCATAAAATTGAATTTTAACCTAAACCGAAGGCTGGTCTAAGTTTGATTTGGTTGGACCAAATAATTTAGAACTGGTCTGGTTTAGTAAATAACCGATGGTTTTGATAGTTAATTTGGTCTTGGACCAGAATTAATAAACCGGATCGGTTATGTCAAATTATTGGGCCAGCTGGAATTCTATGGTCTTGGGCCAAGAATTGGGCCTATAATTTGTGACCCAATCCCAAAATATTTAATAAAATATTAAATTAGAAATTTCTATTTTTAGTAAGTTACTAAATTTAGAAAGTTTCTAAAATAAGAAAGTTTCCCAAAATAGTAATCTTCTATTTTTGGAAATAAAACTTAAAAATCCTCAAAAACAATATCAAGCTTGGATGTCTTTCCAATCTTGTCAGCTACTTAACGCTTATTCGATTACAGATATGGCTTACAGTGTGAGGTGTCTGTTTTCGCATAAGTAAAGTAGTATATAGTCACTAATTTAATTGGGAGTCCCAGACTTTAGTGATTATTTGACTGTAAGAGATTGGTTTCCTTGACTGGGCCATCGGGAGTCCCGGGCCTTGAGACATCTGGTGAATTTGGGCCTCGGGTCCAATTCACAACCGAGAGTTATATGAGATATAACTAGCTGTGTGTATGCTTACCAAGTAAAGCTAATTCCGGGTGACGGCCAGTGGCCCACTTTGGATTTAGCTGAACATGGGTCTCGGAATCATTGTATTCTTATGAGGTTAAACAAAGAAATTTTGAATACAATGCGAGTTTTCTTATAAGTTGTTAAGATTGCTCTTTTATGAACTTAATAACTAAATCTCTATTGTCTCATATTTTCAGCTATGTCAAGCACAACAACTCAAAACACTTTCTCGATCCGGTCTGCCCTTGAGAAGGACAAACTGAACGGATCAAACTTCCTGAACTGGTCCAGGAACCTGAGACTTGTGCTCAGGCAGGAGAAGAAGGCTTATGTCCTTGAAAGAGCTCTCTCTCCTAGACCTGCGAATAATGCCGCACAAGCTGTGAAGAATGCTTGGGATACGCATTCTTCAGATGCTAATGACGTGATTTGCCTGATGTTGGCGACAATGGCTCCCGAGCTGCAGATGCAGTGGGAAGGCCTGACTTGTCCCATGGAGCTGATGGCAAATCTGAAAGCGTTGTTTCAAGAGCAGGCTCGTACAGAGAGATTCCAAACTGTTAAGAATCTCTTGGACTGTAAAATGGCTAAGGATGCAGCAGTGAGTCCACATGTTCTGAAAATGATGGGTTATCTCGATCATTTGACTAGGCTCGACTGTCCTATAAGCCAAGAGCTTGCTTGTGATATCGTTCTGCAGTCTCTTACTCCTGCATATGACCAGTTCATTTTGAACTATAATATGCATGGGTTGATAAAGACTTTGCCTGAGCTACATGGTATGCTCAAGACTGCAGAACCGAATCTGAAGAAGACCAAGGAGTCGTCTGTACTCATGGTGCAGAAGGGCAAGGGTTTTAAGAAATCCGCTGCAGACAAGGGAAAGGGCAAGGTAGTCAGCAATGAAAAGGCCAAGCCCAAGCCCGTGTCTAAAGCTGGGCCTTCTGATATCTGTCACTTTTGTAAAGAGGCAGGGCATTACCGCAGGGACTGTAAGAAATACCAGGAAAGTCTGAAGAAGAAGAAGTCTTTCGAGACTAAATCTTCAGGTATTTTTGTTATTGAAGTAAATACTACTACTTCTGATAATACCACTTGGGTAGTAGATACTGGATGTGGGGCTCATATTTGTACTAATATGCAGGCGCTCAGCAACAGTAGAAGGTTGAAGCAAGGGCAAGTAGAGTTGCGGGTTGGCAATGGAGCGAAGGTTCCAGCACTGGCCGTTGGCACTTACTTATTGTCTTTACCTTCTGGATTGATTTTAGAACTTGAGAATTGTTATTTTGTACCTGCTATAAGCAGAAATATCATTTCAGTTTCATTGTTGGATTTGCAAGGATTTGATTTTTCTATTAAGAATAAATTGTGTTCCTTTAATCTCAATGATATGTTCTATGGTTGTGCCCCTCTTATAAATGGGCTGTACATGCTGAATCAATCTGCTCCAGTATATAACATAAATACAAAACGGTTCAAATCTAACGAAGAAAGTGAAACGTTTCTCTGGCATTGTCGTTTGGGGCACATTAGTGAGAAACGCGTCAAGAGGCTCCATTCAAATGGACTCTTGGGCTCATTTGACTTTGAGTCTTGTGAGCAATGCGAATCTTGCCTAATGGGCAAAATGACACGGGCCCCTTTCAATAAACCCACAGAAAGGGCCAGTGAACTATTGGGCCTGATACATACTGACGTGTGTGGCCCAATGTCCACAAGTGCTAGAGGAAACTTTCAGTACTTCATTACATTCACTGATGATTGATATATCATGGTTTTTACTAGTTTTAGGCCATGATATAAGTATGTTTTTAGTGTCTTTTGTGTTATTTTAGAGTCTTTTACAGGTATAATCAGGTTGGGAGCTAAATTGGAGATTATGGAGCATTTTGGAGATTTTTGGAGAGATTGGCCGAGAGATAGAGTTCACTGTCCGAAACAGAGAAAGGTGTCGATCGTTGCACTCTAGCAACGATCGTTGCACCAGCGAGATGGGCCAAAAACTCGGCGGTTTAGAAGAGAGAAGAATTTGCACTTTGATCCAGAAGTTCCTGATATTTACAAAGAAGCCCTTGGCCGAGATTATGCCTATATATTGGAGTTTTTAGTGTTTTTATTAGAGACGCTTTATATTTTTTACCATACACTTTCATAATTAAGAGCAGAGGATTTTTAGAGCTTTTGGGGCTGATCTGAACCTAATTCATCATCTGTATTTGGAGAAGATTTCGAACCCCTTTTACTCTTATTCTTTTATGCAATTTACTTATCATATGATCATGTTTTCATTATCTATGTCTGAGTAGATTCCTAGTTAGACTTAGGGTTTCTCACATAGGATTTCATGACTTGCTAGACTTGTTCAATTTCAGTTAAGGATTCAAACTATATCTGTTCTTCAATTTAATTGTGCTTAAAGCTAGTTCTAACCTGATCAATTAGAATCTAGATCTTAGGTTGCTAAATACGTCACGGAAGTGGGGTTTAGGAATCTGAACTAATTAAATTGGGCAATTAAACTTTGCGCAAACGAAAGTTTGGTTTAGGATAATTGTGAACATATCAAACTTGGGATTAATGCTAGTTTAATCTGTTAGTTCTCGCAAACGGAAGTTTGGTTTGCTGCACTTAGACTTAGAGAATTATCGCAAAGGAATTTGGTTAATTCTATATCTGTGTTTTGAGTTCTAGAACTGTGCTTAATTAGATCCTTGCTGAATGAACTGTCTGCTAGTCTGATTTCCTGAGAATACCCTAGGTTTGACGCGTTTAATTACTTGCTTTCACAACCAATAATCTCTGCTACTGATTTACTTTCTTGCACTATTTTCAATACAATCACATTGCTTATTTCTAGTATTCATTCCCTACGGTTTGATTCTCTTGAGACCAAGTGTCCCTGTGGATTCGATAACCCTATATACTACTTTGACATTGCTGTACACTTGCAGTTTAGTATAGGGATTAATTCTTGACCTATCAAGTTTTTGGCGCCGTTGCCGGGGACTCTTAGAGTCTTCGATAGGACCGAACTTAGGGTTTTACTAGAAATTTTTCGTTTTTCGTTTTTGTTTTTCGTTTTTTATTTTATTTATTTATTTTGCTAACTTTTTCTCTGTTTCTCTCTGTCGCAGGTACGAATTTCGCCTTGCGTCGATCGTTGCACCCTTGCATCGATCGTTGCTAAGCGATTTGAGATTGAATCGATCGTTGCACTGATAGCATCGATCGTTGCTGGACGATTACAGACAGTTTATGCCAACGCAGAACACTCGAAGTAATCCGAACTCGAGCTTAGTTAATCTCAACCTAGAAGAACTTGGACGTCTAGAGAGGACTATCAGAAGAGAAAAGAGAGAGAGAATGGTTCGAGAACGTCTGATCTTGATACCAGATGCTGAAGGTACCCTGAGGGACCAAGATAACAACCCGTACAATGCTGCTGGGCATCGGGTTGATGCTGAGGGAAATGTAATCCCTGACCCCCCTGAACCCGAGCAACAACCGCAAGATCAAGCTCAAGGTAGAGAGATGGTAGTTCATGAGAGGACACTAGCTGATTACAATAGACCTGATGAGTTTCATGCAAACCGAGCAGCTCTAGTGCTTCCTGCTTTCGAAAGGAATGATTTTGAGGTAAAAACTATCTACTACCAACTGATGAGGCAGATTGCTTTTCATGGTCTTCAATCAGAGCAGCCTATGGATCACATTGACAAGTTTGAGGACATAGTCACTGGCATGAAGTATGAAGGAGTATGCCCGGACTATCTGTTCCTTAAGCTATTTCCGCACAGTCTTGCTGGAGACGCTAGTGCATGGCTGAGACAACTGGCACCTGGTCAGTATACTACTTGGACAGCCTTAAAGAGTGAGTTCCTGCGCCACTTCTACGATGCTGCGCGCTCAGATCAGTCCAGACAGGACATACTCACTTTTTCCCAAGGAGCTGTGGAGCCTTTGACAACTGCATGGATGAGATTTAAGAAATATCAGCGTGATTGTCCACACCATGGATTCACAGAAGTACAGCTGATAGGTATTTTCTTCAGAGGAATAGATCTCCCTTATCAGACTGCGCTAGATAATTCCAGTGATGCAAATTTCAGCACCAGAACTCCTACACAAGCTAAACGGTTGATAGAGAACCTGATTGGCAGCAATAGTTGCAAAACAATGGATGAAAGGAGGAAGAGATCTGGTGGAACTGTAGAGAATTCTGATATAGCTAATATTAGATCCAGATTGGACACAGTTTACAATCTCCTGACAAATAAGAAAGCTGTCCACTTTGCCCAAGATGTGGAGGTGATTCAGACTGAGGAGGACACTCAGGAAGAAGAAGTGAATTTCATAGGAGGTTCCGGTTTCCAAGGTAATAGATTTAACAATCAACAGGGGAACAGATTCTCAAATGGAGGACAGAATGGAGGTTTTCAGAAGACCTATGGACAGGGTAATCAGAGAACCTATGGATCTACATCTTATCAGACTCCTCCTGCACCTACAGCACATGAGAGCAAAATGGAGGCTATGATGGAACAATTGATGGAAAGTCAAACCAAGCTTTCTGTAGACAACAACAAGAAGCTGGACGCTGTCTATCAGGACCTCAACGGGAAGTTTGAGACATTGAGCACTCACATGAAGCAGTTGGACACTCAGGTGAATCAGATGTCCAGCTCACTGAAAGGAAAAGGAGTTGCAGACACTCATATTAAGGCCTGGTCTGTAATGATTAATGATGGATCTTATCTAGGGGAGAAATTTGAGCTAAGTACAGCTGAGTTGGTGACTGAGGCAGAATTTTCGGATTTCTGTGAAAAACTCTCGGGTGGAAGTTGTGATGATCGCGATGCAACGATCGATACACATCTGGCATCGATCGATGCAGGTCGTGAACAAGCAGAGAATCCGTGGGATGAAAATGAGATTGATGCAGAACTAGCCCGCCTATTCCCTGATACATCTGAAATCACTCCAGAAGATGTTTATGCACGAGCTATTTGGCACTGTCCCAAGGTGTCTGAAGTGATTAAACAAGAGATTGAAGAGCTGAAAAGGCTAGAAAAGAGTGGTGAAGACTTGGAAGAAATTCCATCATCTGATGATCCACCTTATCATCCATGTGTTCAGAAATATTTGAACAAGATGTTGCCATTAGATGAAGAGCTGAGAGAATGGGTGATAATAGTTCCTCAGCATATCAGTGATGTTCTGTTAACTAAGGTCCCAAAGAAACTGTCTGATCCTGGAGTCTTTGTACTTGATTGTTCTATCTTTGAAGATAGTTTTAGGCGTTCTCTGTGTGATTTAGGAGCTGCTGGGAGCATAATGCCTTACTCTGTGGCAAAGGAGCTGGGTATGTTGGATTTTGCTCCTACTAGGACACGTCTTATCCTAGCTGATCAGTCCATACGAGTTCCTGAAGGACTCCTTATTGATATTCCGGTAAGAGTTGGAAACTACTTAGTTCCAACGGACTTCCTTGTGCTGAAATATGCCTGCGATCCGGATGAAGCTTTATTGCTTGGGAGACCATTCTTGGCTACAGCAGGAGCTGTGATTGATGTTAGACAGAGTCTAATAGACCTCCACCTGGGAGATGAGACACTGCGATATGAGATGGAGAAGCTGCGGAAGCCACTGATAGATGGACAGACTTTCAAGATCTTGGAAGCGGATGATGAGCAGCTGAATGAGACTGTGATAATAGATCCTGGAGCGCATTTTACTCCATTTTTTCTTGGACTGAAGCATTCTGCAACAGCCTATTCTCCGCCATGGATGAGGAGACTTGAACAGAGACAGAAAAAGTCTCTGTCAGGATCTTCCGGAGCCTGAAAGCTCTTGCGCGTCCGGTCAAGCTATTGACCTTAAACAAGCGCTGGGTGGGAGGCAACCCACCATTAGGTACTGGTGTTTTTCTTTTTAATTTTTGGTGTTTTTGTTAGGATTTTACGTTTGTTTTTGTTTCTGGTGCAGTCATGTTTGCAGGTCTCGGATTAAATCGCAGTGCAGCGATCGATGCATTTCTGCATCGATCGTCACAACACGAAATGAATCGCATTGCAGCGATCGTTGCGGTCCTGAGCAACGATCGACCATACACGAAAATCGCCAGGTAACGGTCGATGCATCTAATGCACCGATCGATGCTGTGCGACAGAGGTAACCCGACAGACATAATTTCACCTTTTCAATTTATTTTATTTTCTTTTTACCGATCCTTCGCTGGACACTACTGGGGACAGTGTGTCTTAAGTGTGGGGGAGGTGCTACTGACGTTTATCTTTCTGTTTTCTTAAGAGTCAGTCCGTATTTCAAAATTTTTTTTTGTTTTATTGAGTCAAAATTGTTTAAGTAAGAAACTATGATTTTCGGAGGAGATTTACAAAACTTGCAGGAACTTAAGTAACCATTGGGATGAAGTTGCAGGATCTATCTCTGATTATTAGAAAACCCAGACACGGATCAACCTACTGGGAACACCCACATCACTTCAGGTATCAGAGGATCCTTTTACTGACTTCACCCCTAATACTGACTTAGATTTTCTCACCTAAGGGCTTGGTATACTTTATGTCGGATTCCCTGTTAGTTCTGACACAGCCTGTAAACCTGTCCTATTTAGTCCCCTTCTCCCCTTCTATAAAGTAAAAAAAAAAAAAAAAGATAATAAACTGAGGATGAGTTAGTAACTCCGAAGTGGTCATGGGAATAGTAGCAAACACTATTATCTCTCATGTGATCCATGGAATGTGTCCAAAGTACACCCCATAACGGGAAGAACACTGATAAAAAAAAAAAAAATGATACCCAGTGGGGAAAAATCAGTTGTTAAAGAAGGGAAAGAGAAGAAAGGGACTAGAGAAAGATAGTATGGTGGTCTAGAGCTGATTAGGTAAGAATCCATGTGCCTTTAGATCGATACTCCTTAGGTGAGACCGCACTTAAATACTTGCAGAAGTCAGTAGGGAGAATTTGAATGCTTGAATGTGATTGTGGAGTTTACCTAGGACAGTTGCTAAGTGTGGGGGAAGTACATGTTGGTCTTGATATCCTGTGATTGATTCTTTCAGTGGTTTACTAAGGGGAATCTGAGTATTGTAGCTTCTAAGATGAAATGAGTTTCTGAAGAGTTTTCAAACCTCTTCACCATGTTTTAGTTCTATGTTTTGCTTGAGGGCAAGCAAAGGCTAAGTGTGGGGGAGTTGATATATCATGGTTTTTACTAGTTTTAGGCCATGATATAAGTATGTTTTTAGTGTCTTTTGTGTTATTTTAGAGTCTTTTACAGGTATAATCAGGTTGGGAGCTAAATTGGAGATTATGGAGCATTTTGGAGATTTTTGGAGAGATTGGCCGAGAGATAGAGTTCACTGTCCGAAACAGAGAAAGGTGTCGATCGTTGCACTCTAGCAACGATCGTTGCACCAGCGAGATGGGCCAAAAACTCGGCGGTTTAGAAGAGAGAAGAATTTGCACTTTGATCCAGAAGTTCCTGATATTTACAAAGAAGCCCTTGGCCGAGATTATGCCTATATATTGGAGTTTTTAGTGTTTTTATTAGAGACGTTTTATATTTTTTACCATACACTTTCATAATTAAGAGCAGAGGATTTTTAGAGCTTTTGGGGCTGATCTGAACCTAATTCATCATCTGTATTTGGAGAAGATTTCGAACCCCTTTTACTCTTATTCTTTTATGCAATTTACTTATCATATGATCATGTTTTCATTATCTATGTCTGAGTAGATTCCTAGTTAGACTTAGGGTTTCTCACATAGGATTTCATGACTTGCTAGACTTGTTCAATTTCAGTTAAGGATTCAAACTATATCTGTTCTTCAATTTAATTGTGCTTAAAGCTAGTTCTAACCTGATCAATTAGAATCTAGATCTTAGGTTGCTAAATACGTCACGGAAGTGGGGTTTAGGAATCTGAACTAATTAAATTGGGCAATTAAACTTTGCGCAAACGAAAGTTTGGTTTAGGATAATTGTGAACATATCAAACTTGGGATTAATGCTAGTTTAATCTGTTAGTTCTCGCAAACGGAAGTTTGGTTTGCTGCACTTAGACTTAGAGAATTATCGCAAAGGAATTTGGTTAATTCTATATCTGTGTTTTGAGTTCTAGAACTGTGCTTAATTAGATCCTTGCTGAATGAACTGTCTGCTAGTCTGATTTCCTGAGAATACCCTAGGTTTGACGCTTTTAATTACTTGCTTTCACAACCAATAATCTCTGCTACTGATTTACTTTCTTGCACTATTTTCAATACAATCACATTGCTTATTTCTAGTATTCATTCCCTACGGTTTGATTCTCTTGAGACCAAGTGTCCCTGTGGATTCGATAACCCTATATACTACTTTGACATTGCTGTACACTTGCAGTTTAGTATAGGGATTAATTCTTGACCTATCAATGATTTCAGTAGATATGGATATGTCTACTTGATGAAACATAAGTCGGAAACCTTTGAAAAGTTCAAAGAATTCCAGAATGAAGTACAGAACCAGCTTGGTAAAAGTATTAAGGCTCTTCGGTCGGACCGAGGAGGAGAATACTTGAGCCAGGAATTTCGTGATCATCTAAGTGAGTGTGGGATTATCTCCCAACTCACACCTCCTGGAACACCTCAGTGGAATGGTGTGTCTGAGAGAAGGAATCGGACATTGTTAGATATGGTCCGATCCATGATGAGTCACACAGACCTTCCTATATCCCTTTGGGGATATGCTTTGCTCACCGCAACGTTCACACTGAACAGAGTGCCATCAAAAGCAGTAGCAAAGACACCATATGAGATATGGACTGAAAAGCTCCAGCAATGTCTTTTCTCAGAATTTGGGGTTGTGAAGCCTATGTCAAAAGATTAATCTCAGACAAGCTTACACCAAAATCTGACAAATTCTACTTCATTGGTTATCCTAGGGATACCAAGGCTTATTACTTCTATCTGCGATCCGAGAACAAAATCTTTGTTGCTCGGGATTGCACTTTTCTTGAAAGGGAGTTTCTCTCTAGAAAAGATAGTGGGAGTAAGGTACAACTTGATGAAATTCAAGAAGGACAGGAACCTGTTCAACCTAATGAGGAAGAACAGCATGATGAATTACATGAAGTTGTAATAGAACCTGAACCTGCAGTACCTGAAGTTCGAAGATCCGTAAGGATCCGTCACGAACCTGATAGATATCAGGGATTCCTCGTGACTAATTGTCATGATCTTTTGATCATTGACGGTGATGAACCCTCGAACTTTGCAGAAGCCATGATGGGCCCTGACTCCTTAAAGTGGCGTGAAGCCACTGAATCCGAGATGGACTCCATGTCTACTAACCAAGTGTTTTCACTGGTTGATTTACCTGCTGGTGCAAAAGCCATCGAGTGTAAATGGATCTTCAAGAAGAAGATTGACATGGATGGAAATGTCCAGATTTACAAGGCCAGGTTGGTGGCAAAAGGTTTCAAGCAAATTCATGGTATAGACTATGATGAAACCTATTCACCAGTGGCAATGATGAAATCAATTCGGATTCTCCTAGCGACTGCCGCTTATTATGACTATGAGATTTGGCAGATGGATGTGAAAACCGCCTTCCTGAATGGTATCTTGGAGGAGGATGTGTATATGACACAACCTGACGGTTACATTGATCCTAAGAATGCTGGGAAAGTATGCAAGCTTCACAAATCCATTTATGGATTGAAGCAAGCATCGAGGAGTTGGAATCTTCGTTTTGATGAAGCAATAAAGAACTTTGACTTCATCAGAAACCAAGAGGAACAATGTGTGTATAAGAAAACTAGTGGGAGCAAAGTGGCGTTTCTTATCCTATATGTCGACGACATATTGCTTCTTGGAAATGATATTCCAATGCTGAAGTCTGTTAAAGACTGGCTGGGAAGTTGTTTTTCCATGAAGGACATGGGTGAAGCCGCGTATGTTCTTGGAATACGAATCTTTAGAGACAGATCTAAAAAGCTGATTGGACTTTGTCAAGATGCTTACATAGATAAAGTCCTGCATCGATTCGGAATGGATAAATCCAAGAAGGGGTTCACGCCAATGATACATGGTGCTGCACTAAGCAAGGATCAGTGTCCTAAGACACCTGATGAGCTTAAGCGCATGAGTAGGATTCCTTATGCTTCGGCTATAGGATCTATCATGTATGCCATGATCTGTACTCGTCCTGATGTTGCTTATGCACTAAGCATGACGAGTAGGTACCAGTCTAATCCAGGTGAGAGTCACTGGATTGCCGTAAAGAATATCCTGAAGTATTTGAGGAATACTAAGGATAAGTTCTTGGTTTACGGAGGAAGTGAAGTGCTTGAAATCAGTGGATTCACAGATGCAAGTTTTCAGACAGATAAAGATGATTTCCGGTCACAGTCTGGCTACATCTTCTGTCTGAATGGCGGTGCAGTAAGTTGGAAGAGCTCCAAGCAGAGCACCGTGGCAGATTCCACAACTGAAGCTGAATACATCGCTGCTTCAGAAGCTGCGAAGGAAGGAGTTTGGATTAGGAACTTCTTGATTGAACTCGGTGTATTCCCTAATGCCACTGAGCCTTTGGCACTGTATTGTGACAACAATGGTGCAATTGCTCAAGCCAAGGAACCGAGACATCATCAGAAATCCAAACACATTATGAGAAGGTATCACCTGATTCGTGATATAGTGAATAGAGGTGAAGTGATGGTCAGCAGAGTTCCCACTGATGAGAATGTGGCTGACCCGTTGACAAAGCCACTCCCGAGACCTAAGCACGAGTTGCATACTGCTGCTGTAGGAATTATAGATATTCAAATGTAATCTCTTTTTGAGTGGGAGTTGTGAGGGCTTTTGTTTTAGTTATTTTGATTGGTTCATGTAAACATTTTAAATGTTAATGAAATTTTATTTCTGGATTATTTTTAACTGTGATATAAAATAATCGTTCCAAAATGATTCATGTCATTATATATGGGCCATCGAAGTACATGAGTAGACTTGATCCTGAAACCCCATATTTAACGAAATGACATAAATCATAATGTCCATAGTCGAAGGTTGTTGAAATTGGAACACCAACAACCTGTTGAGACTAGATTGTGTTGAGACTTATGACCAAGTTTCGAGGGGTCATAGATGCGCGGCATCAAAGTCGACACATAGGTATATGTAGGGGAACATATGACCGGACATGGCCCGCTGATGAGAACTCTACAAGATATTAATATCTGTGTCATAAGAGGTTCTCATATATGACTATAGAGTATAGTCCTTAGACCTGAGTTCGCATGCATGTGGCTGCACATGGAGTAATGCGCTTTGATCATTGTCTAACGCTGTTTCGTAACTGGGAGCTATACGGACCTTGGTTGGGTGTATTATGAATTGTGTAGTTCATAGTGATGGAACAAGATGGGATTTGTCCCTGCCGTTTAACGGAGGTAATATCTCTAGGCCAATCGGAGATTTGATAGCTGGTAAGAGAATGGCCATTCCCAAACGGACTTGCCCAAGTCGTTTGAATTGTCAGTATCAAATCTGTTCCGATGAACATGGTCTGGCTATATAAGGATGACACGCATCTTGCCTTATGCCAGATCGAGATATTGAGACAAAAGGACTAGGGAATGTAGGATTCCAGTACAATCGGGAGATTGTTGGGAATGTCCTGTGTAGGATTCCAGTACAAGTGGGAGATTGTTGGGAATGTCCTGAAATCTACCGTACTATCTATAGAAAGTATGATAAGTGTCGAGATCAGACATAAGTCATAAATACTGGGTGATCATGATGGCTTGCTAGAGTCCGCTCTTGATCTATAAGTTTGGGACTTATTACCAGTATTGTATGATCCCGAAGGGTCACACACCATAGCTAACGGGAAAGTTAAATGGAATTAATACGGTAAGATGCAATGGCATTTACTGTATTAGATCAGAGAATTGGGCCAGACAAAATACAGGCTTTTGTCTGATTTGTGTCTTGGGCCCAAAAGATTAATGAGCCATTAGTCTAATGACTTGGGCCCATTAATGAGGAGATAAAAAATCGAAAACCCTAAGGAAGAAGCAATCTTTTGCGATTTCTTCTTGGCAGCCGCAAGCATCTCTCTCTCTAACCTCTCTCTCTGATCTGATCCATCTCTTTGGTCTAGCAGCCATCCCTTGCTTGTAAGAGTGTGGATACTCAAGGAGGAATAGGTGTTACCATCTGTTCTAGCTGATCTTGTCATTACCATCAATAATCCGCTGCAAAAGGTAATGTCACAGGTTTGATTTATGATTCGTTTTGCAAGAACCTAGATCTGTTTAAGATTTTGTGTTAGGTTGTAATACGAGAATTAAACCTTGAACAAACACAATAATCCTTCACAATGCCTCTGCATACAGCGAGTACCTGCTCATCGATCCCCAGAATCCTGCAGGTGGAGTAGTCCGCGAACTTGGTCGGCTTGATGATCATCCCACACCAACCACTGTAGAGAAGCGAGTCATACTCGTCCCATCGGCTGAGCAACGGCCGCTCGGTGAACTCAGCAGACTTGAAGAAGCGTATAAGGTCCTCCGGACACTGTCTGGTCGTCTGCATCGGTGTGGCATCCTCTCTGGGCCAAGGTAAAGCCACTGGCGGCCCGTATCTGTTGTATGGTGCGGGTGCCTCTGACTCTCTGCTGAACCATTGAGGCGGTGGGGTGTAATGTCGTGTTTCTGTGGAAGCTGTGGCTCGCTTCTTGCGGGGTTGCCTTTGAGACGCCATCTGCAAAAACAAAGTTCAAACACTTATAAGTCTCGGCAAAATTTCACTGTGAAATCGCGAAGCATCGACCGTTGCAACTAAGGCATCGATCGTTGCAAGGCGATTTCGTTGTATCGAACATTTCCCAAAATCGCAAGGCAACGACCGTTGCTCTAGAGCAACGACCATTGCAGGGCGATTTTGCCGCAAACAAATCATCAAAAATCAGTCAAATCCAAGCCACATTGTCTCATATCAGTTCAAAATCATCATCCATCACCCTAAATCGTTCTAATTACGCATGCATCATCAATTTTGGTCCAAAAATCAACAACCCTAAAACCCTAAAAATCCAATCCGAAAATTCGAAAATTGAAGAACATTACCTTGATTTCTTGAGATATGGGTTGGGGAAATGGATTGGGAGCGTAAAAATAAGTAAATAGCACTTGGAACCAAGAAATTTGATGAAGAGAATGATGATTTTTGGGTGGAGGTTCTCGGTGTGTCGACCAAAAGAAATGGAGAAGAAAGAGAGAAAATAGGGTTTAAGGTAACTTACCTGGTCGTGGGTGCAACGATCGTTGCTTTAGGGGCAACGATCGATGCTGGTTGAACCAGATTGATTCCGGTTTAGCTCAACGTACCTTAATTTTCGATTTAAACCAATTGCAACGACCGTTGCACATGTGAGCAACGATCGTCACAAAGCTCCAGACTTGTGTTCTATATCTAAAAACTAACAAAAACAAATAAAAACGTGAAATCCTAAGAAAAACACCAAAAATGAAAAGGAAAAATAATTAAACCTAGCAGTGGGTTGCCTCCCACTCAGCGCTTGTTTTAAGTCATTAGCTTGACTTTTGGAAATGAGGTCAGAATCATGGAGGTTTCAACAGAGACTTTGAATGTCTCTGTGAATGCCTTATCATCCATGGTGGTGTGTAAGCAGTAGCAGCATGATGTCGTCCAAGGAACGTCGGGAGGAATGTAGGGTGAGATTGACACTTGGGTGTTTTAACGCTCTTTCCTGCATTCAAAACAGTGGAGTCAGAAGGTTTAAACTTAGAGGATTTATGCTTTACCTTTGGCAAAGATTTGATGTTCGGAGCCTTCTGTTTATGAGTGGTTTTAGGCCTTGAAGATGTTAGAATAGGCTCTTGTGGAACCACCATCTTCTTGTCAACCACCACTGTGCACCGAACCACATCTTTGGACTTAACGGGAGCTTTCGGGAATGGTAATGGAGGTTTATAGGTTCTTTCCTTAGCAGGTCCTTGAGATATGAGTGAAACTGGTTCCTTTCGGGGTGCAACGATCGGTGCTTGTGATGCATCGATCGATGCTATCGTCTCAGCTCGTGTTTCAACTATAGTCTCGGGTTTATCCGCTTCTTGGCCCATTCCAGCCATCTCAGACTCAAATGTCTCTCCTTGGCTTGGTCCCACTTCAATCTGAACTATCCAAGTCAAGAGATCCATGTCAATCTCTGTTGAGTCAGGTGCATCGAAGCTTTCAAACTCAGGTAATTCAACATCAAATCCCCCTCTGTCTTCCACAAAATCCACAGCCTTAACTACTAGACATGATCCATGATCCATCTGTGTGTCATCTTGAATGGGAATGTTGCTGGCCTGAGCATCTTGAGAATCCTTCCTTGAGGTAGAACTTGAAACTTGATCCATCTGTGTGTCCAGCTGCTTCATACGAGTGCTCAAGGATTCAAATTTCTCATTCAAATTAGTGTACAGGTTCTCTAGCTTCGAGCTGAAAGAAGCTGTGTTCTGCTGTTGCTTTTCAATTGATTGTTCTATCATCATCTCTAGTTTGCTCCTTTGTGTAGGAGGTGCCAGATAGGAAGTATAATTATGGTCTCTTGATCCTTGAGCATGCCTAGAACCTTGTCTCTGTTGATGTCCCAATGTATGTCCATAAGAGTTGGCTCCAGCCATATAATGTACCTCTGCAAATTTATCAGTTTTTGCCTCTGCTCGGAACTGTCTCTCCCTAAGTAAGATGTCGTGGATGTCATCTATCTTATTCTGCATCTCAGCTACTTGCCCAACCAATACATGGTAATCTGGTAAGATGGGGTTTCCTTCCCCATCTATTTTCTGACCTTTTGCGTTGCATATATGACCCTCTTGGTCTCGTAGAACGCCGTTTTCACCGCGAATCAAAATCACAGGTTCCATGGCGTGGAACCTATTGAACGTCTCAGATCTCAGCATCGCTGTTCTCGCCTTGTGTCGATCGGTGCAAGGTGGCAACGATCGATGCAATGCGAATCCTGCGAATCCAAAATCAAAAACGTGAGTAAACAAGAAAATTAAAAAGAGTGCTTAGTCTAAATCCTAATACTAAATCTATCGGTGAACTCAAAGAGTCCCCGGCAACGGCGCCAAAAACTTGATAGGTTGTATAGTTTTCCCTATTCTACTGCAAGTGCACAGTTAATGCAATCGTAGTATATAAGGTATCGAATCCCACGAGGACTCTCAGTCACACAATAGATTATTAGTAGTTCGGATTAAATTAAGCGAAGCTGATGTGAAAACAGTAACGAAATAGCAAGTAAATCAAGTGAGTTTGTAAGCAAGAAGGCGAAGCGTTAGGTTTCAGGAGTTCTCAGGAAATCAGGAACGCAAGCAATCAATCTATCTAGACCTAATCAATAACTATTCTAGAACTCAAACACTGATATAGAATTAACCAAATTCCTTTGCGATAATTCTCTAAGTCTAAGTGCAGCAAACCAAACTTTCGTTTGCGAGAACTAACAGATTAAACTAGCATTAATTCCAAGTTTGATATGTTCACAATTAACCTGAACCAAACTTCCGTTTGCGAACAGTTTAATTGCTTATCTAAATTCTTTCTAGTTAAATTAACCAACTTCCGCTGAATTAATCAACCTAACATCATAACTCTGATTAGCTACTTCAGATTTAGCATTAAGAACAACTTAGATAAAGAACTAGCAGATATGAATCTCTACAGATTAATTAAACTATAATTCTCTGAAATCCTTAATGAGAATCCTTCAACCTAACAGGAGATCTACTCAGACATATTCATCGAGACAGAAGATATCATAAGTAGAAAACCAAATATCATATAATCAAATAAGAACTGGGGTTCAAAATCAAGTCTCTTTCGAGATCAGGATCAGCCCCTCAGGCTCTCTGAAATAAAATAAAACTAAAGTAAAGCGTAGCCTAAACAATGGCTCAAAAACTCTATTTATAACCTAAAACACGTTTTGGGGCTTATTTGTAAATATCAGGAACTTCTGGGCAGAATTGCAATGTCATCATTCTTCATTAAACCGCCGTTTGGCCCATCTCGCTGGTGCATCGATCGATGCTAGGCATGCAACGATCGACACCTTTCTCTGTTTCGGACAGTAAACTCTATCTCTCGGCCAAATACTCCAATTAGCTCCAGAAAGTGCCAAAATCACCAAATATGCTCCAAATGTGCTTGTACCTAATAAACACCTGAAAAGACTCTAAAACGTAGTAAAAGACTCGATAAATAACACATATACCATGGTTAAAAGCCCTAAAATCCATGGTATATCACTTCCATTCTAGGCCAAGGTGCTTGGTTCCGAGCATCGTTTTGCTGCGATGAGGAACCAGAAACATCGGTTGCAGAGGCTCTTCGTGGGCGTTTTCCTTGGTTCAGACAAGGTTCCATCTGCAAAACAAACAAACATACCAACAAGCATGAGATTCTAAAAATCCGGATTTTTGCATCAACATATTCTCATGAATTGACTCCATATAATCATTCCCAGCATCAAAAGCAATCACATTCCACTAGACAATCATCCTAAACATCAAATAATCGGACCAAAATCGAAGCTTTCTTCTTATGAACACGAACTGAAAAATGGAGATTCAGAGCCATACCTTCGCAGATCGATTAAATGGATGATAGAAATGGATAGAGCAATCAAAAACAAGTGGAATAGTGCTTTGAATCGTCGAAAACGGTGACAATTTGAGAGAGATGGAGATTTTGGAAGATTTTCGGCGGAAGAGAGAAATGAAGAAGACGACTCGGGTCTCGGGTTTTAAGAAAACTTACCTTTGATTTCTTTGATGTGGACCGACATGAAGATGGATGTTGGCCGACACTTACATGTTTCACCCAAATCGACCTTGGAAATCGACCTCTGTCGATTATTGTCCGTGCTCGAAATTTCTCGAGTCCAATGTCGACCAACATCCAATTGGAAGTCGGCCGACACTGACTAAACAGTGCTACGGGTTCTGCATAACTTGACACAAAAACTACAAAAACAAAAGAAATCAAAATTCAAAACCAAAAATCCTAATATTTACAACTTACCAGTGGGTTGCCTCCCACTCAGCGCTTGTTTTAAGTCATTAGCTTGACTTTGATGGGAGATTAGACTCCCGGTGGTTTCGACAGAGGCTGTGAGTGCCTCTGCGAAAGTCTTCTCATCCATGGTGGAGAGTAAGCAGTGTCAGCATAAGCCCGTCCAAAGAACGAGGGATTAGGATCAGAGTTAAACTTGGGTGCATCAGAATATTTTCCTGCATTCATAGCAGTGAAGTTAGTAGGTTTGGGTTTAGGAGGTGTGTACCTTTGCTTGGGTGGAGCTCTGATATGTGGAGCTTTCTGCTTATGAGCAGTTGCAAGCTTTGAAGATGCTAGAGTGGAATCTCTAGAAACCACCATCTTCCTTTCTCCAGTATTAGACACTGAAGTCTCACTAATCTGAGCTTCTTGCTCCGACTCAATGCTAAAGGTTTGACCGTCAATCTTGGGCATGCGCAGCATATCCATCTCAAAGTGTAGAGGCTCATCTCCCACGTGGAGATCGATCATACCATTCCTCACATCAATCTTTGCTCCAGATGTGGCTAAGAAAGGTCTTCCCAATATCAGAGGATCATCCGGCTCACTATCGTATCTTAGCACTACAAAGTCTGTTGGAACTAAATAGTTTCCAACTCGGACTGGGACATCCTCGAGAACTCCTTCCGGAACCCTTCTTGACTGATCAGCTAGGACCAGAGAGATCCTAGTGTTTGAAAAATCTGTCATCCCCAGTCTCTCTGCCACAGAGTATGGCATGAGATTTCCAGCAGCTCCTAAATCACACAAGGAATGCTTGAAGCACTCAAAGATAGAGCAACTCAATACAAACACACCATGATCTGATAGCTTCTTGGGGACCTGATTAAGCAATACGTCACTGACTTGTTTAGGAAGCACTACTACCCATTCCTTCAATACCTCGTCCATAGGCAGCATCATCTCTAAGTATCTCTGTACACAAGGATGATAGGTTGGAGTGTCAACTTGTGGATATTCTTTCAACTTCTTATCCATCACTTCCAGTTGTTTAGATTCATCAAGCTCTTGTTGAGACTTCGTAGATACCTTAGGGAAAAGTATAGGAGGCTCATGGTCTGTTTCTTCAGCAATAACACAAGATGTTGACAAATTTGGCCACTCACGCTCCTGATGTCGACCGACGTTGAACTGATGTCGGTCGACATGGACTAATTCACCCTTGATGTTGACTCCAAAATCGGTTAAGGTCGATTTCCATTCGTCATGAGCACTCGAAATCCCTGTTGAAAGTTGATGTCGACCGACATCAAAGTCGAAGTCGACCGACACTAGGATTTCAGTCTCAGGTTTTTCACTATAAGTTTTATGATCTAAATTCTAGAGAGTTTTATGATCTGAAAGACATGTCCAATATATCAGCTAATTTCATCATAAAAGGCTTAAAGTTTCCATAATCAGTTGGACCCCACTCAAGACATTTTAAGGCACCCAATTATCTCCTTATGATTTGATTGGTTTGAATGGTTCAAATAAGTTTCAGCCACGACATAATTCTCAAGTATTCTTACCAAAATTGTCAACATAAAAAGTCTTCAAGGAGTTGATTTGTTTTGACCAAACAATTATTTTCAAATGGCGAGAATGTAGCCATTATATATGTTTTCCACATTTACGTTTATTTTTCAATTCATTTTCTAGAATATTAGTTTTTGTTTATGAAAATATCAGGTCATAATCTTTGTACGAGCCTATATAAAGGTTTCTCATCTCAATGTAAAAAGCAGACCTATTTTGAAAATAAAAACTGTTTGTTTTGTGTTCATAAACACTTGTGTGAATTCATAAAGATTGTGTTAGAAACCTTTCTCTTATGTTCTTAGACTTATCAAGGTTTCCTCCATAGACCTTGTGGCGTCTATTACTCCATCATCTACATCATCTACTGAACTGATTTAAAAGAGTTCTAAACCCCAGCAAATCAATTTCTATCTTCAATCATTCATCCCATCTCATCTGGACAAGTACGTAAGAGAGTCTTAAGACAAGTGCTTGTTATCCACCAACATATCCATCTGGTCTCACCTTTGGACTACATCATCTGGTATTAGAGCTAAAAGCTCCTACCATCTATCATCTATCTCATTTTTAAATTTGATTTCATTTCCAAAAAAAAATATTTGCAAGTTTATTTTTATACTAAACGAAAACCAAAACAATTTCCTATTACTATTCTCATTTCTATTTCATATTTAAAAAAAAAAAATTCCATTCTTTTTAAATTAAAACATAAAAAATATATTTTTATTTCTCGTTCAATTCTTTTTTTTGTCTTTTTCTAATACTTGTGTATTCTTTATCTTGGTTTCATTAATACCATTGAATAATGAATTACATTAAAGGTGATAAGATTACCATTTTAAAAATGATTGAAAAAGAGATTAGAAAGCTAGATCAAAGGTCACATATTTGGAAGAAAATAGAGGCATAAAGATGCACAAAGTTGCTGAACCTTTACCAAAACCAGCTGCTCCCAACATATGTGTCACAAAAGAAGCTGATCAGAATTTGAGGACAAATCCTTTTGAAGAGAAAGAGTATGATAAGGTCATCAAATCCAAGGTCAATCATGAAGAAATTAAGGAGAACAAAATCTCTCCCATGAAAGTGCAATTTGAATTTTGTTCCAACCATCGGTTCTTCAAAGACAGATATTACGAGAAGAATCAAACCATACCGAAAAGAGATTTGTGGCCCAAGAAAATTCAGCCCACTACAAGAACAACAAACTTGTTTTGTTGACCCAAAAAGGAGTCCAAATATCTAAAGGTATAAACCATACCAGCCTTGACCAGACAGAAAACCAGTGGATACTCCATTGGTTATTAATCCAGTCAACTAAGGAAAGTTCAATATTCTTTATTTCTTCGATTGTGTCCAAGTCTGAAAGAGAATATGCTTCTTCTAGAGAATTTTATGATATGAAAGACACGTCCAAGATATCAGCTACTTTCATCATAAAAGGCTTAAAGTTTCCACAATCAAATTGGACTCCACTCAAGGCATTTCAAAACACTCAATTATCTCCTTATGATTTGATTGGTTTGAATGGTTCAAATAAGCTCCAGCCACCACATAATTCTCAAGGATTCTTAAAAAAATTGTCAAGATAAAAAGTCTTCAAGGAGTTGATTTTTTTTGACCAATTAATTATTTTCAAATGGCGAGAATGTAGCCTTTACATATGCTTTCCACATTTACGTTTATTTTTCAATTTATTTTCTAGAATATTAGTTTTTTGTTTATGAAAATATCAGGTCATAATCTTTTTACGAGCCTATATAAAGGCTTCTCATCTCAATGTAAAAAGCACCTATTTTGAAAATAAAAACTGTTTGTTTTTTGTTCATAAACACTTGTGTGAATTCATAAAGATTGTGTTACAAGAGTTTTACACACACAAAAACCTTTTATTACATATATGTAAAATCTTACAAAGTCTTTACATCTTAAAATATTACAAGCGGAATTCCTTACGAGTCAAACATTACATAGCCAAAACATACATGAGATTTTACAAAAGTAAAGCGTTTACAAAAGGCATACCACACACTACTCTGGAACTTCTCGTCTGTCACGTCCTACTTCACTCTTACTAGGGTTACCTGTAAAATAAGGAAGGGGTGAGTAATCTAGCATTACCCAGTGAATTTCAGGCCCTCTATGCAACAAATTATTTTCCCACCCCAAAACTCAAAAATGCATGAATGCAACACTCATAAATCAATGAAAACATAGTATGCAGGAAAATAAAATATGATATCATGATAACCACACACACACGGACCTCGCACGCCTCTGGGCCTCGCACGCCTTGCGCATTCGATCTTCCTTCCTCATGAACACCTAAGTCATAGCCACAAAGGCAGATAAGCCTATAACATCACCAACAACCGAGGCATATGTTTTTTTCTTCTCGGCGGGTACCATCGCACGGTTACCCTTACTATCCCGTCGGATAGAACTCGGCCCCAGGCTGCAATCATGTATATCCGAGTGTTCCCACCTAGACGGTCCTTCGCTAGTGTGAGGAGTCGAAAGAAAGTATCGAACCGACACGTTTCTGGATCGCCCACACCTCCAGATCACATATCTTCCGGATCTCCCACCTCCGGATAACACAATACAATTTCCGGGACAATCCCTTGATCCGTTCCCGTACTTATCACATAATCGTTTCTGAGTGGATCACGATCCGACCTCGTACTTATCACAACCTCAATCACGTTACTGCATGATAATAAAAGTGATACAAGGATAAACACTTCATGTGTTTCAATCTTTGACCACGACCTGCAAGTAAACCGTTAGCACCTATGCTACCGGGAACTCACTTTTCACTACTCGGGCTAGGTCCGCTTAGTGTCTTCTTGCACGATCTGCACTGAGAGACTAAGGAAAGAACCTAGTTTAGTCTAGGTCATAAAATAAATTAAACTTGAAAGGAAACTACAGAACTTGGGCTTACCGACCTTTCTCGCTTATCGGGTATTTTCCCCTATTACCGACCTACTTTCTTTCTTCTTTCTTTTTCTTACCCTTTCTTTTACTAGTGTTTACTGTGAATCTAATAGTGGTGGATGAGTAGAAATGAGGCCAGGGCCGTGGTATTTATAGGCAAAATGAGCCAGATTCTCTCTTATGTCATCCGACGTCATCGGTTTTGCATGATTCCATCTGATTCGTCGGAATGAGAGGTGCACTAGGCCTAGCACTCTAGACCTGCATTCTAGCTTCCTAGGTGTGCTCAGAAGCCTTATCTTATCCATTTAGGTCGTAGGTCTTGATGGTTTCATTTGATTGGTCCTGAAGCTTTTGTTGTTATCTTCTTGGTTCGGGCGGATAGGGTAAGCACGAGATGTCACCGAACCATTTGGGGTTTTCTGGAGCTTATCCCTTCACCTTATCCTCTGAAATCTAGGCTCTAGGCCTGCAGTTTAGGTCGTGGGTCAGTGGCCTGATTATTTTTTGGTGATTGATCTTATCCGTTCGCTGTACGATTCGCCGGAATGAAGGGTAATGAGAACGAAATCTAGACTTAGGTCTGGAGGTCTACTGATCCTTCATGATTATCTTCTTATCCTCTCAGGTGTCCAATGAAATTGTGGCAACAGCATTCGTGGCCAGCAAGAATAGTCGCATTTCGGTTAATCGGGTAATTGTACCGCTTCGGCCGTTGCACTGTCAAATCTTATTTTCCGGCAATTATCCCATCCAAGGACGTTTTGCTAGACCAGTCTTGACTTGTGATTGTATTTATAAAATCCTTCCCGCTTGTGTCCATACGGGTGTTTAATCCCGAGCGTACCAAACTGTGTTGACAATTTTCATTCCGACCCGATATTCGTTCTTTTGCTGTTAACCAATGGGAGTTGAACATTCCTTCACCATACTTTGTCTTTGGTAAGCTCAGACAGTGTTATTGAGACACTCTCCTCCAGCTTTGGTTTGTGGTTTGGTTGGTCCAATGGGAAAGCGCCATTTTTTCTTCTCTTAAACCGATAAAAATTCGACCAATGAGAATGGAGTACTTCATCCAAGGTATGGCCAGGTGGTTCGCGGTCCAATGGGACCTTGATAATTCTCCACATGATCTGAGGAGTTTGGCCAATCAGAAGTGTGCATTCAGCTGCTGGTCGGATCATAAGAAGTTTGGTCCAATAAGAGCGAGACATTTCAGCTGCTTCGTTTTTGTAGGAAAATAACGGGCATTTTTGGTGAGGAATAACTAAACATCCTTTCTGCTCAATACTTTTCAGAAAGTGAGCTGGTTTTCTTCCTAAAATAATTAGACTCACGTGGCTGATCTGGTGGAGCATTATTCCGCACATCGGTCCTTACCGATTCCCGTAATTTGGTCGTATGGACTGTTTTAAAGCCGTTTTGGTAGATTGTCGTTTCTTTCTCGAACAAACTGGATTTTCTTGTGACTGAATACCATAACATGGTCTATCTTGAGTCTTGAATTAGCCCTTGGTCTTTTGGAATTTTAACTTCCTTGGCCGTCCACATCGGTCTTCTCGGAGGTGCATGTGAACCGTCTTCAAAAATGCACGTTCGTTCTGATTTTTGCCTCGATCAAAATAATACATATTCTTCCCAAGGACATTTACCATAGTTCCACCCGCGTTTTCTTGATGGTTGACTTTTTGGTCATACTTAGCTCTTGGTAGGGTCATTACATAACCTTTCTTTGCCCTGGCCCCTCTCTTTTTGCGTTCTTCTTGCCTTGTTCGGTTTGCTTATACAATATCTCTTCTCCACTGTTGGCGGCTCCATTCTAGGTTTAATCTTCGCCAGTTTTCGAACTTCTACCTCTTCCTTGGCGGAAGTTGTTATTGCCTTTAATTAGCTTTAGAGTCTTTTGGTTATCTTCGGTTTTGTAGCATTTTGGTTATGGTATTTGTCCAAAACCGAGGTCATTAGGGTTATTTCCGGTTTGCTTTCAATTTCTTTCTTTTTTTAAATTTCCAGCTGTTATATAAAAAATAATAAAAAGATGATATTTCGACATAATGCACATATCCATATCTAATATTTATAATTAGGGTTGGAGAATCCATTTTAATACACCAATTTAATTATGTTCACTAATGTTAACTTTTTAAATAATTATTCAAAATATGAATAATTTCATAATTAATTATAATAAAAACAAATTATAGAAACATCTTTAAAAATAAAAAGCTTCCAAAAAATTCAGAAAACCTAAAATATTTTTTAAAAGTAAATATTTATAATTTAAGATTAAAAATAAAAATATTAATAAATTTTGTTTTGTTTTTTTGTAAAATTAAAAAAAAATACAAATGATATACACCAATCCATTTTTTACTTAAATTTTTATATTTTAGTCTTTAAATAATTAAACATAATATAATTAACTATCAACTATGTTTTTTTCAAAGAGAAAAACAATTAATTATATGATGCTTAATTATATAAAAACTAAATTAGTCATATGAGTCTCTCGCAATGAGCTCAGCCATCATAACATATTGCCTACTGGTTCGCAAGATATAAGTGAGCTCCTAAAAGAATTTGAGGTGAATTTGAAGTGAGATCGGAAAAATAATATTTAATTTTTTAAAATAAAAAATAGGAAGGATAAAGATCAATCCATATGATTAATTGTTTTTTCTTCCTTAAAAATAACATAGGTTATAATTAATCATTGAATGTTTAATTATGCAAATATTACCTTTCCTACATTTAAATAGATGATTTTAACCCAAAAAAATGGATTGATATCATTCATATTTAAATTAAAAATTTTACATCAAAAAACCATAAATTAATTTTTATTGTTATTTTTAAACTTATATTTTAAATTTGTTCTTTAAAAAAAAAATCATTTTAGATTTGTTATGAACTTTTGGAGGGTTTGTGAAATTTTTAGGATTTTCTATAATTTTTATTATAATTTATTAGTTAAATATTAATATATTGAATTAAAATTTTCAAAAATTAATGTAAGTTAACTCTCCGTTAAGTCGATGGTGTTAATTGCGTATATTTTTAAAAGTTTATTTATTGCTAGGAATTGGTCCGCGTTACGCAGCGGTGATTTTTCTGTATTTTTGTGTTTTATTTTGTTTAAAAAAAAATATTAATATTGTAATGTAATACTTTAAAATGAATAGAAAGAGTTAATGAATATGAAATCATGTAATTTTTGCTTATTTGAAAAATATGAATAAAAGTTAAATACAAAATGTATGTAATGGATACATATGGTTGTTTTGCATTTTATCTTTCTTGTGTTCCACGACCAAGTTTATGTCATTGATCGGTTTACGTTTGCTTTCTTTGCCCTGCATCATTGTGTAATTAGTTTTAGGATCTCATAATATGTGTTTTATAATAAAAATATTTAGTTATACCTCGTTTTGCAACTTGAAGATTGTTGAATATCTCTTTGTAGACAACATTTTTTATCGTTGGCGTTGCTGTCTTTCTTGCTGATTCACTCCAAATATGTAGTCCTTTTTTAGAGGTGACTCTGGATAAATCAACATATAATTGTCCTTGACTGAAGACTGGTGTTGGCAGATAGATCCCTACATTTTGCAAGCTTTGTCCTTGACTTTTATTGATTGTCATAGCATAGCAAACTCTTAGTGGGAACTGCCTTCTTCTCATCTTGTATGGACAGTTTGTATTTGCAGTTGTCAAATTAATCCTTGGTATAAGGATTCTCTTGCCAACGTTTTTCCCTACCAAAATCTCTGCTCGAGCACTCTATCTCCCAACCGAGTAACCAGGAGTCTAGTACCATTACATAAATCCTTTTTCTGGTTTATGTTTTTCAAAAGTAAAACTGGTACGTGTTTTTTCAAAATAAGCTTATGATTTGATAACCCTGAACACTTGAGGTCGTTTAAGTACTCGGTTGTGTACAAAAGATTTACCCCATCCACATCGTCGTCTTCTTGATCAATTGTGTCTGCGCTTAGATATTCCCTCATTTCGCCACCGATTGTTTTGAGGAAAAACTCATTGATCTCGTCCACAGTTTCGTTCCTCGGAGTAAGGATGGCACACACTTTTAGATATTCCCGGTCTTGATATGAAGAACTTAGATTTAGGAATGTAGCTTGCAAGATTTCTTCTAAAGGGCTGTCTATACCGGGCAGAAGAAATGAATCGTCGATTTCTATTTTTTCGTCATCCAAACTGTCTTCTGTTTGAGAGCAATTTTTTTTAGCTTCACCATTGCCAACTTCCAATATCCATTTAGCAAAATCTTTTTCCTCTTGATGCACGCGCATCTTTTTTGATAAGATGCTTATGTTGCAGTGATCCCATACATAAGATCTATTCAGTGATGCTAGGACTGTATCTTGTCTTGTTCCTTGTGGGATGACCGGCAATACTTCTCGAAAATCTCCCCCTAACAAGACTGTTTTCCCTCCAAAGGGCTTTTCGGATGCAGTTGGATCAACAAAACTCATGATATCTTTGACTGTTCTATCCAATGCTTCAAACGTGTTTCGATGTGCCATTGGTGCCTCATCCCATATGATTAGAGCTGCTTCTTGGATAAGTTCTGCAAGCAATGTGTTTGGTTTGATGTCACACATTGACTCGTTATGCAGGTCTAACCGAAGTTTAAACCGCGAATGCGCTGTTCTACCACCTGGTAAAAGTGTTGCTGCTATACCCGACGTTGCAACTGGAAGGACTATTCGTTTCTGTGAGCGGAGCTTGGATATTAGTGTATTATAAATGTAAGTATTTCCAGTTCCTCATGGTCCGTAAATAAAGAATAGTTTCCTTTTCCATTGTCGACGGAATCCATGACTTCTTCATAAATGTCTAACTGATCAGAATTGAGTTTTGAGAACAAATCTAAATGTACCGCTTTCTCGTCTTCAATGCTGTAGTTCTTCTCCTAAAAAATCATCGAGTTTTTTACACTTTCAAGGATTTTTCTCTCCTGTAACAGCATGTCAGGGTAGTCTGATAATGACTTGTCACTTTCAATGAGAAGTTTTTGAAGCTCAATCAAAACATATTGCTGGATCTGTTCATCTTCAAGTTCAAGATCTGGGAAATCAAGTCTTCTACGTTGCATGTGTAGGATATCATTGCTAAGACTCCTCCAACAATGTTTCCATAACTTCAATGGATCTACTACTTCTCCATATATTAACACAACAACAAACAACTCTCGTAGTTTCCCTGAGGAAGTCCAATGTGAAAATTCATTCATTGCTTCATGCCATTCTTTATCTCCATCTAAGAGACCCATTGCATGACAAGCCTCTTTGTTGGTCTTGTATTTTACATCCCCAACTGTTCGAATTTCAACAAATTTCATACATCCCTTAGCATGGTTTAACAACATTCGTAGGTAATATTTGTCTCCAGCTGATGGATTGACGTTAACAATTCTCCCGATGCTTGCTGCTCTTTGACGTCTAGTCCAGTCTCCTTTTCAAGTGTACCATACATAATATCTTGGAAACTGAATAAACGTAAGGGTTCATGCGAACCGATCACGTTTATTTGTTTCCATCCACCTCAGTACATTGTATGCTGGGAAGTTGTTTTGTTCACAACGTTTTCCAAGTCCTCATTCTCATTAATGATCACACTTTGTTCTCCTTCCAGATCGAACATGAGCTTCTGTACATCTGGTTTCTGGTGGTGTATATCGAAAGTAAATATTCGCCATGCTGCTTTACATGCTGATAGATAACGACATTCTTGGTAGTTCTGAATCTCGTTAATTTCAACTTGCTCTGACGATGAACTTTCCTGTCTACTTCTGGTGTGTTGGAAGACAATGGTTGCTTTGTCAAATCCTTTGGTGATGTACTTGAAAAGATACTTGATAGCTTTTGAAGTGTTACACCACTCGATATTAATATGCGTTTTATACTTTTTAAGCAAAGGCATATTATGTGGGATTACGTAGCGGTTGTCTAGCCATGTTTCACCTTTTATAACAAACTTTTCCACATCATCGCGTCGTCTGTAAATAATATACCCTTCTTTATCAACTGATTTATTCTGAACGAATTGCCTTGGGTATTTTTTGGTCCACACCCCTTTTTCCATGCATGAGTTATTTGGCCGGTCCACTCCACAAAGACCATGCATCATATGCTTCTTAACTAACTCATATCCTTATGGATCTTCTTTCTCATCAGGTATCTCAGCTCTAATAATCTCATCGACATCAACAATGGATGGATCTCGGATTGCATCCTCTAGCCATATGATTATGTGCACGTGCGGTAGTCCCCTTTTTTGAAACTCGATGGTGTAAACAACTGTTAAAATTAAGAATGGTTAATGATTATTTTTAAAAACATGTTTCAACTATAATATTTAAAAGTTAAGTTAAGGGAATATACTTGCAAGTAAGCGGCCGAAAAACGTCCCTTCCTTCAAATCTATGACCATCTCCTCGAGCTTCATTTTGAAGACATGACTGCTTACATCAGGCCTTTCATTGGCTGAATCGTTTCCATAGGTTTGCAAGTGTACCTTGATTTCTTTCCATCCTGGATTTGCTGTTATAGTAATAAACAGATGTGGGTTTCCATATGTACGGCAGATCCCCATTGCGTCATGATAGTTTTCCACCATGTATTGTGGTCCTCCTGTAAACGATGAAGCTAGAATAATTCTTCTTCCTAATGATTTAGGATCAGTATCCCCTCTCCCAACAGCATCACATACGTTATTATAGAGGTCAGCTCTGAGTTTCTTTTGGTTCAGCCTGTGAAACTTTAAGCGTTCTTCTTCAATACAAGTGTACGCGTCAACGATAAACTGATGAAACAAACGTCCTCCTTTGATGATTGTTTTCCCTTCACGCAATCTCGTTTGAATTTGATATGTATAGTACTCTCGTATAGTGAAAAACTCCCGTGTGATTTGTGACTCATTTTCAGTAACATATGGAATTCGTAGATGGAAACCACTTTCTCCATAAGGGAATAACAATGGGTACTATAGAGCCATATAATGAGGATGTGAGTTTGAAATTCGCTGAAGCTACGATGTCTTGTACTGGATGATGATATCTCGTTCAGCGAATTTCCCGACAATTAAACCAGGAGTTTCATCTGATGAAGGAAAATCATGTTGTCTACCCTTCTCTCTTGCACCAACAAGACGTATGGTGAACTCTTCACATCTGCCGGACTCATACAAATCCCTAGCCTTTCTGAATTCGTAAGCCAACCAATTATGTTTGTCGATCATGTTAATCAAATCTTCAACAATTCTTTCTTGAAGTCTAGAAGAATTGCTATTCCTTGACATTGTCTTGATTCGATTATGCACTGCATTACTTGTATCTACAATGTATAACTGACCAAATTTAGGTGTTTTCCCTTCCGGCCGTAACAGGGATCCTAATCTATGATAGATTTGTCCTTATATTTGATATGTGTATGGCCCATATCTAAACTCAAGTGAGTGGTCAACGTTAGCTCCAATAGACGTGAAAGCTTGCAGAGAGTTGTAAACTTTTATGTTTTCTTTGAAGTGATGTTTCTCTAAAAGCTCATTTAGTTGATGTGGCGGTTCTCGTTTGGCAGAGAAACACTTCCTTTACCACAACATAATGAGTACATCCGAATTCCACCTCGTCTAATCTCACTGCTTTCTTTCTTCCAAACCAATGCACGACATTTGGGACACTCGACAAGATTATTTTCACATTCACGTCGCTTCTTTTCTTGTTTTCGATTTATTCTAAAACATGTCAAATACAATTTGGATTTGACCATTTTATAACATTTTGGAATGTTTATATATACTTAAGCAGCTCTTCCTTTTATGGAGAATATTTTTTTATAAAGATTAGACAATATTGAATTTTTATATTTTGTATTTATATATATATAATTCCATAGAACATATAGATAAATATGTTTAAAAGGTATGTGTTAAAATATATAATTGCTGCCTCTAAATTTCCCATTATTTTCCAATTTCTGAGTTGGGATATGAAAATTAATAGACCTTATAAGATGTTGTATTATGATGGCATATAATATTTTCTGTTTGAACAATCTTTTTTTTTTTTTGATGATTTTATAGCTATTGTATTATAAAAAGATCCAAATACTGCATATATGGATTATAATTATAAATAAATTAAAAAAAGAATTATGTATGATATTGTATGTGGTTTCGTATATATAATAAAAACCAGTGTAAATCCAATATGACTTACCTCTTTTCGGGATGAGCTGTGTATTGTGCGTAAGTCGTTTGGCCCGAAGAATTTGCATTCTTTTTTTGTGTAGCTTGTTTTGCCAAAGCTGAAGTGTTTAAATATATTAGACTTCTTTATCCTTTTACCTATAATGCACTAGCAATTTTCCTAATAACTACCACTCTATCTTCTTGACATCTGGACAAATCCATCGTGGCATGCTCTCAGTTTTTTGGGAATATTTTCTGTTTTTATATTTCCTTAAAATCCTTTTACCAACTAAAGCTCGAATTTTTTTTTTCCAGTCCGTTTTTCAGCTTTATTCTAGCTGTCTTTTAAAAAAAAAAAAATCAGAAAGATTTTTCTCCAGCACGAACACACGATCCCAATCTCTCCTAAATCTCTCCACGATCATCTCCAATATTCTCTACCCCAGCGATGAACTCAAACCATTTTATCTTTCCCAGAATTCTTGATTGTAATTGTTTTCTCTCTTCTCCAGAAACACAAATCGAGAGACTCCATTCCCTTTCAAAATTGTATGTTATTTCTCAACCCTAAATATTTCCCTCTTTTAATCTGTTTCATTATCACGGTCAGTATATAAGATTTGTTCATATTATCTATATGTTGCTTTTGCAGGTTCAAACAAAATGCCTATTGATTGTAAATCTATTTCCGAGCTAACTCAGGCGAATGGTGTTTGCAAAATCAAAGTTTGTATCGTTCGTCAATGGGGTTTTTCCAAAAAAAGATAAACCTGAAGAATTTGCTTCAATGGATCTTCTTCTTCTCCATTCAAAGGTACCAAATTTCTTAATTCTTCTTCTATCACTGTTTTACCAGTGATATCAACTGATTTTTTACTCTTTAACCTTTACTCCATTTGAAAGACTATATATCACACCACAAATGTATATGTCTACCTCTTCACGGGAGTGTTACAAGTTCGATTGTTTAACATTTGGATATTACATTCATGAAAAATCTCTTTATTTTCTCTCATTTTCAAACAGGGAGATATGATTCAAGCTTCCATCAAACCAAATTTAATGCAAAGATTCAAGGATGAGATAAAAGAGGACCGTTGATGTGTGCTAATGAACTTCGATTTAGGCCTGAATGTTGGGACAATTCCGAAGCTGTTCACATCCATACAAGATCACTTTCATATTTTACACAGTCATCAAACCGTGTGAGGGCCTAATACAGATTTTCGGTTCAACTTCTGTCCCTTTCCTGAGATAGTTGCAAAGAAAAACGATGGGAGCGTTTTCGTTGGTCAGTTACTATCTCTTTTTTACCTTTCTCTTATATTTATAAACACTTTGGTCATCGGTATTTGTTCAACTTTTGTTTCAGACATTATTGGTGAGGTGGTTTCAATGAATGAAATTAAAGAAGTCTCTACTGCCGATGGTAAAACAAAGATTCTCAATCTCCAGCTTAAGGATCTTGGGTGAGTTATATAAACTATTAAAATGCATCCTAATAATTGATTATGAATTCTTAATTGTAGTTCCTTTGTTGACACTCAGGGATGCAAGTAAAAGTGAGTTGTTCCATTGCAAGAAAGTCCTTTTACTAAAATCTAACATAATGGCCAAGCTGATGATATAATTTAGACGAACCTGTCTAACCAGAACATCCTTATCTTCACAATTGATGTATTCTCCGACCAGTTCTCCAGTTGTAAAAATGTTTCCATGCATGTATTTCCTGCCAATCCCCTGTGCGTACTGGGTGTTTCCCCCTGAAACATCTTTGAGACAAATGGAATTCAAAAATGTCATTGATGTTAATATTCTTTTGAACAATATGTAACAGTGTTGTAATATGTACTCACCCCATACTCCTGACATTCACTCTCCATGAAGATTCCCTGTTTAAATAATTGGATGATTAGTCCACAATTAACTCACAATTAGACTGATAAAGTTTGGAATCAGGCTGATAATCCCTGTTTTTATATCTAAATCAGTAAAGTAATTATTCAACTTGGATGAACACAAAATCAATAACATCTACTAACCTGATTGTTTTACAATCGCTTCGTTCAAGACTTTATAACTAAATAAGACAGGAGCTTTGAGTCAACCCGAGTTGTTGTGCAAATCGTTGCTGAATGTATTTTCAAAGTATTTTCTGCAATCATAGAAGTAAATAGTTATATCATTTCCCACTTGACTTGGAGAGTAATTATGTTTCCCTAACCACATCTAATATAACCTAACAAAAGCAGAGAAAAGAAAGTGAACAGAGTTCCATACTTTTGTAATTAGGAAAACTGCAGAACATTTTCTTTTCACTGCAAGGATCTGGTAGATATTTTTTGTTATTATGTAACAACATCTCCCTGCAAAACAAGAATTTGTCTATTACGAAATTTAATGTAAGTATTATACCACCAAGGCACAAGAAGTAGACTCATGTACATATTTTTTGAAGAAGACTCATGTACATATTTATATAGATATATATGTATATATATTTAAACACACCATAGAAAGTACATTACAAACCGTCATCACTTACAGAGTCTACATTCCCATACATTTCTGAACTGAGAAACAAAGTCGCTTAGCTGTGTCCATATTCCAACAACAATACTTTATGAACTTACAGATGATGCACAACATGGATACAATCATGTCTATTATACTAAACATCGACATTATTAACTTAAAACAAAATATTGTTCTGTTTCGATCAATGTTAACTGGAAGGTAAGTGTTGACCAATACAACATTTAAATTATTGTAATCTGAAATTCATGTCACGACCACCACCCACCAACAACAAACCAACCATAGGACTTCATAAACAAATGAGACGAGTTCTAATATAGAGAGCGATGACACTTACATTATTTGGATTTATTTAATATACATTTATTTTTCTTTAATCTGTTTATTAAACTGAACATTCATTTCAAGATGCAAAATTTTAAAACTCAAAAATTAGTCCGTGCAAACGCACGGGCCGATCACTAGTATAAATATATATACATATATAAATTTGTTTGATTCGAGTTTTTTACTTAAAATATTAGATGATCTTATAACTAAAATACTGATTTTTAGTAATCGTAATCAGTTTTATGTTACAAGCGTTGAAATCGAATGGCAATTGCATATGAATCAATTGTATTTTAAATCGTATGGAATTATATAGGGAGATTTGTCAAAAAGGGATGAAAAAAAAAGATTATTGTCCCTTTACACTTTTTCATATTTTACCATATTTTGACATGATTACCCTTATAATTATTTTTAAAAATTCACATTTCAAATTATTTTTAATCCCAAAAATACAGATAAATCGCTAAAATAAAAATACACCAATCCGGATTTTTTTAAAAAAATTTCCTGCTATTTTCGAATTTTAATTTTTTTTTTATTATTCGTTCTAAAATAATAGAATGTGAATTCTACCTCGTAGAATACGTTTTCTATCATTTCCACTAATATCCAAAAAAATAGAATATAAAATCTACCACTTGCACTATGATCTACCTTTTGTAGATTGTAAACTCTACGGTTTTAACTGCATTCTAAAAATATGGAATATGAATTCTACGCTTTTCACTATATTCTAAAAATTGAAACATTTTGTGGAATATGATTTCTACGCTTTTCACTATATTCTAAAAATTGAATCAATTTGTAGAATTCGTAATCTAAAGTTTTAACTTTATTCTAAAATTCCGTAGAATTTACATTCTACCAACTACTCATTATTCTAAATTTCGTGGAACATACAATCCACAGTTCTCTCTTTCTTCTATATTTTGTAGAATGTACATTCCACGAAATCTGTTAAAAATTGGAGAAAATTTAGGAATAAAATATATGACAATCTTTATTTTTTATCTTGTATATTTCGAAAATTATAATTTTTTTTTCAATAAATTATTTGAGCTTCTTACCTCTCTTCCATACGTTGTGAAGGTTTAGTTTTATTATTAGTTTATTTAATTTATATACAGGTGCTCATGCATACATATAAGACATTTACAACATCTTGACAGTGCACAAGTCAAGGTATGGATGAGTTACTTAATAGCTTGTTTTTTGTTAGGATCCAGCTACTAGTACATCTCGAGCTGTAAGATTGCAGATTTGTACATCTTTCATAAGAATTGCCAAAGCTGCAGAAAAAAGTGTTCTCCCTCACATGAAGGTAGCTTTCATCTGTCACTAATTTCCTTTAGGAACTCAGATAAGTGAACACAGAAAAATTGTTTTTAGAATTTGTGATCTGATAAGCTCGTGCAGTGTTATATATGGATATACCACATCACAATTTTTCTTATTGGAGACCACACGAAGACAAAATTCTCTGATTTGGTTCTAGAATTTTAGTCAGAGGTGTCTGGTTAGTGTATCTGGTTACAATTAAAGCAACATGGCACCTGCTGTTGGTTGGTCTGAATCATCATTCATTAATTTCTTTTCCTTGCTTGTTGGAAGTTGGAACATTTTGGTTAGCTAGAAACTGATTAATATACTCTCTGGAAGCTCAGGTACATGATTTTTGGCATTGTCTGTCCCTTCTATTTGAAAGATAGTTTTATCTGCATCTTTGACCAAAAATTCATGTCAACCGTCATATTTACATTCATAATTTTGCATGAAACTCTTGCAATGAGAATCTGAGAGGGTTCCCAGCAAACGTAAACCAGTGCTCATGACGTCTTGACGTCGAGAGTTGGTTACACATGAACCTATGCATCAATCTTCCCGAAAAGCCTAGGCAATTCCTATGTATTGCCATAATATCAGTAAACACCTTGTCTTTTTTTTCACCTCTGCGTACTCTGACGGCATAGCAATCTCCAACGTAGACAGTAACGACATACAACATCTGTTGTTGATCTTTTCCACCTCGGGTTCGTTACCACTCCTAAAGAAACGCTTTGGAAGCTCTACCGCCATACCTATAACACAAAAACACACATAAAAGAATTAGAATTCTATTTGTTAACATAAACAAATAAAAATCAGAAATAAATGGGAGATCGTGCAATCATATACAAGCTAGAACAAAGGACACCCAAATAGAACACAAAACACCCATAAATAAATTAGAAAACTGTTTATGAAATGAAACAACATTAAAAAAATCAAAATGAGTATAAATAGTGGTTAAACACTATGTTTCAGACATAAAAAAACTCTCTGAAACCAAGGCTATCTAAGACAGTCATTGCCCATACAAGAGCAGCAGAGAGGTATAGGTCTAAATGGTTCATGTCGGATCTTGATTTCAATCTATAACACATCATAATATGATGGTTGCTGGTGCGTTATTGGGTATAAACTAACTGAGTAGCTATCTGAGATTTGATTGGTTTAACTATATATCATGTATAGTGCCAAGTCATTATGATGCCCAGAGAAATACTAACAAAAGATTAGTATTTAACCGTGCCAGTCGAGGCATGAACATTAGTATTTAACCGTAACATTACGAACAAAATACCCTTCACACCATTTAAAAATTTGAATCCTAAATAATTTTCGAGAAGGACGTACCTCCAGCATTGTAACATACATGTAGTTGTCTTTTTATTATCTACTACATCTCCATTTACAATAGTTTTTACTAATGATAATCCATTAGTATCAGCCTACTCTATCTCTACATGAACATCAATAGATTTGGCAAGATTATACCTATAAAGTAGAGCTTTTTGATCCTTATATTCACAAGTATAAAGGGGTAGCATTCAAAACTGTTACGGCACAAAAGAGAAAAAAGTAGGGGTCTAACCTCTTTGGTTATGAGCTTAGATTCTCGGTTTGTGTAGTGCCAAGCGATTCAATCTCACAAGCTTCTCAATCTCTTGCTTGTTCCTTCCTTGTAACTTCAAGAAGAGGTCAAACAACTATAAGAATACAAATCTATTACATAAACAGCAAAATAACAAAGGCTTTAGCAGCGAGTAAGATCGATCATAATTTCCCGAAACTAGCTAATCCAAGCATAAGATTGGTCAAAATTGACAATTTGAATCAGAATTAAGTAAACCAAAGCCAACCCATTATCAATTAATGGCTCATAGACTCAAAAGCCATCGTTGCACATAAAAAATTAAGACTTAGAAGAGATCGGTGAAGATACGAGAAGCAAAAAAGAGAGAAATTTTACCTTGCCCAGGTGCCAAATCTATGATAGCAGTTCGGGTTTTCTGTTCCACAGAAACACAAGCTCTTACGAAGCCTGAAGAGCTTTGTACTCGGTGAGATTTAGATGGAAAGGGAGAAGTGGTCGGACGGAAGCGAGAATCAGATAGCTCAGAGGAGAGATTCAGAGGCGGATTGCGGTTCCAGCGACGAATAAGGATACTATCATGCCGGAGACCGCCGGAGACCGCCGGAATGTCAGCTGTCGGACGGAGAGGAGAGACGAACATCGGAGAGATGAAGCTGGAAAATGACGGGGGACAAAAGGGGATTAGGGTTCTTTAGTTTTTTAATTCTTCATCTCTTTTTTTTTAACAAACGTATTAAAAAAAAACATAAGGATAAAAATGTATTTAAAAAAATTAAAATACTATAAGGACATTTATGAGTGTAGAAAGTCTTACTAGGACAACTTTTTTTTTTTTTAAGCCTTATTAGGCAAATTTCCCAATTATATATCGTTACCTTTAGGATCGTTTTGAATGATCATTGAATCTGCACAATTGTTAAATGTTTAAGATTATGATAATCAATTGAATCTCAAAAAATTCACAAATAGGAAAAGCTTACCAGGGATTTTTGTCTGCGACGGTTACATAATATGTTCATTCGTCTCGACCTTGCAGCTAAGTATACGTTTCTGTTCGTTATACCCATTTTGAGAATTTTGTAACAGAGTATTTTTTTCTCTGCAGTCTATATAAACTTGCATTATTTATAGATTAAATTCTTAGTCAATTAGTGATTGGAATATGACGATCTGGAACCGTAAATTGCTTTATCTTCTGTTAAAATAACTTGACCGGTTTGAAGGTGAAACAATCCCCAATGTTGTTCTACTTAAAATTAATTATTTGTGTAATTAACCTTAGTCATGCGTGTTCGATTATCAATTAATGGCGTAAAATGCTTCGGCTTCTGATATATTTTTGTTTGTGTTCTGAATCGTTGCAGGAAAGGATCATCTCAATGGCGGATTTACTAATCGAATTTTTACAGTGTTTGTTTTTTGATGACGATTGTTACAATTACCTTTTTGCCCTTCCGTTAAAAGGAATCGGAGCAAAAAACTTACCTTAATCGATTCGAACCTGCGAGGTCTAGGTAGAGATATATGTTCTAACCCATCATGCTATTTCAATTTCAATTGTCGCAAGCATAAAAATATATGTATACTTGGTTTCGTAAATACACAAATAAAAGTTCCCATTCTACTACTACCTTATTATTATCATGAATTTTGGATTCGAGGTTTTGGATTTCTTATACAAATATATAATTATATTGGATGAATATTTTTTTTTACACTTTTATTAATTCACTAGGACAGAACCCGCGCAAATGCGCGGATTTATTTTAATTTGCGAATATTCTAATTTTATTTTAGATTTAAAATTAATATGTTTTTATGTTTTTTATAAAATTGTCTTTTTGTTATCTTAATAATCAAATGAGAGAAAATGTACTAATATACATATTTTATTTTAATTTATGTTTTAAATAATATGATTTTTATTTTTGATTTATTATCAATCATTTTTTGCATCTTTTATAAAAATTTATTTTGTATGATTTTTGTGTGGATCATCTTTCTAATATTTTTAAACATCATTCTATAAATATTTTCTTGTATTACCATAACTTTTTATGCTTATCATTTTGTATATTTATTTTATTTTGTTCTTTTTTTCTATTTTTATCATATTTTATTTTTGCTAATTATAACCTCAATTATTTATTGAATATATATTTAATAATTTTTTAGTTATAAGTTTTTTTTTCAATCGTTCTAAACTATTTTAGTATAATATTCTAGTTTTGATCTCCTAATTTATTCTTTTTATTTATATTTACATTTAATTATTTTTTATTTGTGAAATGATTAAATCAAATAAAATAATTAATTTAAATATTATATAATATAAATTTTATATGTTTAAAATATTTAAAGATTAAATTTCGATTTCATTAATTTTATATTTACACAATAAGAAACTTCAGATGTGGTCACCTAAAACGTTAATAATGATTCAAAATGAATGTTCATAACTTCATATATGGTGGTTAGGTATGTATGTCCACTTCGTAACTAATTGCAGTCTTGTTGCTAGACGCGGATACAGAAGGTGAGAAGAAAAGTCTTTTGCATTTGGTTTTGAGTCTATTTTTGGTCAAACTAGAATCTCCAAATGACAAGGTCCATCTATTTACTTATTGCTAGAAAGTGATTGGACTTACAAAGCCTTCATGGAGTCTTGCAAAACTCTTTTTATGTAATAGATGTACTTTAGAACAATTAGCTTTAGATACTGGTAAACGCGTATAACCTTAAAGGTCTTAACGCCGATCATCTAAATATTATATAGTATTAATAATAAATAATAATATAATACACTCTTGTTCACAGTTCATACTATAAGCCATCAAATATAGTTGTTGCAATAGTGTTGGTTCTAGATCGAATGAACCAGACTTAGCATTATCAATACTAGAAGAGAATCCACGCGATTTATTATAATTTGCGAATATTTTAAATATTTAGATTTAAAATTAATATATTTTTAAATTTTTATAAAATTATCTTTTTATTATCTTAATAATCACATGAAAGAAAATGCATTAATATGCGTATTATATTTTATTTTATTTTTTAAATAATATAATTTTGTATTTTTGATTTATTATCAATCATTTGTTGCATTTTTTATAAATTTTTATTTTGTATGATTTTTGTGTGGATCATCCTTCTAATATTTCTACACATCATTTTATAAATATTTTCTTGTATTACCGTAAATTTTTATGCTTATCATTTTGTATATTTATTTCATTTTGTTCTTCCTTTCTCTGTTTTTATCATATTTTATTTTTACTAATTATAACTTCAATTATTTATTGAATATACATTTAATAGTTTTTTAGTTATGAGTTTTTTCAATCGTTCTAAATTATTTTAGTATAATATTCTAGTTTTGATCTCCTAATTTATTCTTTTATTTATATTTAAATTTAAGTATTTTCTTATTTGTGATATGATTAAATCAAATAAAATAACTAATTTAAATATTATATAATATAAAATTCATAGGTTTAAAATATTTTAAGATTAAATTTTTATTTTATTTATTTTATATTTATATTTCAATAGCTTTTAGTAATTTATTGAAATTAAATAGTTTTAAATCAAATAATTAATTATGATGATGTGTAAATTTTTATTTAAAATAGACCAATCAGAGAGAGGCTGACGTGTCAACGCAGGAGAGCCTCTCCTTTTCTCATTATATATAGGATTATGGAAAGAAATTTTGGTTCACGTATTAAATTGAAAATGAAAAACGTTTGTGCATTAAATTTATAATTATAGTTAAATTAGTGTATTAAAATATAATTTTTTTTCTTAGAATTGTCATATCCATTTCAAATAGAAAATAACAAATATTACTTCCATTATTTTTATTTTACTATAAGACCAAATTATGGGTTAAGCGTTTGGGTAAAAAAATCTGCTACACAAAAACTTTATTTTAATAATATTTATCATTTCAAAAAAAGTTAGCAAATAAATTGTCAAAATCGAATTGAGAAAATAATATTTTACAAAACATATAAGTTTTGCAATAGAATCTAATAATTTTTGACTAAACAATTTTATCAAATAATTTGGAAGTTTTTAATGAGATATATATAAGTTTTGCAATAAGAAGAAAACTTACAATATTTGTTTAGTAAGCCGTTGTCTTATTTATTTATATATATATATTTTTTTAAGGATATTCAATTTAAATAAAAGGAGAAAAACAAATGTTTTACTAGCCCATAGCTAGAAATAAATATCCCATAGTTAAATAAACCCCTAAGGAAACCCAGATTGTTGTATCCAATTTCTGGAAGGAGTGAATCTGCATCGATTCGCGATTGGAAGCCAGATGGATCAGAAGAACCTGCACTTGAAGAACAAGTGATCTCTATCTTCTTGGGAGTGATCGCAGAGAAGGCAGTTTGGGTCTGTTTGGAGTCCCCAACTGATTAATCGAGAACGGGTTGGGCATCTGTCCAAGTTGAACAGCCAGCCATGACACTATGTTTAGGGATGCTGCCGGAGTTCCAAACAGCTCGTTCCCAAGTAAAAAATTGATGATCATCACAGAGTAAGGTGTAGATTTGCCCGGTTCTAAAGATTTGAGCTGGTGAATTGAACGGATTCCACATATATGTGTCCTTCGATTCATTAATCACAAGAGTAGAGATATATACAAACAAGTTTAACTGGTTTTCTGACCTTGCTGCAGGCAATCTTCAGGAGTTGTTCCAGTAGAGGTCTCTGATGGTGGTGGAAGCGGAGATAGCCCGTTTAAAGGAGTGTTCATGCGCAAAGACAGTGTTCAAATTTCCTAACGGCGACCAGTTGTCGACCCAAAAACAGGTATCAGCTCTGTATCCAATAAGGACTTTAATCCAGTCGTATACCAAATGCCTCAGCCTAAGTAAATTATTTACAATCCACTGATGTTTTTGCTTCTCTTTGACTATCCAGAAATTGCTCAACCGATTTCCCAGGATCTCTTTTTTAAACCAGCCCACCCACAGTGATCCGCCACGGAAGAACAACAGCCAAATCAGTTTAACAGAAGCTGCCGTATTCCAGGTAAATAAATCTCTTAATCCCAATCCGCCTGCTAATTTTGGTTTAGTAATTGTAGACCAAGCAACTCTTGCCGTGAATCTTTGTTCTATTTGTCCGCTCCAGGGGTAGCTGTTGCAAAGTGAGTTGATTGTCTTGATTATTGATTTAGGAAGAATAAAATTAGAGCACCAGAAAGTTGTGATCCCGTTGATGACTGATTTGATTAGGAGAATCCTTCTCGCAAATGATAAAGCTCTAGCTGACCATGATGAAATCTTGCCTTTAATTGACTGGATAAGAGGTGCACAGTGCAGCCTAGTGAGTTTTTTTTTATGTTAACAGAACTCCTAAGTATCTGATGGGTAAGCATCCTTGGAGAGACCAGTAGAAGAGTTGTCAAATCGGACTCGTGTGTAGAAAGTCCACAAGGATAGAACACTGTTTTCTGAACACTTATCGCTAACCCTAACATAGCCTCGAAATCCCTTAGGACATGGAGAGTGTTTTGAACTGAGGACAAAGTTCCTTCCAAAAAAATCAGTAGATCATCGGCGAAACATAGGTGAGTGAGTTTAGATTCATGACAGTCCTTATGGTATCCAATCTTCCCCTCTTCAGTCGCATTGTTTAACATTTTTGATAAACAATTCATTGCCATCATAAAAAGGTAGGGAGATAATGGGCTCCCTGCCTAATTCCTCTCTTTCCTTAAACTCTTGAATTGATCCATTAAATCCCACCGAGTAGGACGGAATAGGTGAGTTGAAGGGCCCGTGAGGGCATGTTCTCCGAGTCATTTAAACCGCGAAGGTTCCAAAAAGAGGTTTTAGTATTCATTAGGAAGAAGTGGGAGCCGTCTTTGGAGAAGAGAGAGAGAGAGGCTCTGGTGACACAAAAGAGTGGTCGGACAGGTTGAGGGAAGGGAATTAGATCGAGAGAGGTGTTTGGCTGGCAAAAAAGGTGTTGTGGATGCCTGGGGAATGGAGGAGGGTGATTTAGATGGAGTTAACAAAGGGGGAGAAGAAATCACAGGAGGGCAGGTTTCCAAAAAAGCAGACTTGACTTGGGCTATTTGGGAGAGGGGAGAAAGAGGAAGAGGGGGAATAATGGCTTGGGAAGAGGACGGAGTTTTGGAACATGGAAAAGTCATGTCTAATTTACCAGAATCGAATTGATCAGAAAAAACCACTTAGATTTCATGACTAATAGGATTATGTATTCCTTTACTATGTTGTTCAGCTTTCCTGACCTAAACTTGCGAGATTTGAAGGCAATTTCTCATTATATGCCCAACCTCCTTACAATGAGAACATATAGGTGGCAGCCATGGGTATTCAACCTTTAGCTCTCGTAATGATACATCATCCCTGATGATTTCAATCGAGTCTGGCAGGGGGGAAGTAACATCAGTTACAACTTTGATGTGTGCCTCAGTGACGATAGTGAGATTTTTTATAAAATCATCCACTTTCTTAGGGTCTCTCAGAGCACTTCTGACTCTGCTCCAGCCTTCCGTCGTTATTAAATCAAAGGGACGTTCTTGAAGTGAGCCCACAAAGGGATTGATGTGACAACACTCGTATCCGCTTTTGATTGAGAATTCCATTCATAAATTCTGAACATAGAAGAGCCAACATACCAAACTCCTTTTTTCAACAATCTTAGTACGAATAAACTCGTTGGGTACTCTCACAAGCATCGATCTTTGAATCGGGTTAAAGTGGATTTCAAGCTTTCCACCTTTTTCCACATGTTATTCAATACATTCGGAATTTGAGAGTAAGGTGGTGCCTTCCTAAGGAAATAAGCAACTAGGAATTAATCCTTTGTGCTCTGCCGCTCCACCCTCATAAACCGCATCCGGGATACTAATTCTTCTCTTGCCATTTTCTGTTGTAGCATTAGACTCTATCTTATGCAATGCCTTATTTTGTGATTTTCTTAACTTCTCACCAATGACAGGTTTTCAAGAGTAGAACAAGACTCGTGAGATTTATGGATGCCAGTGGCTGAGGAACTAGAAGCAACCAATGGAGGGTTTGAGATGATCGTTGAGTAATCGAAGAGTTTGAGTTCACAGCAAGGGGATTTAGGGGAAGTGATGAGCTCGACAGCAGAGAAGTGGGAAGAGTTGGACAAGAACTTGTCATGGCATGAAGGCTTTGGGAACAAGGGGAAGAGGAGGTGCAGGACGTGGTAAGGGAATTGACAATGCTCGATAATAAGGTAGAGGAATGAAGAAGAGAGGATGAATTGGTAAAAGTAGGGTTGCACTATTCATCAACAGTAGTGTTAGGGATTTAAATCTCCACATTGGGCAGATTTAGTGAATTTTGATGAGTAGAAGGCTTCGAAAGCACTGTCTTGGAAAGCATAATAGACCGCAAAGGACCAATTGAAGAGTGAGCAAGATGAGTTGAGCCAGAAGGAAGATGGGGTGAGAGGGGAAAGAGGAGGAAAGGAGGCAAGATAAGTGGGGGAGGGAGGGTCAGGAGGAAGGGGAGGAGGGACAGAGGGGTACGGAAGGTGAGGAGACCGCCCAGCCGTGGTGACAATTTTGGAGACAAACTAGAGTCTAGCAAAGGGAATCAGGGGTTCACAGATTCCATAACTTTAAAAGTTTTTATTTATTTATAGTTTTTGATCTTTCAGTTTTTCTTTGTTATATCTCTTTATATCTTAAATTAAAATTAGTATAAAATTTTAATATTTTACCAAAAAAAAAAATAATGAGATTATTAGTTTGGCAGCCCTTATGAGGCTTTATCGAATCGAGTTTGGATATTCTTTTGATAATTTTAACTGACATGCCTTATTTTTTTGAGCAATTTTTTTCTAGTTAAAGCAGTAGATTTATATATTCTATTTTTAGAAGAGCAACGTGGAGAAACCGAGCTTACTGGTGACGCATTCATGTGCGATTAGTTAAATAATAACTTCGGATTCCCTATGTGATCTATTTTAGGGCACCTCACCATGTCCACAAGTTATAACACACGGTTTGACGCACTCCACTAACATTTTATGACTAATGCCATTAGTGTCTCCTGCATTATTGAATTTCAAATTAATTGATGCATTTTCTAATTCTTTGAATTCTGTTTTGTTCATTTATATTTATGAAACTTGTATTCTAAAATTCCACGACCCAATTGTGCATTAAATGGGAAGCGGCTCCTGCCGGTGACAATAACATCTCTAGTCTTGACTGCCATCGACATGGCCAAAATACAGTTATGTTCAATATAAAGAAAAAAACAATATGTTGATGCAAAAGAAAGGTCATGCTTCTTCCACGTATTTTTTTGTACATCAGTTAGATCTGGTCATTCGGATCTTCTAATCGGGTTCGAATCAAATTTTTACAAATATTAAAATGTATGAATTAAATATCTAGACCCAACTATTTGCATATCAAAATCGGATCAGGTCCGCTCAAATTCGAATCAGGTCTACTCAAATCTGAATCGGGTCAATTTGAATCTGAATCCGTTCATGTCTAACAATAATATATATATATATATATATATATATATATATCTGTAAAACCATGTCTTTCGGTTACCCCTCGGCTCAGATATGTATAAATATCTTGAAGTTTTACGCGAAAATATTTTAAATACGCAAAAATTATAAAATATCCAAAAATTTATAAAATATCAGAAAAAGTTTGAAAAATATTTGAAAATTACAAATTCTACAAATCTTTTGAATTCTATCAAATTATACGAGTCATATCAAGTTTTATTGTATCTTATTGAGTTAATTACTAATATATTTTATTGGGTACTTAGCATATGTTAACATGTTCTGTCGTATACTCGAACGTGTTTCGGGTAAAATTCAAATCCGACCCAAACTGAATTTTTCAGGTTAGTTTCTGATCGAATCCTCAAATCCAAATAAAAATACCCAGATCTAATACATCCCATTATCCATTATTTTTATACTATGACAAAAAAAATTCAGGAAACTGGAACAAATTTAAAATATATACAAAAATTAAAAAACAATTTTAATTGATTTTAATTAAAAATCATATATTTTAATCTAATATCAAAATTAATATTTAATCCTATTTAGAATTAATTTAACCCAAAATTAATTATATCGATCATTCTTTAATATTCTTAGATTAATGGCAAAACATAATTATTTGAAAAGTATAAAAACATAAAATCGTATTATCAAAAGTTGTAAGAAATTTTAAATAATATGTAAGAAATATATGTCAACCTATTTACTGTTAATTTTTTTTGAATTTAAATCTCATATAACTTAATAGATATATCAACTCTTAATTCATAGATTTAATCTTCATCATAATGTAGATAATATTTTGCAGTGACTACCGTGAAACGTTTTTAGATTTATCATTACTCCACATTAAATATAAACATGTTTAAAATTACATGATTGCTCAAAATATGATTTCTACAACAAAATCATCTATATTATTCGATTAATGTTTTTGATTAAAGAATTTGTTTCGAATATATTTGTATGAAAAATATTCCATCCAAAGTTTACTCTATTGCAAATGTGACATCAGACAATTGGTATATATTAGAAATCATTAATTCCAAATATAAAATCAATTGATATTGAGCACATTAGTTCATATCACTTATGTACTACTTTAGATTCCAGCACACCTCTAGTGTAAAATTTATAGCACATTCCTTTCATATGATCTCTTTTGTCTTATCAAAATTTTACTCTAAAATCACAATAAACATTTATAGACAAATTCATGAGCCAGAATAAAGATTTATGATTTTAATACCACGGTAGGAATTATGTGATTTTAATTGTTTGGTTCATATCATTTATATATGATTCTAGATTCCATTAGTATTCAACCACATAAACAGGTTTCCACAAATGAAACTAATAAAATTAATATTTTATTAATTATATCCAATTATTTTTAGCAAAATAATATTTTATAAGATAATTATATATCATAATCTCAAAGTTATTAGTTTATAGAAATTTTAAAGTATTTTGTCGACCAATAAAATTGGTGGCAAATATATCTATTACTCCGTCGATCGTATATTCTCCTAACAAAAAGTAAAAGTATATATCAATCTGAAGAAAAAGTTATTACTGTTATTATTATCGTTGAGATAGTATGTCAGAGAATTCTTGGTTCCTTGGTTCGTTGGTATCCGGCCTGTCTATGATGCTATTTCCTGCTGCTGGTTGTCTCAGCCATCCCATCCCTCCCCATCTTCCTGACCCGCCTGAACCTCAAACACCATCCTACCTCTCCCCCCCCCCCCTTCCTTTCTCCTTCGTTAGCTTCATCCTCCAAATTGGGTTAATCTATGATGTCTCCAAATTCTTTCCCAATATTGTCTCCTCACTCTCTAGCACTACCATGTACTCATATTTGTTGGAATGGCATCGGCTAGCTCCTCTTCACCCTCTCTACTTCCACCAATTCTCCCTACTTCTTCCACTCTCCAAAAGTCACCACAGATTATTCCTAGCCATGACCATATGAATAAAACTTGTCCTCCTCCTCATGTTCACCCGACCATTGCACCAAAGTTCGTCTCTAATAACATGTCACTAGTTGAAAGCTCAGAAAATCTCAGAACAAGACTCTATAGAAAGTTGACTCTTATACTATTTCAAAGACTGGAAAAAGAATAATATTTGTACTTGTTGATGAGGTCTTTGAGGGAGGTGCTACATAACATAATGATTTCAAAGTTGGATATTTTCTTGGTAAAGCGCCCTCATACTCACAAATCCAAAGTGTCCTCAACCATATGTGGGGTAAGAGCAATCGATTGAAGATTCATTTCAACCCTGTAAATCGATCTATGTTGGTTAGAATTCGAAATGAGTTCCTAAGGTCTAAGATTTTGGAAAAAGGGATTTGGTATGTTGGTACCTCGATGTTCTGCATATATGAATGAAGCTCTCATCGAAAGGAAGATAATTCTCCTTTATCTTCCACCCCACTTTAGGCTCATTTCAAAAAAATTCCATTCGACCTCATGATCACAGAAGGTTGGAGCAGAATTGAAAGCGCTCTTGGAAATCCTAAGGAGGTTGATGATTTTACTTGAAACTTAACAATATTAACTGAGGCCCACATCAAGGTCATTGTTGATGTAACCAACCCATTGCCAAATTCAATGGAGCTTATTAGAGATGATGGTTCTATTCGTTTATTATCTGTGTACTATCCGTGGCTTCCTACGACTTGCTCCCACTACCATGAAATTGGTCACCTTGCAAAACAATGCCTCTAATTTCGCAAGTTTGGGTCCCTAAAGAGGATGTCACTTAGGTAGTTGACCTCACTTCTCCCACTGCTCAAGACTTGGCTATGAAGGGTACCACGCTATCCCTTCCTCCTTCTGAGGCTTTACCACTCTTAACCAAATCCAAATCTTCCCCTGAACTCCTATCTCCCCAAAGTCAAATAATTCAAGTTCAGAACCAATTCCTAAAATCCAACCCACCCATTATTCCTCTATCTTCCCCATCTTCTTACCATGTTTTGACCCATCCTTCACCCTCACCAAACAATTCTTCGCCCTCACATGAGCCTTCCCAAAAGCCTTCCTTAAACCAAAAAACATCTAGAATCATATTTCTTCTTCCTCCTCAAAAATTACCCCACCTAAAGACCATTTTGTTTCTCCTAAGCTACCTCCTTCTCCAAGAGATGCTCAAACAACCCCTCAATGAGTGTCAAAACATGTTTTTGGAACATTTGGGGTTTAAATGAACCCGAGATTTATAAGCCTTTTTCTTTTTGGTTAAATTTACATAAACTACTTTTTGGAGCCCTTTTGGAATCTCACATAAAACTGCCTAACATATTTTTCACTATGACTAATGTATGCCCTGGATGGAGTTATTTATCAAATCATTCCAAAGATAAAAATGGTCGAATAATACTAATTTGGAAGCCTCAAGTTTTAGTACATGTTCTGCACCTAACAAGGCAATCTGTTACCTGGTCGATCAACTACATGGTCCTATTGCACTTATACCGCGGTCTATGCCTCAAATCGAGCAGAAGAGAGAACTGACCTTTTATATTGAGTTGATCAATATTCAGAACTTCCTTCAACTCGACTCGTCTTTCTAGATAGTTGCAGGTAATTTCAACAAAATCATCCATCCTGCAGAGGATTCTCAGCCTTTGGTGAATTGCTTAAATGCGTCTATGATTGAGATGCGATATTTTCTCCACTAGCTAGATCTTTCAGACCTCTGTTTTCAAGGTCATGCCTTCACCTGGACTAATAACCAACATGCATCACCAATAGCAATGAAGTTAGACATGTTACTTATAAACTCTCATTGGGTGACTTCTAATCTCCTAATGTCATGACTTACTCGGCCTTAAATCTCCCATCCCTCAACATGGTTCTTGGCCTTTCAAATTTCTTAATTTCTTAACTAAACACCAAGACTTCCACCTCACACTTGAGACAGCACGGATACAGGCTAGACTTCCGGCCACTGATCTAAGATCGTTATGTTTTAAACCAAGGACTATAAAGGGGTCACTAAAAAACTGAATCGTTATTTTTTAAACCAAGGACTATAAAGGGTCACTAAACAAGATCGTTCTGAAAAAGAAAGGTGAGTTTGCATCACCTGAAACAATAAGAAAAATTTGGTTAAAAGTGAATCCAAGAAAAACACCAGGTCCTGATGGGTTTTCTTTTGGATTTTGCGGCATGGTATATTGTTGAAAAAGAGGTGTCTCAAACGATAGCGAGATTCTTCACCTCTAGTTTTCTTCCTACTAGCACTAACTCAACAATTCTAGCTCTCGTCCCTAAGAAACATGGTGCTTCTGCTATCATTGACTACATGCCAATCTCGTGTTGTAACTCAATCTACAGAACGATTTCAAATATTTTGGTCTCCAAGCTGAAGAATATTCTTCCAGAGCTAATTCTTCCTAATCAAATAGTTTTTGTTCAAGGAAGGCTTCTGATTGAAAATACTATTCTAGTAGTTGACATTATAAACGGCTACCACAAGGATAATGGCCTTAAGAGAATAGCTATTTAGGTGGACATAGCTAAGACCATCGATACAGTCAGATGGGAGTTTATAATGAGCATTATTGAGGGACTAAACATTCATGACTCCTAGCTAAGGTGGATTTATGCCTGCATATCGACACCAACTTACTTTGTAGGCTTCAATGGTGCGGTTCAATGTTACTTCAAAGGGAAAAGAGAATAAGGCAGGGTGATCCCTTATCACCCTACCTATTTATCTTAGCTATGAATTGCCTATCACTAATGTTAAATAAAGGAGCGGAGGAGAGTCAATTCGGTTACCATAAGGACTGTGAAAAAGAAAAAATCACCCATTTTTGTTTGCTGATGATTTGCTAATCTTTATAGAAGGATCTCTGCGGTATGTTCAAAACACTGGCTATTCTGAAAGAGTTTGAGCTTCTATCTGGTCTTTCGATGAGTGTTCAGAAAACTTCCTTATTTTTGTGTGGCATGTCAGTACAAGAAGCATATTTAATTTCCTCATCAACAAGTCTTACAGAAGGATCACTTCCTATTCGGTATATATAGGAGTTCCACCACTACAATAAAACATCGTTTTTACGACTGCACTTTTAATCGCAGAATAGTCGTTTATCGGGGTTTTACAATAAACATACGACTAAATATGGTAGTCGTCAATCCACAGTCGCTAAATCTCATAGTCGTATTATTAGTCGGCGAGTTACGACTATTTATACGACCAACATAGGTAATCGTAAAATTGACTCAGCGTCGTCGGAAGATATAGGGACTAAACTATGACTACGGTAGCGAAAATTGTGCGACTATAGAGGGAGTCCAGATACTGTCGGAGAGATGTTGTCATCAAATAGTCGTTAACTCAGGTGACCATGGGACGATTAATATGCGACTATATTTTATAATCAGGAAGTAGTCGTATATATTAGCCACTATGGAGCGACTGCGTAACGACCATTTTAACTACTATCCCGCGACTAATCTGAATATCCATATACGATTATGGTAATGATCTCGCCACTATGTGGCGACTGTTATGTGATTGTGTAGTATAGTCACGAGTTAGTCGTAGACTAGGGTTACGTTTTGGCGACTGTTTATTGACTAATTTACCGATTATAAGACGACTAAATGGAGAATCCAAATATGATTATGGTAAACATCTTGCTATTAATTGTCGACTGTTAAACGACTATGCAACGTCTAAACGAAACATCCATATTTGATTATGGTATTGTCTGGCTGACTGCTATCTGACTGTCTAATATAGTCACAACATAGTCGTAAGAAATGGTGGCTACTTGGCGACGGTGTAATGAAATTATAACGATTATTAAGCTACTATATGGAAAATATAGATTTGGTTGCCAAATCATACACCAAAAAATTAACAAGTGCAAGAGACAGTGATAATTAACCTATGAATCAGATGGTGTTGTTGTTTTACTTTGAGCTTCTGTTAGTTACTCTTGGAGGGCAACAACGCTGAAAAGTGTATGGGCTGCTTGTGCTTGCGCATTAAAATATTAGTTGTCAGGCTTTCGACTCCATGAGGATTTACTCGTCCATCCTTCTCAGGCCTGTGACAATTATAGACAGTACAAGAAAACAATTAAATAAAGATCGTGAGATGACTTTATAAACATGGATTGTGAAAACAGCGACTTTACCTGAGGAAAGATGTTATAATCAACTAATGATATCTCACGTGGTCAGAGTTATTTGCAGTGCTTATGCAGTCCTTTGTGTGGCTAACCATGTCTTTCATGCGTCGTTGATAGATTTCCTCAACAAATGTTTCCGAAGAAAGTTATGAATGGTTTGGCACTTATCTTGTAAGCGCTTAGACACTCGAACTTAGCATAACAAATTAATGAGTTAAACAGAGATTGGTGTCTTCATTTGCGTACTAACTATAAGATTAACATCCTAACCACCAGACAATAACTCCTCAAACACTCATTAAAAAAAACAACCAACTTACCCAGACTGTGGAATATAGGAGTCGTTTACAACCTGTTGAACCAAAATTAATTGTAAACAATAATCAGAATCCGAGCCTATCCCATTTCAAAAGCAAAGCAAATCATAAGGAACCAAACCATATAGCTACTTGTACCTGTAGGCATCGATTCACGGGGTTTCGTGATTGAGATATTCGAGAAAGAATTTGAGAGAGTCGATAGGGTTTCGACCAAAGTTAGCTATGAAATGGAAAGCTTCAAATAAGATATTCGAAGAATCTCTTACCAGTTTGAGATGGGTGGGCGTAGAAGAGAATTTGTGGAGAGATTAGAGAGATGATTCAGGGAGAGAGATGATTTGTTGAGAGATTAGAGAGATTATTCGATTGAGATATCTGAAAAAGGGAAGAACAAAAGAAAATCAGGGTTTGACGTATTTGATGATTTCTCGGCACTCTGTTGAAAATTGTTGGGTATAGGCGGGTAATTGAAATGTTTTGGGCTATAATTTTTGGGTTTAGGTTTCCTGGATTTTTTTGGCAAATATTTTGAATTTTTGCCCACTAGTTGACGTAACGTGTCTGTAATATAATCCTTTTTATTAACTCTGTTTTAAAAATTTAACTAATATATTTTACTTTATTAAAATCAGAACAAGTTTGCTCACAGTATACAGAACGATTGAATACATGTTTTATGAAAGAAAATTTGTGTTTTAAATTCTTTGAAATAGTTTTTCAATTTTGGTAACACACAAATTAAAAATAGTACACAGCTAGATTTAAGAAATAGTTTCGGACTAGAATGTTAAAGCACATACGAAACTTATATTTTAAGTGTTTAGGGTTTACGGTTTCTTTTGGAGTGAACAAAACCCTATACCTTAAAAGGAACCGTAAAGCCTCATTATGTTGTTTCATTGTAGGACATCTCAAACCCACCCGTAAAACTCAGATTTTTTAGGTTTTGAATATTGAAACCTCAAATTTGAAGCTTAGGAAACAAACAAATTACACTTAAATTCACAACTAAAATTATTCAACAAACGTATTCTCGTGATACTCTCAAATATGATCAATCAATGCATTTCGAAGTGAGAAATGTGCTTCTTTATTTTTTATCTCAAAACTGATATATATATAATCTAAGTAAAAAAAAAAAATTAATGGTCAAAACTAATGAAATATTTAAATTAGAGAGACTGGCTTATGATACTGTGAATCTTTCTAGATATATGTGATTTTTATTTGAGTATATACGAACCTATTATGTTAAGGAAATTGAATAATATTGGTTTAGAGGAACATTGAATATTCTTCTTGTCTCTCATTTAATGTGTAAGCAATATGCACAACCTTACCAAATGAAACGTTCAAAACAAGATTGGAGGGTGGCAGCATCATAAACGTCTGGCCGAGACAGAGGAACTCTGCAAAAGCTTCAGGAGAACAAAAGCCAAAAACAGTGCACGGTTCTATGTCACGGTGGCTACATCAAAGCAAACGACAAAACCAGTACACGGTTCAAGGGCCAGGGGCTACACCAGAACAAAAGTCAAAACTAGTGTACGGTTGGTATAACTTTTAACCATGATATAACCAGGCATACCTAACCAGGATATTTAACCATGATTAATTGATTTGATTGGGGTCCCGAAGATATACACTCCACGTAACCATATGTCTCTCTCTCTCTCTGTTTTGAAGCGGCGCTCAAGGCACCCTATTAAAACACTCCGTTCTTGTAACCTTCTTTAATTCAAGTACTTTTTTGGTGAGGGGAAGTTATTTCGTCGTAATAATCATCTTCCTGATTAACCTTTCTCCCACTATCATTTTCTCCGAAACAGAACCAAAGCACAATGGTCCATTACAACTACATAGCAGAAACACAACCTAATAGAGCCGAAACCGGTTGACGCTTCAGATTAAAGATTTTCCGCATCTACCCATACTATGTGTTTGAAGATGGACCACATTGGAGTTTCATCTTGGCAGACCAGAGAGTAAGTGGAAATTATTTGACTGATTTCCAACACGCAAGACTGCACTGGTTCGGACTCTTTTATCTTTTTTGCATTCACTCATGTGCAGGGAGCCAAGATCGAAATGGTCATTTATCTAGGCAAAGTAAATAACTTCTCTGGACTAGAGAAACGAAGGCAAGTGGATCGAGATATTTGGAGTTAGGGTAGTGTAAGCGGATCCGGTTTCTGTCCAACAATGTCTTGCCACCGACTTGAAGTCATGGAAGACACTGAGATTGAACTTATCGACCCTTTGGACAACAAACACTACATCTAATTTGTTAGTTTCCTCTATATCTGCGACATAAAAACAGACAGAGACGATCCTATAGGTAAAAACTATTGAAAGTTTCTTTCTTTCCAATGTTTTTGAGACTATAATCGTGAATCTCTAAATAACAACAAATATCTTGACTAGACACCATGGGAGTTGTCTCGATCATCTGCCCCCTTGAAGTCAATCCCGATAACCCTGAAAGGAAAAGGAAAGTGTTCCACCTCAGAGACGGCCAGTAAGTGCATGTTTTTGGTAGTGTATCACTAAAAACAATGAGCAAAACAATTGATAAAAGTTTAAAATTTCAATAATAAGAACAATTGATCAGGATACTTCTGATTTCCTGCTCTTATTCGTAATAGGATAAATAAGTTAAAGTGTGTGGCTTGTGGAAAATAAGGGGTTGAATTCTTCTCTGAATACTTGAGGAATAAGGGTTTTGAAACGATCGTGGTGCTCAAGATGTGGAGGATTGTTCGGACTGGAAGTAACTGACGTTTAACATTTTCAATTGTTTATATATAATAATTTAGGATAGTTCGTTACAGGTCTTGTTTTTATAGGTGAACCTGATGAGACATGGGTTGAGACCGTGGAAGACTTATCGGACTACAGGTTCAATCCGCGAATCCAGGAGGTTCAAGATCTCAGGTTCCAGCTAGAGGCCGCTGAGACCGATGCTGCCGGAAGCAGTGATGTTGTCCCTATCTAAATCTCTTTAACAATTTAGTGTTTGTTACTTGAAAACCTTAACGTTTTATTATGCTTTTGGTTTTAATATGTTTATTGAACCGTATTAATTATGCTTTCATGTTTAATATTTCAATTTAATAACAATACTTAATTGATAGCCACATTTTAATAAGAATTAATAAATACTCCAAAGTAAGAATTATTCAGTGACTTTTAAGAGGCCTCTGCAAGTCAATAACTTTCCTTGACTAAGATTAAGAAATTGACTACTATTTGTAATCTTAATAAATAAGAACGAATACTAATACAATTGGAAATGTAAATTTCGATTATAAAATGATTAATATTAGACTGAGGGAATAATTAAATACATATACGAGTAATAATTATAGCATTTTTGAAAAGGAGAATTTAACAACCATAGATAAACAAGAGTAAAATTTTGGATTTATTTTTGGTTTCGTAATTGTATATTAAGAATTTTTTGGTTACATTTAAGACGCCTCTTCTTCCACCAATGAATGTGCTCAGCGTGACTGGAAGAACATGTCGCTTTAAATCAGGATTGGTTCGATAACCGTCCGTTCTTCCCCTGGGTAAATATATAGCCCCAGTTTTCATCATTCTTCCCCATCCTCACTTCTTTCCTCTCCTTCGCTTCTAAGTTCTAACAGAGCCTCTCTTCATCTTGTATCTTTTATCTTAAGTTCTTCGTTAAATATGCTGACATATTCTTATGTTTTCCTTTTGTTCGGTTATGTGTTGACCTCAAGAGGCATGCATGAACAACATTGGAACTAGTATTCTCCTCAAAATAAAGTCGCCTACGAGTCTTGCAAGGTCAAACGACCAAATGGTCTTTCGCCGGCAAACACTCAACGACGAGATGATTGTTTGAGATCGATTCCTTTGGGTTACTTAATTTTGAGGATAGTTCAGGTGTTGATTTCATAACAGTTCCTATCTCATCGATGGCCTTGCGGAAAGAAGACAACTCAATCGGCAGTCGAGATAGCTGTGCGGCTTCTCTTGTTTGATTGTTGACCGGTCAGCTCGACGGTCAGCGGATAACTGGAAGTGGACGTCACAAAAGGGATTCCTCAGTGCTGCTCAATATCTAACAGTGAATTCAGTCCACCAAGCTATAAACATAAAACCTCAGAAATTATAAGTTTCTGACCTTTTATATTTATAGATTGGTGGATTGAATTCAGTGTTAGATATTGAGCAGCAGCGATGAATCCCTTTTGTAACGTCCCTTTCTTGTTCTCCACGACCAAGTGGGATTAAAAAATCCAAATTGAAAAGAAAACTTGCTGATCAAACAAATGTGGTTATCAATACCTTAGAAGAAGGAAATAAGCAATTTTTGGAGCAATTAAAGAATACAAGTGCACAAAGACAACATCATTTGGAGGACCCAGAAGCGGCTTACCGGATTTTTAAGTTATGATTTTTAGTATGTTATAAGTATTTGTGTTGTTTATCTTAAATTTGAGTACTTTTCATGTTGTTTATTTTAAGTTTTGATATTTTGTATTTCAGTATTTTTAATAATTTAGCAATGGTTTTATAATAAGTAATTATTAAATTTATTATTTATTATAGATATAAATAAAAGATTTAAAAGTTAAAGGACCATTTTATAGAATTTACTCTAAAATAGAGTTTAGTTTAGAGAAAAGTGCGGGGTTGGAGATGCTCTTAATCTAATAACCTCTCTAGCACCCAAACATGAAATTTCTGTGTGTTTTTCAATAAGTAACCTGCAGTACAAATAAAGAAAATATAAAATATATAGTTTGGCGAATACAAATTCAAATAAATATATAGGTAAGAAAGAATTTTACACAGACATAAATTCCATCCGGCTTCGATATTCTTCTGGTCTTTTTGCAGAGAGCTCTTCTTCGGAGATTTCTGGATATTTTATGGACAAATATTCTTCGAATATACTTTAATTTGAATCAAAACTTATATGAGAAATCATATAGTATAGTTGAATATATTAAACCGAAAGATAAGACATGCCAATATATATACCTCTCTATTACTCGCGTAACCACGAAATGCATCATTCACCATATCCACATACCGATATTATACATTATTATGACCATTCGTATCAACATAACTTGTTGCTATATCCAAACTGATTTCTTCTCCATTCTTATACTAAACACAATAATCAGGCATAAGTCCGTAACTAAACAGATGACTCCAAATTCCCGGTTCTGTGGTTTCCGGTTTTTCGTTCTTGCAGAAACGACAAGGGCAGAAAAATTTACCGCCATTGCTCAGAGCTAAAGGCTGGTTTTTGGCAAGTTCCATAAATTGTGCCACCCCCGTTATGAAGGCTGTTGAGAAATTGTCTGTGACATCATCGAACCTATTATACATCCACTCCCGATAGTTGCTATAATTATTACCGCCTGCAGCCATGTAACTAGATCTCTAAATTCTATGTGTACAAATGAAAATGGACAAAGGGCTGAATTTCGACTATGTAGACATAATTGGCCTCTCCCATTAATTGTCATAAATGCATGTGTATGAAACGATTACACCTACCACTAACTGGTAAAATATAACCAAACTCTCATATTAATTTTTGCTAAATTTAAAAATGATATACTAACCATTAAAATTTGTATGCCTGCCGAATTATAAATTTTTAATGTTTTGGAAATTCCGTGCATCGGCGCGGTACCTAAACCAAATGTCACGGTAAATTATCAATAACCGGTCGAAATGCCCTAACTATCATATATCCTCTCTAAAATTCAGACAGTCTCTCCCTTTCCACCGTCGAATACCTTAATCATCATAACCTCAGAATTTTGGCTCTCCTATTGCAGAGAAAACAGAGACGACAAGAGAAATGGATAAGGTAAAGGCAATAACCCCTTCGCGGCTTTGCCCCATTCATACTTTCTGATTTTGATTCTTCTCTTATATATTGAATCAATTTCTTTCGTTGATATGCTCCTGCCACCGCTTATGAAGCATGATATACTCTAGGTTCGAAGTTCGATATTGATGTTTACATCTTATTTAAATTACAATATGTATGTTTTTAGAAACATTGTACCATTGAGTTTGATGGAGCTTCAAAAGGAAACACTGGAAGAGCTGGTTCAGGAGCTGTTCTGCGTGATTCCGATGGAACTGTCATCTCCTCTTACCCTGAAGGATTAGGCAATACAACAAACAACGTTGCCGAATATAGAGGTTTGATTCGTGGTTTGGAGTCTACTTTAGAAAAAGGTTAAACACACGTGAGGGCCTATGGAGACTCTCAGCTTGTTGTTAAACAGGTCAGTTGCTTTATAGCTAATACATGTTTTCTCTCTTGAATCTTTAGCTTTAGACTTTATGATAACTATCATTAAACAGATGTGGTGTGAATGGCAACTCACAAGCCTAAAAATGGTTGAGCTGTATAATTAGGCAAAAGAGTTTACCAGTTAATTTAAGTCATTTGATATCGAGCATATTCCCAGGGTATTGCACATATCTTTTTTGTGTTTTTAACATTCGATTTGTAGATGCTTAAGATTTTCTGAGTTTGTCTAATTTTCATTTGCAGGAATACAACTATGAAGCTGATAGCCATGCAAACTACGGGGCCCATCTCCAAGGTGAGAAATGAATCTGCAATAATGAATTCAATTATATTTTACCGGAAAATTAGTCAAAGTTTGATGTTGTTTTCGATCTTCTGTGATGCGTATTCAGATGGCCAGACACAGGTGATTGCAGGCAGGAAGTACTACTGAATTAGAGATATTCGTGTTCTTCATGCTTAGAAGTTAGAAGAACATGAATCTATGCTTTTTTCTTCTGTTTTTTTTTCTTTTCTCATCAGAACATGTTCCCTCCTGAAGAACAAATCAATGTATTCCGTTAAGGAGGGAGGATTATGAACAATCAGTTTCTTATGGTAAATTTAACGCATAGCAATTAGAGGTTATGAAATAAAAGCATACATGGGTCATTCTCTTTAATAATGATTACAATATAACAATGGATGAGTTGAACAGTTTGATGGAACGGTATGAACTTTTTGGACTTGTCATATTGAACATCTTATGATCATATAAATTATTAACAACATCTAACATATTTCCCTCTTTAATTTCGTGTAGTTATCCTAGTCATCTTCCGACATGGTACTCAAACGAGCACCAGACTCTCGATAGCTTCTAACTCTCCTCCACTCTTATTCTATAACTATTAAGAACTTATGAATTTTTAATTTTTGATTCCTTAAAACCACTGTAAAGATTGCTAAGCGTTTGGTTTCTATTTTAAGGATTAATTAACTTCGATTTAAATTTTAGTTAATATATAATATTGCAACTTATACATGTTTATTAGAAGTTGGAAAAGAGCGATTATACACTTTACATATTGAAAATATAGATTAGCTTTGAAACATGTATACCTACCACAAACAGGTAAAATATAACCAAACTATCTCATATTGCTTTTGATGCGGGATAATTTTATATTCCTAATCAATTACCCAAATGCACATGCCATTGTAACATTTGAGATATCAATCCAAGGAGGCAAGAAGAGTAGCTAATCAAGAACACAAGATACTACTAAAGCTAAGCAAAATCTAGAAATTGTTTAAACTAACAACCTAAAGACAAATCAAAACAAGAAAGCAAACAAAGAAATAAAGAACAAAGCAAAACACTAAACAAGAAGACAAATAAGCTAAAACAAAGGTCTTAGGATGAGGCTATGGAGACTAGGTGATCTAGAGACAATTAATGATGCTTCAGTCAATCAAACATTGTTAAACAAGGCTAACGATCATAATTAAGCTAATCACATTCTCATGTTCATAACTCCTATGCTAATCATGAAATCATTCAATTCTCATTTGTGAATTACAAGACAAGCATGCATGAATATCCATCAAATACCTTTTAGAAAAGCTAATCCTTAGGCTAAGAACATTAATCATTAGACTAATCCAATATCTTGGCACTAATTCCTTTGTCCAATCCCTAATCAAGAACAAATTCCCATTTGTGATTAAGAGACAAACAAGCATTAATTTCAAGCTCTCATTACCAAAAATCACCTTAGACATCTAATCTCTTAGGCTAAGGTGTGAAAATCCTCTAAAGAGTTCATTCAAGCATTTCATCAAACACCTTGTGGGCATGGAAAAGCCTAACATGTAGATTCAACAATTTCTTGCAACCTAGCATAGATATCAACTAATTAGAGAAGGATCATGCATAAATAAGTCCTAAGCATCACTAATCATCACATAAACCAGCTAAATCAACCTCACCCACAAGACCCAAAAACTCTACTCCCTAATCATAAAAGAGATATGAGAAATCATAAATAAAAAGAGAGATTAAGAGAAACAAGATAAGTACTTAATTAACACTCAAAATCCAAAATTTACAAACCCAAAATCATAAACAAAAACTTAAGATAAAGCAAAACTAAGGCTTAGGTAGCTTAGGGTTCTAAAGACCTTTAAATGAGTATTCATACAAGGGATCCTCGCAAGGGCAAAATTGTAAATAAGAGAAAATTGGGGCTGCTTCGAGAGGCACAATACCGGACCGGTTTGGTCGGTATGGCTATATGGAGCGTGACTGGTCGGTATGGGCAGTAGGTATTTCTTCATGTGGAAATGCAAATCTGATGAGTGAGGCGATACCGGGTGCGTCTGGTCCATATGGGCAGTCGGTATTTCTTTATGCCAAAATGTAGCAGCTTTGGCGAGTCCTCATACCAGTTGGTCGGTCCGTCCTGTATCACGACTCCATATCCTTCTCTGTGAAAATGTGAAACTTGGCGAATGTGGCGTACCAGGTGCATTTGCTCCATATGGCGAGTCCGTATTACGTCAATTTATGCAAGCCAAGCTCCCAACTCCAAAGTCTTCATCCTTCAAGCTTCCAAATACCTATAAGATGCAAGAAACACTCCAAACATAACCAAAAACAATGCAAATCCTAGTCTAACTTCCTAGACTTCTAGATGCAATAAAAGACAAGAGATAGCTAAGAAATGAATGCAAAAAGAAACCAAAACATGAACTAAATGTATTCCTAAATGCATCAAAATGCAACAATATCAATTCCCTCAAACTTGAACCTTGCTTGTCCACAAGCAAGCATCAAACACTCAAAAAAAGTTAGGGAGAAAGTTTTAAAAGTGGGAGCTCATATCCAAAAATAAAACCAAGATCAATAAGTTCCATTTCAAGTCAATGTCTCTAAGATGCAATCAAGGAAAGCTTACTTCAAAAATTTAGCTATACTCATCAAGACAATACCTTAAGCTCAAGTCTCAACCTTCACAAACATTCCTATCTACTAGCTCTTTAACATTCATTAAGCTTTTCAAGTGAATCCTACTCAATACAAAGTGATCAAACTCATTTGGCGAAGGGTTTTGGTTTTGAGATGAAAGTGATCTCAATCAAAAGAGGGGTTTCTCCATATGCATAAAGGTTCTCTCAAGTAGAATGAATGAGCTTTGACAAAATGCTAAGAGTTTAGAAGCAATTGATGCATACTAGGTTGATTTCCATCTACCCATGCCCCAATAACTTACACTCCTAGTCTAGCCCACCTAATTGATGTCTACCCCATTCCAAGGCTATTTTTGCCTTCTCCCCTTATAATGATCAAACACTTTCCCATTAGAACACCCCAAGGGTCATACAAACACTTCAACACAATGGTAATTCTTTACTTTCAACTTAGCTCATTTTTCTTTCTTTTTCTTTAGATTTAGTCTCATTCTCATTTTTCTTATGGTGAGCATTTGGCTTCTTTTCATTTCATTACATGAGACTCTTTCTTTTCAATCACTTAGAAATGTCTTTTTATTTTCTTTTACCAACAAAGTTTTGATTCCATTTCATTCCCCTTTCTTTTCTTTCCTTTCTTTAACTCTTATCCTTTCCCAATTCTTCCCCGAAACTTCAATCCTAGCCTAATGCAAAGCCAAAGATTTTAAGCTTGCATCTATATGGAAATTTCTCCTAGTCGCCTCCAACTCAACACTTTTTGCTAAGCTCATTCCAAAAGGCCTACCTCTCAATAGAGTGTTTAAGGATTGAAAAAAGGGTGGTGAAAGGCATTGAAGTCTATTTGAGCAAGCAAGAGTGGTAAAAAGGATAAAAATGCTCATATATTTTCAAGGTATCCATGAGTTCAATCACAATGCAAGAGAAGGATAATTAGATATCATCATTTAGGTTCTCACTTAGATAGAGCTAGTATCAATTCAAAGCAAGTTTCAGTCTTAAATTGAGGTTAAAGGCAAGCAATCCAAGTAGGGTTCGTCTTAACTTTCTTGCCTTTCTTGATATGCAATCCTAAAACAATCAACTAGCTCAAACAACTAGCATAAGGGACATGTTTTCACTCAATCAAGTATTACAAGGAAATCAAATCATTGCTCCCTATGCATGCAACCTATATGACAATCTAGACTTAATCTTAGAATTCTAATGCAACTACATGCTTTTTTGTGAAAATTTTCAAAAATTTTGAATTTTTTTATTTTCTATGCCTTAGATGAATGCATGAGACTCAAGGGATGCAAAAGAGAAAATAAGATCACAAAATACATTATTAGCAACTAGTCTCCTCCCCCAAACTTAAATCACACAGTCCCTTGTGTGAAAGAAGAAAGATAAACAGACAAAAGATTAAATCAAAAATGCAAAATCAAAAAGACAAAAGTTGGAGTGTTACTTGGAGAGTTGAATGGAGAGGAGAAATGGGAGGTGGAGGCATCTTAGAATGTGGCATGAGACTTCCCCCAAACTTAGACCATTGCATAGGCTTCATCATCCTTGGATTTGGCATTGAAGTCCCTTTGCACCCAAAACTCTTTTCCTTCTTCTTCTTTGAATTGGCCCCAAAGCTCCCCAAAAGGGTAGACATGGGAATTCCTCCCAAGTGAGATTGTTTTGAGTCACTAAGCTTGACTATCCCTTTACTTGTTTTGGTTAGGGATGTGGCATGAGTTTGTATCACCGGGATCATACTCATCGTAGAACCACCCCTAAACTCCTTCATCCTTATTTCCTCAAAAGGGATCTTCCTTGGATCATAAAAGCTCAATGGTGTGGTATAGACTATACCAAAGTAGTTGTGAAAGGGTTGAGCCATTGGAGATTCATCTTCTTCATCCTCTTTGAAGGATTCTTCCTTTAGATCATCTTGCTTCTCCATAAGTTTTCCTTCAATTGGCTCTTGCTTGGGATTTGGTTGTTTTGGCTCTTCTTCTTCCATGATTGAGAGCTCATCTTGTGTGATCTCTTCCTTGATGTCCTTGCATTCAACAACCAACCCATCTTCATAAAGATCTTCCTCAACTCTCACAACTTCTACTTCTTCATTGTTGATATTGGTTGGATGACCCATGATTGGCTCTTTATCATCCTCTTCTTCATACCTTACCACAAGGTATTCACCAACTGTACAACCAAGAAGCAATCCAAATTCCTTTATAGTCTCTTCCGCTTCTTTCAAGAAGTCATCTTGAATTTGGGCCTTCTCCTCATGTGCTGGCTCAACAATGCTTGCATCTTGAGGCAAATGAGAAAAATCAGTATTGATCATCCTTAAGCTCTCATTATACCTCTCTTGTCCTTCCAATGCCATCCTTGCCAAGTTGAGAAGCTCTCCATCACATGATTGGGAGGATTAAGTTGTTTCATGCTCATGCTCCATGCTCCAAGATTGGTATCCATCACCATACTCATATTGGTACTCATGAGAAGAGTACTCATTTGGAAGATCACCTTGATAAGTGGATGTGCTTTCAAATCCATTATGACTTGTAGGGTCCCAAGCCATCTCTCTTTCTTGAGCTTCTAGCATAGCCCTTAACAATGTAGCTATATCTGAAGCCATGCTCTCTTTCTTTGATTGCACCTTCCAAAAATAACAAACACTTGTGATAGAGTTAGTAACCACACAAACAAAAACAAAATAAAATCTTATTCTAAAGTAGAATCTAAATCCTAATGGCTATTGCTAAACCTCCCCGGCAACAGCGCCAAATTGATGCGGGATAATTTAGATTCCTAATCAATTACCCAAATGCACATGCCATTGTAGCATTTGAGATATCAATCCAAGGAGGCAAGAAAAGTAGCCAATCAAGAATACAAGATACTACTAAAGCTAAGCAAAATCTAGAAATTGTTTAAACTAACAACCTAAATACAAATCAAAACAAGAAAGCAAACAAAGAAAGAAAGAACAAAGCAAAACACTAAACAAGAAGACAAATAAGCTCAAACAAAGGTCTTAGGATGAGGCTATAGAGACTAGGTGATCTAGAGACAATTAATGATGCTTCAATCAATCAAACATTGCTAAACAAAGCTAACGATCATAATTAAGTTAATCACATTCTCATGTTCATAACTCCTATGCTAATCATACAATCATTCAATTCTCATTTGTGAATTACAAGACAAGCATGCATGAATATCCATCAAATACCTTTTAGCAAAGCTAATCCTTAGGCTAAGAACATTAATCATTAGACTAATCCAATATCTTGGCACTAATCCCTTTGTCCAATCCCTAGTCAAGAACAAATTCTCATTTGCGATTAAGAGACAAACAAGCATTAATTTCAAGCTCTCATTACCAAAAATCACCTTAGAAATCTAATCTCTTAGGCTAAGGTGTGAAAATCCTCTAAAGAGTTCATTCAAGCATTTCATCAAACATCTTGTGGGCATGGAAAAGCCTAACATGTAGATTCAACAATTCCTTGCAACCTAGCATAGATATCAACTAATTAGGGAAGGATCATGCATAAATAAGTCATAAGCATCACTAATCATCACATAAACCACCTAAATCAACCTCACCCACAAGACCCAAAAACTCTACTCCATAATCATAAAAGAGATATGAGAAATCATAAATAAAAAGAGAGATTAAGAGAAACAAGATAAGTACTTAATTAACACTCAAAATCCAAAGTTTACAAACCCAAAATCATAAACAAAAACTTAAGAGAAAGAAAAACTAAGGCTTAGGTAGCTTAGGATTCTAAAGACCCTTAAATGAGTATTTATACAAGGGATCCTCGCAAGGGCAAAATTGTAAATAAGAAAAAATTGGGGCTGCTTAGAGAGGCACAATACCGGACCGGTTTGGTCGGTATTACTGGTCGGTATGGCTATATGGAGTGTGACTGGTCAGTATGGGCAGTAGGTATTTCTTCCTGTGAAAATGCAAATCTGATGAGTGAGGCGATACCGGGTGCGTCTTGTCTATATGGGCAGTCGATATTTCTTTCTGCCAAAATGTAGCAGCTTTGGCGAGTCCACATACCAGGTCGGTCCATCCTGTATCACGACTCCATATCCTTCTCTGTGAAAATGTGAAACTTGGCGAATGTGGCGTACCAGGTGCATTTGCTCCATATGGCGAGTCTGTATTATGTCAATTTGTGCAAGCCAAGCTCCCAACTCCAAAGTCTTCATCCTTCAAGCTTCCAAATACCTATAAGATGCAAGAAACACTCCAAATATAACCAAAAACAATGCAAATCCTAGTCTAACTTCCTAAACTTCTAGATGCAATAAAAGACAAGAGATAGCTAAGAAATGAATGCAAAAAGAAACCAAAACATGAACTAAATGTATTCCTAAATGCATCAAAATGCAACAATATCAGCTTTAAAAAAAATCCAAAATACTATATGATACGACGCATACCCGACTACTCTGCGACAAGAATAATGAGTTGAATATTAGTCGTACCAATAGCAACACATAAACGACTTGGTTACTACTATACCCGAAGTAGCGAATAGTCGCCCATCTACTGGCCAATTCGTGATTGTTCTACGACTCTTAACATCAGACGCAAAAATAGTCGTCATATCGCCAACTAGCCTGCGACTATTGTTTCCGGTCTCGACAATGGTTGTTATTCAGTCGTAAATCGACGACTAAATTGGCGACAATCATTTGGATCGTATATAAGAGACTAATACACGTCCAATAATCCGTTGTCACAAAATAGTAGCTATATTGTCCCATAATAGTGGCCAAATGTTACGACTACAAGTATAGTCGCAAGGTTCAGTCGCAAAAACGCTATTTTCTTGTAGTGCACTAACAACAAAGAAACTCACCAAAGTGAATTTCGCTCCATTTATTCAGTCGATCAAAAAAAACTTCTATTTGAGCAGTCTTTCCTTTGCTGGTAGACTCCTACTTATTAACTTGGTGATCAGTGGCATTACTCACTTTGGTGATCTTTCGTTCATCATGCCAAAGTCAATAGTGAAGTAAATCAATTCTTTATTCAACAGTCTCTTATGGAGTGGTCAGATTGAAGAAAATTACTTTGCTTGTGTTTCTTGGTAGACAATTACAAAGACAAAATCATAAGGAAATCTGGGAATCAGAGATTTAAATACCTGGAATTTGGCATGTGCGATAAAGTTGATCTGGCTATTATTCTTCAAAAGTGGTTCATTATAGGTTGGTTGGATAAAAAAACAACTACTTGGCGATCAAATTAGCATATTTTGGACTGTCAAAGAGAAGCATAAACATACATGGTTACTGAATAAACTTATTAGACTTTGAATTTTGGTTGCTTCTTGGATCAAATCAAAGTTGGGAATGGAAAAAAAAAATACCTTTTTTGGTCGGATTATTGGAATCTGTTTGGCAGGCTATATGAATATTTCTCCTTTGTTCATTCAAAAAAAAAAAAATATTTCTCCTTTGAAGTAAGTTTTCAGCGCAGTATTGCATCAAATTCTAATGTCAGTAATCTTTTCATCAATAGTCGATGGGCTATTGCTCATACCCGTTCAGAAAAGCAAGTAAACATACAAGTATTTTCTCTACTATAAATGCCACATACTATGAAGATACTTACATTTGGGACTTGAACGCTTTGAATTCAGAAAAAAATTCTGATCTTGACATGTTTATGGCACGATCCGTTCTCATTCTCCAATTGTTCCTTGGGAAAAACTGATTTGGAACTCCGGCGGAATATCAAAACATTGCTTCTTCTCTTGGCTGTTTCTTCAGAATCGATGTCCAACAAGAGCGAGACTACTATCTTGGGTCTACAAGTCGATCCAAACTGCATGTTATGTCAATCACAACCAGAAAATCGAGATCATCTCCTGTTTCAATGTGACTACTCTTATACTCTGGAAAAATATGGCAACTAGGTGCAGTCCGATCGCTACTAGAGATTGGGCTTCCACTATCAATTCGCTGCTACAAGGAAATAAGAATCATAAGAGAGTCACCTTATTTTCTTGGCATGCGTCGATCTAATTCATCTGGAATGAACGCAAAAACCGTCTCCATCACAATCACTTCCGATCCACTGATGTTATCATCTCCTTACTAGACTGCCTGATTAGAAACAAGACTTTTTTTACATTCAGAGACTCTAATCCAGCTAAATCCTTTGAAATGATGCAATTCTGGTTAGCTTCTTCTCCATCACTCATCGCCTCCACCACTTATTTGCGGTGTATGACAGAATTAACCGGTAACCCTAATACTTCATCCATGCATTAATCACTGCTTTCAATGGCTCACTTACTTCCCAACGGTTTCTCCTTCTTCTCCATTGATGGTCGACTATCCAACTTCTTCATAGATCACAGCAAATAATAAACTTTTTGTTTAATGGCTTTTAGAAAGAACTTTTACTTATTTGGGTTTTTGTAAAACTATATGTGGGCTTGTAAAACATTTTCATTTTCATGCTTTATTTAAGAAAATCCTTTAAAGAAAAAAAAAAATCTGAAGCAAAATTACACAAAACCTTTATACACTGATTTGAATGTGAATGTAATATGGAACAATACCACATTTCATACATTTGGTACTACAAAAACGTAAAAACTTTTCCCTGAAATGGAAAACAAGTATTTCCCTGTCATTGTCGGTTGTATTTTATAACTCAAATAAAAAAATCCACTAGTTAATGTTTACTAAAATATAAAAGTTTGCGGCAATTGCATGAAGTACGGCGCAAAAGAGCATTGGTACCTTTGTGTAACTAACATATGCATGCATGGGGATTCACATCCAGTCTGTCCATATGAACTTACTTCCTCACTTCCCTTGATTCCATTACTTACTTAGGCACTTGTATTTAAGATTAACCATTTGTGAGATCTCAATAGCAGTCTGAAACTCCCTCTCTTGATCTCAATAACACATGATCTAATGCAAGGTTAAAAAAATAAAAATAAATAAACACATGATTGTTCAGAAGATGAAGCAGACAAATCTCCTCCTACTAGGGCTCTTATTGACTTATTGCTTCGGCTCTGTTTTTGTGATAAACGCAGAGGACCCTTATCGTTTCTTCACTTGGACTGTTACTTACGGAACAAGATCTCTTTTAGGTGTTCCTCAACAGGTTATACACATTTGTCTGCTCATTCTGTTATTTAAATTTAATAATCATATAAAGATTGTTATAATATAACACTTTGTTTTTCAGGTTATACTTATCAATGGCCAGTTCCCTGGTCCTCCAATTGAAGGTGTAACAAACGATAACATCCTTGTTAATCTAATTAACAAGATCGATGAACCTTTACTCATCACCTGGTACGTAGAGTTCATTTAGCCGATTTTGGAAATTAAAACCAAGTTGCTAAATGATCTGTAGTAAAAACATATTTTTAAACGGTTAGTACAAAACTTGACACTTAAGAAAAATGTGTAGGAACGGAATTAAACAGAGGAGGATGTCATGGCAAGACGGAGTTATAGGAACAAACTGTCCGATCCAACCAAACTCTAACTGGACTTACCATTTCCAGCTTAAGGACCAAATCGGAACTTATACATATTTTGCTTCGACATCTATGCACAGAGCAAGTGGTGCTTTTGGTGCACTCAATGTTAACCAGAGATCAGTCATCTTTGTTCCTTACCATAAACCAGATGGTGACTTCACTCTCCTCGTCAGTGATTGGTACAAGATGGGCCATAAGGTACCAAAAAGCCCTAATAGACGAGTTAACTTAATTCCCAAGTAACCAAATTATTATTTAGGGTTTAACTAGCGATCTCGACACTCTGCCTTTTGCTATTGTTTTTGGCAGGAGCTACGCAAGAGGCTCGACTCAGGTCGTGCTCTTCCTCTTCCGGATGGTCTTCTGATCAATGGTGCTTCGAAAGGTTTAGCCTTTACCGGTCAACATGGTAACTTCTCATCATTACCCAAGATCCATTTTTTTGTTTCCCCTTAAATTTAAGGCTTAATTCTTTGACATCTCTATTGATTTCTTAATTCTTGTATTTCTAAAGGCAAATTTTACAGGTTTCGGATATCGAATGTTGGAATATCGACATCGATTAACTTTAGGATACAAGGACACATGATGACTCTCGTCGAAGTAGAAGGCTCTCACACTCTGGAAGAGGTCTATGAGTCGCTTGATGTACACGTTGGTCAGTCCCTGACCGTTCTGGTGACATTGAAGGCACCGGTGAAGGACTACTTCATAGTCGCTTCAACCCGGTTTACTAAACCTGTACTGACCACCACAGCAATCCTCCGTTACCAAGGCTCAAAAATCAGACCATCTCGCCCCCTCCCCATTGGTCCTACTTACCATATTCATTGGTCTATGAAACAAGCAAGAACTATTAGGTAATTTCTACTAAAATAACACGCTAAACCAAACCGCGCACTTTTGATGTATATATATAAATTAATAATGTTGGAACTTTAAACTTAATTAATTTATAGAGGTTTACTGTAACTCAACACTAGAGATATTTTGTTTGGTTTGGTTATATTGGTCTGTTAATTTAAAAGTTGTGCCTGAATGGATTCGATATTTATCTACAAATTTTGGTCCATTCGGTTTTCTATATGTCAACACCTAATTTGATAGGTGATTTTAGGTTAAATTTAACGGCGAATGCAGCAAGGCCTAACCCACAGGGATCATTTCACTATGGTACCATACCGATAAATCGAACTTTGGTTCTAGCCAACGGGAGAACGAGAATCAACGGGAAATTCCGGTACACAGTGAACCGTGTGTCGTACGTTAATCCAACAACTCCATTGAAATTAGCCGACTGGTACAATATTCCGGGAGTGTTCAATTTCAATACCATTAAGAACATTCCTACACCAGGACCATCTATTCTCGGAACCTCGGTCTTCGACTTTGCTCTTCATGAGTATGTTGAGTTCGTGTTTCAGAACAACGAGAGATCTATTCAGTCTTGGCACATTGATGGCACTAATGCCTATGTTGTTGGGTAATTACTAATCCCAAATTATTTGTTGTCTTTCTCTATTACTTTAATAGTACTATTTAACGATCGATCATATCAAGATTTTAAATATTTTGTTTGATTCATTGATTAAATTTATGACATATAATCAGATACGGGACAGGCACATGGAACATGGCCATGAGGAGACGTTACAATTTGGTTGATGCTGTTTCAAGACATACTTTTCAGGTAAAATCTAAAAACAATTTGGGGTTGTTGGCTGGTCTAAGACCATTTCCAACTCTATTCTATTTCTTATTCTAAATTGCATTTTACAGTAAAATTTATTTCACCTTATTCAATTTTTAACTATAAAATGAAGTAAAAATAAGATTATTTCATATTTATAGTAAAATGTGGGATTACTCGTTTTTTTGTTCGTTGTTTTATTTTACTTCAAAATAGAATATAGTTAGAGAAAAATATAATTGCATTTTAGAATATTCTATTTAAAAGTAAAATATGCAATTTTACATTGGAGATGTCCTAAAAACCAAAATGATATCATTATGAGGCATATGTAAAGCCTAAAATAGGCATTGCATGCGGGAGAAAACAATTGTTTTATTTGTTACACTAGAGTGATGGTGGCCATTTAAATAGACATAGACATTAGAATGTATTTCCTTTTTCTGGCCAGGTCATTATAATGTATTGCCTAGTGGTTTGTGTTAGTGATGGTGGCCATTTAAATAGACATAGACACTAGAATGTATTTCCTTTTTTTCTGGTCAGGTCATTATAATGTATTGTCTAGTGGTTTGTGTTACTGATATATCACTGTCGCCACTCAAGTTCAAGCTAATTAATGTGAATGGTTTTTAAGAAATAGGATAGACACCAAACTATTATTTTGAATTATTCAATTGGCTTTTAAAGCAAAGTAATCAAAATTAAGTTTACCGAAACGAGCTAAACTCAACTATGATTTTTAGTATACAACATATTTTCAATGTCTATAATAAATATATAGAAAATATTTGATTTGAGTTTTTTCTAGTTCTGAATCTTCTGCCTATGTGTGTATAGGTATATCCAATGTCGTGGACGAGCGTAATAGCATCACTAGACAATAAGGGAATGTGGAATGTGAGGTCACAAATATGGTCAAGGAGATATGTAGGACAAGAACTCTATGTTCGTGTCTGGAACAACGAAAGATCTCTCTACACTGAAGCCGAGCCACCGCTTAACGCTCTCTTCTGTGGAAAAGCCAAACGTCCCATTTGATATAGATTAGCTTATCGTTTATCGTTTATTGTTTCTTGCTTTATTTCTTATATATTTGAGGTTATTATTAACTAGACCACGAAAGTGTGTGACGTTTATAGCATAAATCCACTTCTATTATAAATTTCAGTGATGAATTTCAAATCACGATGATAACGACTTGCAACCCAATCAATAAGAGAGTTTCAACTTTTTACTAGATTTTGATCCGCTGTAAAGAAACATGGATATATTTACTTAAAATAAATATTTAAATCAATTTTTATTTATTTTTATAATTTAAGTTTGTTAATTTAAAAAAATATTTTAGTTATTGAATATAATTAATTCTTAAAGAAAAAATGTATTGAATATATTTTTTGTTTGAAAATAATTTTATAATATTTTGTATTTAATAAAACAATAATTATACATAAATTATGATATATAAGTTAATATATATTGTGTTGATTTAAAATAATTTTTTAGAGAACATCATATACACATATATGTAATTTCTTTGTGTTTTTAATAATTTAATAGTTAAATTTATAATTTTATATAAATATAATTACAGATTTATGAAGTCGAAACATGATAATATGTTTGTTTAACATTTGTAAGTGAATTTATTTTAATGATTCCACAGTTAAAATAGTTAATACATGTTTTTAACATATATCCAATGAACAAAATCTTTTTAAATATTTTATAGTCGAAAAAATAATCTATTTTTCAACACATCTTTTAATGGTTTAAATATTTTGAAAATCTAATAGAATAACCCGTCAAAATTATGATCGTAAAATATGAAATGTAATCTAATACATCATATATTCAAATAATACAAATACTGAATTTTTTAATATTTTGTATTAAATTTAAAATATATCAACTGAATTTAGTAAATCCATCTTTTAAGATAGTCTATTTTAACACTTTTTGATTGGTTTAAGTTTATTTTAATGTTTTTATAATTAAAATTTGTTAATTCATCCTTTTAACATGTATTCCAATGAGTAATTTTTAATATTTTTATAATAAAAAATTAGTTATTTTCAGTCCATCTTTGAATGATCTAAATATTTTAAAATTTTAATAGAATAACCTGTCAAAAATTAAAGCGTAAACACATCAATTGTAATCTAGCATATCACATATTTGAATAATATAAATATTAAATAATTTTAATATTTTATAAGATTTAAAATATATCAATTGAATTTGGTTAATCCATCTTTTTATGATAATCCATTCGTTAGCATTTTTATTGGTTTAAGTTCATTTATGTTTGTATAACTAAAATTAGTAATTCTTTTTAACTTGTCTTACAATGAATATAAATATTTTTATAATCCAAAAAAATTAATCTATATTTTAACCCATCTTATATTAGTCTAAGTATTTTGAATATTTGATAAAACAACCTTTTAAAAACTGCAATCATAAAACATGAACTGTAATCTAACTCATCATATATTTGAATAATACAAATCCTAAATAATTTTAATATTTTATAAAACAAAGAATATATGAATTGAAATTGGCTAATACATATTTTTAACCCGCCTTCGAGTAGGCAAATTTTTTTAACAGTATAAATAATTTAAATTGGTTAAACTGTTTTTAACCCGTTTTATAAAAACTTAAAATATAAATGTTTATATTTACTTAAATATATGTTTATATTTATTTATAGATCAAATATAACTAAAATATGATAATCCGTTCATTTAGAATTTTGATTTGGTTTAACTTCATTTTAATGTTTCTACAATTAAAATTGGTTAATTTTTTTTTAATTTATCTTCCAATGAACATAAATCTTTTTAAATATTTTATAATATAAACAAATTAATCTATATTTCAATTCATTTTCTAGTAGTCTAAGTATTTTAGAAAATTTTGATTAAAAAATCCCTTTAGAAACTGCTATCGTAAAAATATCAACAGTAATCTAACTCATCATATATTCGAATAATATAAATATTGAATAATTTTAATATCTTTATCGAATTAAGAATATAATAATTAAAATTGGTCATAAATATTTTTAATCTGTCTTCGTGCAGGCAAATATATAGATAACTGAAATTAGTTAATCTATTTTCAACCCATTTTATAATTGTCTAAAGGTTAATTGGTTCAATATTAGGAACTGGTCTCAAAATTGGGTCTATGGAAAGTTGACTGGTGAAATTAGGTCTATAGCAGAACACAATCAATTTCACATGCAAACTTAGACAAGATTGCCCTTGCTTCCTCGTTTGGGACAGACTGGGATGAGAGCGACAGGTCGCTGAAAAGCAACAGTTGCTTTTCAGAAAGGTTTGGACCGTAGCAATTTAATATGTTGAGTAACATCAACAACTTTCGATAAAGCAAACACGTGAGCTAGCGAGACTTGTTCTTCCTTTTCAAATATCGTAGAGGAGGACTATCTTCTACCTCCATCTTATCGCCTACATTGAGTGACTTATCTGGTCCCCTGGAGATAAAAAATCTCGTTTTGTCAAAGTAAGGTTCCGACAATCATTTTGTCCCACAAAAAATCGTAGACGACTACTCTAGACAAAGAAGAATACTTTGCTAACTATCTCACTTTTCTTTTGATGTAGATGGATAGAAGGAAGACAATGTTGTAGCTTAGAGGAAAATGGCGTCAAGGTGACACTGGAATTTGGAGTTTCAAGATCGAGAAAAGGGAAAGAACAAAGGGATTTCGTTAAGCTCAAGGACAACATTTGATAGTCAAAGAAAAGATGGACATCCAAGAAGATCGAGTTGTGGATATTTCACTACCAGTAGCCTCAATACATGTTGATGGACGAGAGCAGAGACGCACCATCAGTTTTGGTTCGGATTGACGATGTTCTGTCAATGTTTGTCGAGATGAGGGGTGAAATTTATCAACTGAACTTATGCGTGACTGTGAAAGTGACTGAAATTGCAGAGAATGACGATCTAGGGTTTTTCCTTAGATTCTCTCTGATATTCTTTACATAATAATACATTTAATAATCAGAATATTTCCTAAAAATATTGTTCCTTATCTCTTTCAATATAAATGTCAATTTAACATTTAAATCTTTCTTTTTCGTAGGTCGACGAACACACTGCCGAGCTACGACAATCTCGCCAAATTGCTTCGTTCATAACGGGTTTTCGCCTTGCTGGACCTTCATTTCTTGTGGACCGAATCTCTGCTGGATATCTTTGGAAGGGTGCTAATCCCACTTCTAACAGTAAGCCCCCCCCAGTTCGTCGCACCAAGCGGAACTTAGGTCGGCGGATTTGCTTGTGACTCTGTCCCAATAACTGAGATGTTACGAGCCGAGATTTGGGTCGAATCGATCTCTTCCACGTGTTCCTTCATTAAACTGCGTATTTAGGATGCTTCTTATCCGCCCAATCACGTAAATACACGTATTCTAGGAAGTTCTAGGGTCGCGTACGTTGAGAGATAAAGTTACGTCCCTCGGAAGACTCCCACTTCCTCATTTCTATAAATACTGTCTCTCTTCTTCACTTCTCGTCATTTCGTTCTCCAGAAGCAAGTTTCAGGTACCTCTTCTTCTAAACCTTTATGATCCTCTCCTTTGTTTCCTTTCTTTCTTAGTCAAACTTCCTGCCGATATGCGTATCCGCGCCGAGTCTAGTGAGAATTCCGCCAGTATTGCGAGTGCAGGTGCTTTTGATGGGGAAAGCACCCATTCCTCTTCTCTGCGTAGCTCGGGCTCTGTAAATCTTAGTCAAGAACTATCTTGAAGACACTCTGCATCTCTGCATGACGATGCGGCCGACCACGCTGATGAGCACGTTCCTCTTGCGTTAAGAGCGGCCTCCGCAAGCCGAGGTAAAGAAAAAGTCATCCCCAAGAAGAAGGCGGAGCAGACATCTTCCTCTCGATCAATGGATGACTTCGATGTCTTGCCAACCTCCTCCACTGAAGAGTCTCTGGCCTTGTTGAAGACTCTTCCTGGATGCGGAATCGTCGAGGTTATTTTGCCCTCTGCTTCTCAGCGTCCCTGGAATGCTCCTTCGAACTTTGCTTGTCTCTACGAGTCTTTTTCCACGTCGGGAATCTTCGATTTCCGTTGCCAAAAAATGCTGGTTGACTTCTGCGCGATGTTCAATATTTCTTTCACCCAGCTCAACCTCGCCGGTATCATTAATTTAACTGGTCTCCTCGATCTTAGCGTGTTCCTCTAAGAATTCCTCTCACAGCCAAGCTGTTTGAATGCTTTGACCAACTAAACATTCCGACGAAGAGGGCGAAGTGGATTCAGATTAATCTTCGTCCACAGTATAAATTACGAACTGGCATAAAGTCCAGTAAGACTCATGATTGGCAGAGGAGATATTTTTTTTCAAGATCGATGAGCATTCGTTTCCTGATCTTGCGGTCTTGATTGTTAACGAGTGGAACCTCTCCGTTGGTAGTTGACCTATCGGTTAGATGTCAGTATTCTTTTCTGCTGTTTATACTTATCGTGGTTTTTCTCGCTTTTGCAGCTCTCCTTAATCCGAAGCTTCTTAATAAAGAATTCTTGAACGACGTCGGCAAGAAGTTTTCTGAGCTCGGATTGCAGACTTGGCCTGAGACCGAAGGACCCAAGAAAACTAGTGAGTTCGCCGATATTTCGCGACTTAGCTTGTCTCATTACCTTTATTCTTATGATTTAATTTTGCAGTGTCCCAAGCATCGAAGAAGATGGGAAAGGCGAGGAAAGCTATCCCGAGCATGGTGGTCGATACTAAGAAGACTTCGAAACCTTTCGACGTTAATCGACCAGATGGTTCCAGTCGTCCTTCGGCTTCCAGACCAGCATCTCCCAGATCTCAGTCCAACAGAAGGGCGAAAAGGACCTCCAATGATTCCGATAAGAAAAGAGCTGAGGAGTCCAGAAAACATTCGTCCGAGCCGAGGTCTAAGAGGACGGCTGATTGTTCCGAGGCTTCGAATAAAAAGGAGGGTGGTCCTCATGCTGAGGACGAGATGGAGGAGGCGTCAACCCCGCTGCTCCGGAGAGGTTCGAAGTCGAGTAATTCCGCCGAGGTACCCCCTTTGTCTAATAAGGGAACTCTTCCTTCCTCTCCTTCTCAGCGGGTTTCGGCCTCTGGTCCTCCTGGGACATCGGCTCTGACCGCTGGGGCGAGGAAGAGGCCTCATGAGGTCATTAGTTCTTCTGACGGTTGGACCCGAGTAAACGTCTGAGGGTCGGGAGTGCTTCCGAGAGTTGGAAAAACAGATACTTTCCTCTTCAGGGAGAGAAGCTGAAGAACCCGAGCGAGTATTACTGCGGCGAGGTGTTTCAGAATATCTTCGTAAGGCTATCCCGCCCTGTCCGGTGAACGAAATGTACAAGCCGAACGTGTACCGAGGTATCTCGAAGTTTTTCCTCGACGTGAGTACTCATACTTGACCTCTATCGGTTTATTTGGTTTTTGTTTGAACTCTTGTTGTCTTTTCAGGGAGCCTCGCTGATGAATTCGTACATCTTTGATATGAATGGTCAGTTGCATTCGCGAGCTGCCGAGCTTAGCAGTGAGCTTGCGCAGAAGACGAAAGAGCTGGAGAAGCTTAAACTTGGCGCCGAGCTTCTCCGAATAAGCGAAGAGAATTTGAAGAACAAGGTTGCTACTTCGTACGGGCATGTTAAGCTGCTCGAGAATCGCAACCAAGAGCTCGCGTACAAAGAGAGTCTCTCTGACGAGCTGGTGCAAGGAAAGCTTTGTCGCGTTGAGGAAGTTTCCAAAGAGCGGAATGTCTCTTCGAAGGAGGTTTGCGAACTCATAAACAGTTGCAAGGTTCTGACTGAGAAGAACGATTTTCGTCTTCAGGAGCTAAAGGAAGCGTTTTCCTTGAAAGAGGAGGAAAACGACGCGTATATGAACCTCAGCGAGTATTCCAGTGTGGGAACTTCGAGCCAATTCTACCAGATTCAGAATTGCTATCAGGTTCCCGAAACCTAGGATCTAGGGTCTGGTTAATTGAATCAAGGATCTGATCTCTGTTTACCTGGAGATTAGCAGCGGAAGATGGTCAGATAAACGAGATCTGTGAAGCGCCTCAGATGCTGCGCCTCTACTTCAGTCCACACGCACACAAGCTGGAATCCGCCGGGATGCTAGTACCGGTGCACGGATCTCATGGGAACTAAGTTTCTAGAGGTTTCTGTGTTTTCTCTCTGAGAAAACTGTCTGGATTATCCCATCTAGGTCGAATTATAACATCACTTATATACGACCTCGATGTAAACCGAAACATCAGTTTCGGTTTCGGCCTTGTGTCGACCGACACACTTAATGGTGTCGATCGACACACCTCATTAAACCTCGTATTCGATGTGTATCCAATACACATCGACCAGACCATATGCCAATGATCAATCCCATACGAACTATGTCCAACTTGCTTAGGTGTGTGACCCTGTAGGTTCACACGATACTGGAAATGAGTTACAACTCATTTGTCATAAGCGGTTTCTAGCAAAACTACATTATGACTACCCAATATCATATGAATTGTCCGATCTCGACAATACAACTATCTCTAGAGTGAGTACAATGTGATATCAGGACATAATCCCAACATCCAGGACTCTGGATTATCTCCGGTCGCTTCAAGATGAGGGGGGGTGTCCGTTCCCGACGAGGTCTTCGAGGAGCTCGGGATGGAGAAGGAGAGGTGGAATAGGAAGATCGATGCGATCAAAGCTCCCGATATTATGGAAGAGTTCTTTTTGATCTCCCCGGTTCCGATGAGGGTTCGCGACTGCAATCCTCCTTCTCCTCGCCCTTTTCAGCCTTTGTCCGTTGATCGACAAAGAGACGACGTGGCCCTACTCGATGAGTTTGGCACTAATGTGAATGTGATGTCGGCGGAGGTGGTCGAGACTCTGAAGAGTCCTGAGGGCGAGCAGCTCATGGCGGCTGAGACTTCCTTGTTGTTGCATGGGGCAATGCCTACCTCGGCGTCGGATGCTCCTCTGGTCGAGCTGTCTCAAAATCTTCCTCCGCCTGTTTAGGCTTGTAATTTTTTTTCTTTTTGAGGTGGTTTGGTTCCCTCTTTGTGATACTTTTTGTGGGGTGACGATGTTCCCCCTTTTTTTTGTAAGACTTTTGTTGGGACGTCGTCCTTTTTTTAATGGAGTTTACGTTCTCTCTTTTTAAGGTTTGCATTGAGGCGCAGACTTTCTTTCCTTAGAATGTTATTCTTTCGGGCGAGTTTGCCCTTCGCTTTTGGTTTGTGCGATGAGTTTGTTTCGTCCTCCGTCGATATGGTCTGAGGAGACTCTGTTATCATGCTATTTAGCCGAGTTACTTTTTGTCTTCAAATCTCTTTTTAAGCATTTGGGTTTGACATTGTTTGTCGGAGCTTGGATCCTTTTTTGAGTGTTTTGTACTTGAGGATATAATTTGTACCTTAGTGAATAAGGGTTTTACTTTCATCGAGTGAAGACTCGGTTTTGACTCGCCGAGCAGAGCTCGGTGTTTTTGTACCTTGAATAATCATTCGAGCGAAGACTCGGCTTTGATTCATCGAGCGGAGCTCGGTATCTTTATACCTTGAATAAGGGTTTCATCGAGTGAAGACTCGGTATTTCTTCATCGAGCGGAGCTCGGTATTTTTATACCTTGAATAAGGGTTTCATCGAGTGAAGACTCGGTTTTGATTCAACGAGCGGAGCTCGGTGTTTTTGTACCTTGAATAAGGGTTTCATCGAGTGAAGACTCGGTTTTGATTCATCGAGCGGAGCTCGGTATTTTTGTACCTTAAATAAGGGTTTCATCGAGTGAAGACTCGGTTTTGATTCATCGAGCGGAGCTCGGTATTTTTGTACCTTGAATAAGGGTTTCATCGAGTGAAAACTCGGTTTTGATTCATCGAGCGGAGCTCGGTATTTTTGTACCTTGAATAAGGGTTTCATCGAGTGAAGACTCGGTTTTGATTCATCGAGCGGAGCTCGGTATTCTTAACTCAGGATCGGCTATGCGAAACAAGTCGGCTTACTTAGTCCGTCTGAGTTAGGGTGCGGGTGCGATTCCCGGCTTTTCCTTGTGCCAATCCAACTTTAAGATCGTAGTCTTTGTCGTTTGGGGATGGTGATAGATCTTGCACGTTTTGTTATGCGGATAAGAACTAAACCGAGTATCCAGTTAGGACGTCGGTGAGATAAGATTTTGTTTTGACAAAATTCTTTTTATTGATTTACGACTGCACTCTAGGTAGAGTTTCCTACGTACCTCGAAGACGAGGATAAAGTCTTTCGTAGTTCATATTACATAGGGTAATATTATTTTTTTTTGCTGAAAATGTAGAGTAGCTCGGCTAATTGAATCTAAGCTCAATTTTGCCGAGGTGTGTCTCCTTCAGACGCCCTTCCTCCAATGGGTGGTCCTGGTATGACTCTTCTTTTTCCTTTTGGTTCCGAGGGGTGGCGAAGTTTTCGTTCGCTAATGAAGCACAGCCTTGATGTGGTTTGATCTCCCCTCAGCCTGTGTATCCCGTTCGGGGTTGGGAACTTAACGCATTGGTGGTACAACCGCTTTCACTGCGTGTAGCCAGGGAGTTCCTAAGATGTCATTGTAGATGGCTGGTTTATCAACGATGACGAACTTCGTCATTGTCGCTATTCCGCCGACATAGATAGGGAGTTTGACCGTGCATATGGTCATAGTTTGGTCACCATCAAACCCGGTTAAGGGTTGTACCTTTGGATTGACGCGCAGGTTCTTGAACTCTGCTTTTTCTAGGGCTTCTTTAAAGATTACGTCAACCGAGCTTCCTGTGTCAATGAGTAAGCGGGAGATCTCGCAATCTCCAATCAGGATCTCGACCACCAGAGGATCGTTATGTGGCGTGTCTACTCCAATTGCGCCAGCTTCGGAAAAAGACATTGGTATGCCCTCTTCGATCGGGAGCGGGTTGCGCTTGATTGATGTTGCTTTTTGACCGTATTCTTTTATAGATCGCGCTGAATCCGAACATAGTTGCAGTCCACCCATTATCATATTGATTCTTCGGCGAGGTTGTGAAGCAGCACACCCTTCATCGTCCTGGTCTCGCGGGCGCTTGTTAGGCTCTCTCTCCTGAGGTCACCCCTCTGGTTCTTCCCAGGGAGCTTCCTCTTGGTTTTCTTGCCTGTCATTGCCGCTCTTGGTTCGTCGGTCACCTCGCTCGGGATTATCTATTTTCCCCTTCCGGTATTGGTCCAGCAAGTACTCAGCCAAGTTTCGACATTCCACGGTGTTATTGGAATGTTTCTTGTGGTATTCGCAGTACGGTCGGTCGTCGTCAGCTTCTCCCGAGCGTGGTTGGTTCCGGGGGACTTGCTCCATCCCAGGGAAGCATTTGCGATGACGAAGGTTTTGCCGCCGATGTCCTGAGGATCGGTTTTTGGCTTCTCCTTTGCTGTCGAGGATTTTTTAGCTGACCATGCCTGCTTCTTAGAGAATATCGAATGTTCTTCCTCCAGCTCGATGAATGCAACCACTCGGTGTAATGCATCTTCTAGAGATGTGGGCTTGTTGAGTTTTAGGTCTGTCCTGAAAGCCGAGCGATGGAGTAATCCTTTCCGAAGTGTTCCTCTAGCTGCGCTCTCATCCACGTTTATCTTAGACACGACTTCCTTGTATCGATCGATAAAGTCTTTCAGGGGCTCGTCTTGTCTCTGCTCGAGGTTCCATAGATCGGCATCCGACGATTCGGGCGTTATGAAGAGCGAGTAGTGCTTTAGGAACATGATATACCATGGATTTTAGGGATTTTAACCATGGTATATGTCTTTGTTATTGAGTCTTTCTATGCATTTTGGAGTATTTTCTGGTGTTTTACAGGTTTAAGAACATGTTTTAGACTATATATTAGGGTTTTTAGCCACTTGTTTAGGCTACGCTTTTCTTAAGTCTTATTTTATTTTCAGAGAGAGTTAGGGGCTGATCTTGTTCTCGAAAGAGACTTGATTTCGAACCCCAATTCTTTATTCTATTTTATGATATTTGGTTTTCTATTCATGATGTTTTCTGTTCCGATGATCATGTCTGAGTAGATTACCTGTTAAGTTTAGGGATTCTCATTAGGGATTTCATGGAGTTATAGGTCGATCAATCTGTAGGGATTCATATCTTTTAATTCTTCATCTAGGATTGTTCTTACTGCTTAATCTGAATTAGCTACCCAGATTTATGATGTTTGGTTGATTGATACAACGACAGTTGGTTAATTAGCTAGAAAGAACCTAGATGAGCAATTCAATTACTCGCAAAGGAATTTGGTTAAATTAGATTGTGAACATATCGAACTTGGAGTTAAAGCTGGTTTAATCTGTTAGTAATTACAAAGGAATTTGGATTGCTGCACTTAGACTTAGAGAATTCTCGCAACGACAGTTGGTTAATTCTATATATGTGTTTGAGTTCTAGAATAGTTCTTAATTAGATCCCGATTGATTGATTAGCTTATGTTCCTGATTTTCTGAGAACTCTCTAGACTTAACGCTTCGCTTCCTTGCTCACAAACTCGCTACTGATTTACTTTACTGCATTGCTTTTTAGTTTCTAATCATAGTTGCTTTCTCCTAGTTTAATCTTTTCTGTTCTTAATCTATCGTTGACCGGAGTCCCTGTGGATTCGATACCCTAAGTACTACAACTACATCACTGTGCACTTGCAGTTAGTATAGGGATAAAACTTTAGACCTATCAAGTTTTTGGCGCCGTTGCCGGGGACTCTTTTGAGTCTTCGATAGATTTGAACTTAGGGTTTAGACTAGGTTTTTCGTTTTTTATTTTTTGTTGCTAATTTTTTTTTTTCTGTTCTTGCGTTTCAGGTACGCCTGTAATCGCCTTGCATCGATCGACACGGTCCTGTGTGTCGATCGTTGCATTTCGAGCTTGCATCGATCGACGCTACTCTGCATCGATCGACACATCGTGTAAGACGATGGAAATGATGGAACGGATGTTGGAAAATCAGCAGAATAACTCGTTCTGCAGAGGCTATGGTTCCTATTCATTCACCAGGAATTACGAATCTCCATCATATCAGCCTGTCCCTCCTCACAATACACAGTCTAATAAGCTGATGAGCATGATAGAGAAGTTATTGGGGAAGCAGGAAGAGGATTTGAACTACATCAATAGCTCTGGATTTCAAGAAAACAGGTTTGGTAATCAGCAAGGTAATTCTTATCAGAGAACCTATGGATCGTCCTCATATCAGACACCTCCTGCTGCTAATGCTTATAAGAGCAAGATGGAATCCATGATGGAGCAGTTACTAGAGGATCAGACTAAGACTGCTGTAGACTTCGACAAGAAGCTGGATGCTATGCATGAAAATCTGAATGGGAAGTTTGAATCTCTGAGCACACATGTGAAGAAGATAAATGTTCAAGTTCAACAAACAGCTGGAGCAATACAAAGGCATAATGAAGCTAGGAAAGCTGAACAAAAGTTGTACATCAATGTTGTGACCTTAAGAGATGGGATTGAGTTGCTAGGTGAAGAAGAGAGCATAATCTTGGATTTTCTGGATGATTATTGTCTGTCTGAGACATGCATCGATCGACACACACTTGATGTCGATCGATGCAACCCCGATCCGTCTAATGGAATTGAGCATAATCGCCTTGTGTCGATCGACATACCCTCTGCATCGATCGACACAGATCGCAGACGAGACCAGAAGCCTGCAACAGTCCCAGAACGAGTCTATAAGCCCATTGTGCCATATCCTAAGGTTCCTAAACCCTCTAAACAAGAGCTAGAAGTGGGTAACTGCATGAAAGTGATGGATAAGAAGGTGAATGAAACACCACCAGTTGAAGCTTCACGAGTTCATGCAAAGAAGATGATCTCCACTGATGGTCATTTGAAAGAAGAAGCTCAGATTGGTGGAACTACAGTATCTGATAGTGGAGAGAAGGAGATGGCGGTTCCTCTTGAACCTGCTCTAACATCTTCAGAGCCTGCAACTGCTCATAAGCAGAAAGCTCCAAAAATCAGATCTCCGCCAAAGGTAAGGTATAAATCACCTAAGCTTAAACCTCCTGACCGCATTGCTTTGAATGCAGGAAAACGCAGTATTCCACCCAAGCTTCGCTCCCGCCCTGGTTCTGTTTACTCTTTCCTTGGGAGACCTCATGATCTGAAAGCCTATACACCTCCTTGGATGAAGAGATATTCACAGAGACACTCAAAGTCTCTGTTGAAGCCACCTTGAATCAAATCTCTATTCCATAGTCAAGCTATTGACTTTAAACAAGCGCTGAGTGGGAGGCAACCCACTGTTAGGTTCGTTTTTGTTTTCATTTTTCGTTTTGATTTTGGTGTTTTGATTTTTCTGTTTAAGTGTGTTCAGCGGCGTGGGAAACAGGCAGAATCGCATTGCATCGATCGACACATATTGTGCATCGGTCGATGCAGTCACGATTTATGGTTTACCGATTTGATTGCGGTTCGGACACCGGTTATCTACATAACCGTGGGCAAATTCGCCTTGCATCGATCGACACCCCTGTGGCATCAATCGACACAGGGCGACAACATGTAAGTATTCTGCAACTTTTCGGATTGCACTTCAATTTGATTATTCTTTTACCGAACCTAGGCTTGATTACACTGGGTACGGTGTAGTTTAAGTGTGGGAGAGGTCGCTACTGACGCACGCTTTTGTTTTCTTAGAGTCAGTCCTTTGTTTCTCAATTGTTTTATTTAGTCAAAATCAGTATGAAACTATGATTTTTCGAGGAAATTTTTCGCTTAAACAGGAACTAAGTGACCATTGGACAGACTTGCAGAGCCTCTATGACTGTTAGAAAACCCACACGGATCAACCTACTGAGGACACCCACATCACTTCAGGTATCAGAGGATCCTTTTACTGACTTCACCTTAATACTGACTTAATTTTCTCACCTAAGGGCTTGGTATACCTTGTGTCGGATTCCTTTGTTAGTTCTGACACAACATGTAAACCTGTCCTATTTGGTTCCCTTCTCCCCTTCCATAAAGTAAAAAAATAATAATAATAAACTGAGGATGAGTTAGTAACTCCGAAGTGGTCATGAGAATAGTAGCAAACACTATTATCTCTTGTGCGATCCATGGAATGTGTCCAAAGTACACCCCTTAACGGGAAGAGCACTGATAAAAAAAAAATGATACCCAATGGGAAAAAATCAGAATGCTAAGGAAGGGAAAAGAGAAGAAAGGGACTAGAGAAAGATAGTATGGTGGTCTAGAGCTGGCAAGGTAAGAGTCCATGTGCCTTTGATCGATACTCCTTAGGTGAGACCGCACTTAAATACTTACAGAAGTCAGTAGGGTGAATTTGAATGCGTGAATGTGATTGTGGAGTTTACTTGGGACAGTTGTTAAGTGTGGGGGAAGTACATTATGGTCTTGAGTTCTGTAGAAAAGTTTTCAGTGGATTACTAAGTGAATGTGAATGCGAAAGTTCCTAAGACGAAATGAGTTTCTGTGTTTTCAAACCTCTTTTCTTATGCTTAGGTTCTTTACTTGCTTGAGGGCAAGCAAGGCTTAAGTGTGGGGGAGTTGATATACCATGGATTTTAGGGATTTTAACCATGGTATATGTCTTTGTTATCGAGTCTTTCTATGCGTTTTGGAGTCTTTTCTGGTGTTTTACAGGTTTAAGAACATCTGGAGCCTAATTGGACGTTTTGGGAGCATTTGGAGCAATTCTGCATTATTTAGAGACTTCACAGAGTTCACTGGCTGCGTTTTCGCCTTGCAACGGTCGTTGCAGTTCTGCAGTGGTCGACGCAGTAGGTAGACGCAGTTCTGCACTCAAAAATCTGCATTTTAGAGAAATTACAGTTTTTGCCCAGAAACTTCCCAGACTTGCAAAAAGGCCCCCAGACATGTTTTAGACTATATATTAGGGTTTTTAGCCACTTGTTTAGGCTACGCTTGTTCTCGAAAGAGACTTGATTTCGAACCCCAGTTCTTTATTCTATTTTATGATATTTGGTTTTCTATTCATGATGTTTTCTGTTCCGATGATCATGTCTGAGTAGATTACCTGTTAAGTTTAGGGATTCTCATTAGGGATTTCATAGAATTATAGGTCGATCAATCTGTAGGGATTCATATCTGTTAATTCTTCATCTAGGATTGTTCTTACTGCTTAATCTGAATTAGCTACCCAGATTTATGATGTTAGGTTGATTGATACAACGACAGTTGGTTAATTAGCTAGAAAGAACCTAGATGAGCAATTTAATTACTCGCAAAAGAATTTGGTTTAATTAGATTGTGAACATATCGAACTTGGAGTTAAAGCTGGTTTAATCTGTTAGTAATTGCAAAGGAATTTGGATTGCTGCACTTAGACTTAGAGAATTCTCGCAACGACAGTTGGTTAATTCTATATCTGTGTTTGAGTTCTAGAATAGTTCTTAATTAGATCCCGATTGATTGATTAGCTTATGTTCCTGATTTCCTGAGAACTCTCTAGACTTAACGCTTCGCTTCCTTGCTCACAAACTCGCTACTGATTTACTTTCCTGCATTGCTTTTAGTTTCTAATCATATTTGCTTTCTCCTAGTTTAATCTTTTCTGTTCTTAATCTATCGTTGACCGGAGTCCATGTGGATTCGATACCCTAAGTACTACAACTACATCACTGTGCACTTGCAGTTAGTATAGGGATAAAACTTTAGACCTATCAGAACAGCTCTGAGAGCTCTTGGAAGCTGTCTATCGATCCCGTTTTGAGCCGTGAGAACCAGGTGAGAGCTATCCCTCTGAGGTTTTCCACGAAATGTTGGCAGTATCAGGGGTCCCTTTCCTCGTCAGTAAATAGGTTACGACTCATTGCAATCATGAAGGCGGTCATGAACTGGCTGGGATCGATTTTCCCTTCATAGAGGGAGAATTTGACTTTCTCAACAAGTGGGATTCTTGCGTTAATGATCCGAGCTGTGAAAGGCGTCGGTTGCGCTTGATCCAGGACACGACCGAGCTCTGGAGCCAAGCTTGCTGCACGGTGAACTTTAGAGCTCAATTCCTGAATTTTGCTAGTATAGCCGCGAGCTGGTCACTGGGCATCTGCGTTGAGTTGTTTGGGGTTGATGTGCTCTCAGTTGGATTGATCGTTGATTCCATGGTCCTCCGGGGTGCTTCTGGAAAAAGATGTCGGTTGATAGGTGGCGCCCGGCCTGGGGTCCGTTCTGCTGTGTGTATGCCTTGGCGTCTTTGCAAGCTTTCACGGAGCAGGTTCTGCTGGTCGACGATCGCGGTGATGCGCTCGTTTGCCGTTCTTTCCAGATTCTTGACTCGGCTTAGTAGCGTGCGAAACAGCTCTGTTGTGGTCGGGTTCCTTATCCTGCTGGTAGGTATCATAGTGTTCATGCGCACCGATCTTGGTGGCGACTCTATGTCTCCTAGCGTTTGCATCGTCCCTACCGTAGGTGCGGTCGGGGCGCTTGATCCTCCTGATGGTGGCGCATCGTTTTGCGGTCCTGAGTTTGACGTGTTGCACATTCCGTCATTCTGTTGGGGTGGATTAGGTTGGTTCCCTTCTCCTCCAGTAGCGGTGTTGGTGATGTCGCCTGCGCCGTTAGTTCCTCATGTCTCTTGAGACGAAGGTGGTGATTCATTCGGTGTTAGTCTCTTCTTTGGTTAATCAAAAATATCCAAAGTCCCCACAGACGGCACCAATTGTTGATTCAGAAAATCAAACAATAATCAATTTGTTTAAATCGACTAGTAAATTAGGGACTTGGATATGAGATTAAATTAGAATCAGAAAGCAAGAACGGTTAGACCGCAAAATCTAGTCTTATTAAGAATACGAGCCGGAGTTGACTAGCTCTTTAGGGTTTTTGTGAGTACAAAGTATTAGAATTCTGACTTAGTTTTTTTTTCGCGCAAGGGATGTATAATTATATCAGAGGATCTAAGGTTTTTCGTTAGATTATCTCTGATATTCTTTACATAATAATACATTTATTAATCAGGATATTTCCCAAAAATATTCTTCCTTATCTCTTTCAAGATAAATGTCAATTTAACATTTATCTCTTTCTTTTTCGTAGGTCGATGAACACGCTGCCGAGCTACGACAATCCCGCCGAACTGCTTCGTTCATAACGGGTTTTCGCCTTGCTGGACCTTCATTTCTTCTAGAACGGATCTCTGCTGGATATCTTTGTTATTGGGCTGGCCTTAGAGGGGTGCTAATCCCACCTCTAACAACGATTATAGTTTTTAACGGTTTTTTAATAAAATTTACAAATTATTTATACGACTAGAAGACGTGTTGAAAAATATATTAGCCAGTTTTAATTAAAATTATTTTAAAAAAAATTATTCATAGGAAAACGGGTTAAAAATGAACTAACAATTTTTAATAATATAAACATTAAAAATAAACTTGGTGAAAAATATAAACAGCGTTGCTACTTTCCCAAATATTTAATTATTAAAATATTAAAACACATAATAAACTTCACATATAAACAAACAAATGTTGTTCTACAAAAATATTATAGATATGTATAATAGAGATTAAACTTATATTACATTACAACGGTTGTTTTCTTTAAAGATATTATAAATTATCTCTAAATTCATGATCTTTACGTTAGAATGTGGGTTATGATGTATTAACCAATTTCAATTGATATATTAGTCAATTTTGATAATTAAAGTTTTAAAATAAATTTTGCATGAGTTTAAAATATGAAAATATAATTTAATTTGATAAAATATAAAAATTAATCAATATTTATATTATTCAAATATATAATAATTAAAATTAAGGTTGATTTTTTAAGATTTTTGTTTTTACGAGTTGTTTCGTAAAATTTGCAAATTATTTATATGACTACAAGATGTGCTGAAAAATATATTAGTAACTTTTAAGTATTAATTATTAAAAACAAATTTTACTCATTATCAAATGGGTTACAAAGATGAATTAACAATTTTCAATTATATAAACATTAAAACTAAAATTAAAACCAATGAAAAATATAAACATATTATGATGTTGCTACTTTCGTAAATATTTATTTATTAAAATATTAAAACACATAATAAATATTATATGTAAATAAAAATTGTTCTACAAAATATTATAGATATGTATAATATATATTAAATTTATATTACATTACAACCGTTTTTTTTTGAAGATGTTATATATTTATCTCTAAAACCATGATCTTACGTTAGAATACTGGTTAGAATTTATAATGCGAAATCATGATTTTAACTTTTTATTTTTATAAAACTATTCCTCTCAAATAATACATATTTCATTTTAAAAACATTAAAATCATTAACTCAAGCTTTATAATATGGGTTAAACAATTATAAACAAAATTAAACTGGATAACTAAAAAATCTAAATTATTTAAAAATTTTAAATTTTGTTAAAAATATATATGCGCTTTTAAAGTGTGGGTCAAAATATAGTTACATCTTGAATCATTATTATATGACAACATTGGATAATCGATATGGTGATAGTCCTAGGTAATATTGGAAAAACACTTAAGGAAAAATGGTTTTTTTTTTTTTGTGACGACAAGGAGAATTCATTAAAACCCAAAGGGCAATATTACAAACCATAAAAAAAATTCACATGGGCTTGATACAAACCGAACGGATTAAAATGGGCCCAAGAACCGACCACTCAACTCGAGTATATCGGGATGATGCCACGTAGTCTGACGAAAGAACACGCGTCGAAGCCACCTAGGTTCCGCCATACACATCGGAATCGGAGGAGAACGCGAACCACCGACGCCACTGAATTGCCCTGTAAATCATCTTACGACTCTGCCGATCTTCATCCGTACAAGTGAATCACCGGAAAGAAACGAGATAGGAAGAAGTCTTCAACCGTCGACCCACCGTAGCCTTCGGGAGCTGTGACCGTATAGGAGGCCCAATCTATTGACCCCGGAGATGTGATCGGAATAAACTGATTCATGTCGGGCACGCCGCGTCGCATGCAAAGGAAAGTCAGAATCCGGATCGGTTCCCTCACTAGCAAAAAGATCAAGGGGGTCGCCTGCTCCGAGATAACCTGAACAGTGATAGATCGAAACACAATAAAAAAAAAAATCAAAACCTGACAGTAAACCGGTAAACAAACTCCGATAAAAGTTGGGATTATTGACCCCTTAACTATAAATCACAGAGAAAACAAGAGGGGAGAGCCGATAGAAAACGCAAGAGATAACGGAACAAAAGTAACCCGACCGACGGCTTGACCAAACACCGCTACCATCGACCGGAAATAGGGAACAATGGACGGAGGAGAGTAGAGAGAAGTTGGAGAGAATTAATACATGAATACTTTTACAGCTAAGACTAAAGAATAAGTAAGCAGAAACTAATGAAAAATGATTTAACATACACCATATAGCATATATATTAATATAATGAGCATAAAATGACCAAAAAAAATTAAATCAAATGAAACGTTTTCTCTTACGGTTTTACCAAGTCAAAACATACAGAAATTTATTATTAATTTTTGGTTGCTTAAATTCTATGAAACAACAAAAAGCTCTTTACAGCTGTGTTGCTACTTGGCTGAAAATGAAGAAATAGTACGAGGAGAATTAAAAACAGGATTAGAAAGAGTTTAACATACACTACTTTTCTTTGTATTGAATAAGAAATCTAGTTGCAAAACCGAATCTAAATGAGCCAACTCTAAACTGATCGATTTGTCGATCCTATCCTGCTTTAATAATAAATCACATGTCCATTTGTATAGTCACTTATGTAAAGCAGGACCGGACTCGATTTATGTTTGTATTTAAAATTCTCTTTTTTTTTTGAAACAATATTCTCTTGCCATTATAGTTCCATGTATATAACATATGCTTGTAAGGAGTAATCAAATCACATATTACAAAAAAAAACACATATTTATTTAAGTTATATTAAAAAAATATTAAGTACGAATGGACAAAAAACTAAAATGTGTAATTTTAATATAAATAAAAATAAGAAATAATATATATAAAATTGTTAAAAAAATTTCGAAAAAAGTGAAAAAGCGAAAAAATGTTATATTATACACAAATAATATAGTTTAAAAATAAAATAATCATAAAACAAAGTATAGAACTCAGAAATACAAAACAAAAAAACAAAATCAATATTTACGTAAGCTATATTTAAAGAGTAATACCATATTTGGAAAGACCACTTAAAAACTCAAATATGTAAATTTACGTAAATAATAAAAAATAAAAAATAGTTAAAAATTTTAAATATAATGGTGGAAAACGGAAGGAGCAATAGCGTACTACTACAAAACACAAAAAAATGTAATCTAAAAATGAAATAATTATAAAAACAAAATATAAACCTTTGGATTAAAAATAAATAATAAAATTAATATTTATTTAAGCTATATTAAAGTAAAATATTAAATAAAATAAACTAAAAATAAATAAAATATGTAAATTTAGATAAAAGAATAAAAAATAAGTCTAAATAAAATAACAATTCTCGACAGATATAGGAAAAACGAAAACGCAAAATCATATTACTAAAAAATACAATATAAAATGAAATAATAATAAAGTCGGTAATGTAAAACAAACTTTGAGTGTGCAGAGCTACGTTACATGGAATCAGAAGCGGGTACGCAGAAGCGGAATCGTACGGAATCGCAGAAGCGACTTTTCCAAAATATATAGGAAGCGGGTACGTGTTGGAAGCGTATATACATAAATATATGTGTATATATATTAAAAATATAATATAACCCATAATTAAAACCTATGTGATTTAAAATTAAATATCAAAATTTTGTATTCATTTTTAGTTAACTATATCAAATAAGACGAACTCAAAATATATTATGAAAATAACTAAAAAAATTCTAAGTTTTCAAAGATAATATTGTTCAACTAATTAAATTAATCACTTATAGTAATTCACAAATGATTTATATAGTCTATCTAAACAAAATTCTTTGTAAGTAAAAAGATAAAATTTATTATGCACAAATATCAAATTTTACTATTAGTTTTAACATTTTATATATGATTTTATTTTTCTAGTTCTAAGACTTTTTTTATAAAATAAAAAATCATATAAAATATAACTCTACATTTCTTCTTTGTTTACGACTTCAGGATTTTAAAATGGAAGCGCAAGCTTCCAAAACGGAAGCGTAAGCTTTCAATGCATTTTTAAAGAAATTTTTTGGAAGTGTCTTGGAAGCGAGATTCTGAAAGCTTCCACAAACTTCCGATTCCGAAGCGGGAAATGGTCATCTGGTGAAGCTTCTGTGCTACCTAGGTGCGGAGCTACGTGAAGACGAGTGGGGTCAGTTATGAGTTTTATAAAATTTACTTACTTTCTATGTACAGATGATTTGGTTGAAACTAGGTGAACGATGGTGGTTGAAACTATGTGATGAGAGACCTGTTGAATTCACATTGGTTGAGTTAGCTGTGTTGACTCATCCATACGAATTTTATGTTGATTCAGCAGCCACATATTACGTTTACGTTGATAATTCTGAAAACAAAAATCTATATTAAATACAATTTTAACATTTAAATTTTTTTTTAACATTTAAATTTACGTGGCTAGTGAATCAACACAAACATTTTAGGTGGTTGTTGAGTCAATACTAAATTTTTCTGTGGTTTACTGCGTCAGCATTTTAGGTGGTTGTTGAGTCAATACTAAATTTTACTGTGGTTTTCCTTCTCTTCTTCTTTGTCAAAAAAAAAGAATAGGAAAAAAAATAAGAAAGTGTAAATGTGTAATATCTTAAAGGTAAAATAGAATTTTAATTAATAAATAGTAGTGATGAATAGTATGCATGAGAGAACTAAATTTCCAATATCTATGACATATATTGCTCTCTTTTAATTATCACTTATAATGTGGATATAAACTGAACATTTTTCTGAAATGCTGATACTAGATTATAGAAGGTTCTTTATTTTTTAATTTATTTTGTAGATGGCCCGAATTCCTTTTTGAACCATTTTATTTTATCTATTATAGTTAGGAACAACAAATTTCGATAACAAGACCATTTAAGTTTTAAATCTTGTTGACAAAAAAGATATATTACATTTAAATAGATGTCTTATCCTTACGAACTTTTATTTTTCTTGGGAATGTAATGTTTCTGACCAAACAGAATCCAGAAAGTATAATTACAATTAAGTAGTGAAGTAATTGGGCCGGTGGTAAAAACAGATACCTAATTAAATTCATGACCATACATGAATTTATATTTTCTATATTCCCTAATTGCCCTTATTCATAACTAAACTAGCATCTTAAAGAAAAAGAAAAAAAATCACTCTACAATTTTCTTTCTTTTCCCTTAGTTTTTTCTTCTCCATTATCTCTTTCTTTTTTCTTGATTGATATCTCCCAACCCTTAATCTACTAGTCAGATTTCTACTTAGTCAACTTCATCTCTTCCAATCTGTTCAGTTTTCCTTAGGGTTTGAGTTTTGAAAACTTCCAAGCTTTTTGTCTCTATCATTTCATCCCCTCTGTTTTTCTCGCTTCCCAGATCGATTCAACAACGACCATTAGAGCTGAGAAGATTCTGAATCGGATCACAGGCGAGTTAAAGCTCTAACGATGAACCAGTACCACATATATGAAGTTGGGCATGGCCAATGCTTGGTAATTTTCTCGTCTGCTTTACCATTCTTCCTAGAGAGAATTGTTCTGTAATTTTTGTTGAAATATGTTCGTAATTCTTTGCAGGCTGTGTACAAAGGAAGGAAGAAGAAGACTATTGGGTATTTTGCCTGTATTTACTAAATATTTGGTTATCTAGGCTAACATTTTAGTTTGTACCCAAAGCAAATATGTTAGTCATACAAAGCTAATTGTTAGCATATAAATCTAAAATAATATATCTATCTAAAATATTAGTAGTACCAATTGAAATGTTAGCGAGACCAAATAGAATGTTATCAATACTAATATAATGAATACGCCATCTTTTTCTATAATGACAGTTTTTTTGATAATACATTAAATCATTCATACAAGTCCAAAATAGTATGTAGCTAAAATAGTAGTATCACCAAATAAAATGTTAGCAACCTAAATTAAATGTTAATGGTACGTAAATTGTTTAGGTGAAATGTATACTAGTGATACTCATATAATGACGAAATAAATGGCCAAAAATTTTACTCATATGAGTTCACACACTATATACAATCAGAGATATTTGTCTTCAAAATCTTGTCATATCTTTGACGTCAGCCTACTCTCTTTTGCAAGTTGCAAGCCAGACTTACGTGTGTCCAAAATGGTTTTAAAAGACAGTTTCCTAATTACCTAATAAAATTATCAAAAGGTCTTTTTACCTAAATCACTCATAAGTAGTACTGCATAGAGGAAAGCGACATTTTAGAAAGAGAAAGAAAATAATATAAAAAAGGAAAATCCAAAAAATAAAATAAATTATATTTATAGATGTGTTCTGTGGGTGTGAGAAGAGTGGGAAAAATTAGAAAACATACAAAATCAAAGGGAAAGAGAAAAATGAGTGAGAATAAAAAGCAGCAGCACTTCGTGCTAGTACATGGTGCATGCCACGGCGCGTGGTGTTGGTATAAGGTTAAGCCGCTTCTCGAGGCGGCCGGCCACCGTGTAACCGCCTTAGACCTAGCTGCTTCGGGTATAGACACAACCAGGTCGATCACTGAGATCTCCACATGCGAACAATACTCCGAGCCATTGATGCAGCTAATGGGCTCATTACCAAGTGATGAGAAGGTTGTTCTCGTTGGTCATAGCTTTGGAGGTTTGAGCTTAGCCATGGCCATGGATAAATTTCCAGACAAAATCTCTGTCTCAGTCTTCGTGACTGCTTTCATGCCCGATACCAAACACTCACCATCGTTCGTCGTGGATAAGGTATTTCGTTTTTAATGACCAATACTTTTTTTTCTTTTCCCAGGACTAGATCTTTGTGAACTGAAGCTTAAACAATACTTCTAGAAATCATGGGCTCTGCTTTATGTTAGATTTGTCTTGTCCTTTATCTCAAAAGTTACGGGCAAGTATAAAGGGGGAAATCGTCCATATGATCATTCTGATACTATTTATGGACAGCAATGAATGGACTGGTCTACGTTATTTAAATATTATGTTAGATCTATCTTCAGGTTTGATGTGAGACATTGTAACACTTAAAAGTTACAACGTTATTATTTTTGTTCTTCTAAAACAATTACTGTACCACTGTGAAAACTATAAATTATTCTTTTCAAAAATGACAAACCCGTTACACAACCCAAAAGTCAACATCCTAAAATTCTACGGCCATTATTCAATACCTATAAGCTGTAATCTTAACCAATTGTAAATTACATCAATTTCCAACCCAAACCCAATTGCATATGAGTTTGTCCTCACTCATTGCTCAATATATAGGTGAATTCATGAAGCACGCTCTCTAGGAGAAAGCTGGTGCAAGCTATAAATTATGGCTTTAGGTCTGATTGGTTTTAATTAGAGTAATTAGAAGGAATTGAAAGGGAAGAGAGAGAAGGAAAAAAATAGAGAGATGAGAAGGGAAAATATTATTCTTTAAGATAATCCGTGGGTTAGTTTTCCCACTATCCACCAAAAAAGTTTATTTTGAAAGAAAAAATATTTCCTCTCACTATCAGTTTGATTGGTGAATATTTAATGGAATTTAGCAGAAAACAAAAATCCCTTCTCTTCCCTTCTTTTTATTAATATCAGCCAATTATATATTTTATATGATAATACATTCCCTTAAAATAATAGTTATTTAGTTATTAATCACGAAATATTTAGACAAATATAAATTTGACCAGTTTTTGGATCGGATATTTTATGGGTCGGCTTAAATAATATGAATTGATTTTGATGACATATTAAGTTCTATAAATTTACAATTTAAAACCAATTAAATATGAGTAAACTAAAACATATCTCTTATATATTATTTAAGATTCTTTTCGATTTAGTCGGACTTTATATCCTAATACCAATCACTCAAAATGGCTCATAAAACACTTAAGGATATGATACATATAGATCTCCATTCTTAGTCTTTATAGCTTGTGGTTAGATCTCTTTTTGAGTCTTTATGATTTCTAGTTAAATCTCCATTTTCGGAGTCTTTAAAATTGGTGGTGTATATGCTAAAACATAGATCATGTTTTGAAAAAGGAAAAAAAAAAAAATATCAACCATTACACCTATTCTATTTCTCAATTGTGGTACAATTAGTTTAATTTCATCTGCCTTACGAAAAGTCAAAGTAGGTATAGTTTCATAGTTTTTTTTTCTTCTTTTTTTTTTGATGAAAAGTTTCATAGTGGTTTAGAGTTTTACCGCCATAACATTCTAAGATGCAATTTTGTGAACTTATTCAATTATCTTTAGCTCGAAAGATAAATCTAAATTTTAACTCTATGATCTCGTAAAAGTTTAACCGGGAGACGCCACCAGAAGCATGGTTAGGATCCGAGCTCAAACCGTACGGCTCAGACAATTGCGGTGCGTCTATATCTTTCAGCACTGAGTTCATGAAGCACGCTCTCTACCAGCTTTCTCCTGTTGAGGTAATTTAATTAATATCATCATCATCATAAATTGACAATACTCATGTGTACGGTAAACTTGGTTTAGGATCTTGAGCTTGGATTGCTTCTAAAGAGGCCCGGATCATTGTTCATGAACCAATTATCAAAGGTAAAGCCCTTTTCAGACAAAGGGTATGGATCTGTTCCTCGAGCTTACATTGTGTGCAAAGAGGACAAAACAATGACAAAAGAACATCAACGGTGGATGATTGATAATTATCCAGCGAATTTAGTGAAGGAGATGGAAGAGACAGATCATATGCCAATGTTCTGCAAGCCTCAACTACTAAGTGGTCATCTCCTGGAAATCGCAGACAAATTTGTTTAAACTATCATTTAATGATATTGTAATTGGATACAAATAAAATGGATCTTTCTAAAGATTCAGACTTTTATTGCTTTCTATGTTTGAAATAAAAAAATAAAATAAACCAACAGTCAATGTAGTATTGGTTTGGCATTCTCTTGATCTTAGAGAGCGACTAAAAACTAACAGTCAAAAATATAAGTATATGTGAGAAACTAACTCGTCTATATAAGTGCTGAGCCAAGATCAAGAAAGTAAAGAAAAAAAGACAATATGGATAAGAAGGAGTACAAGAAGCGCTTTGTGCTCGTCCATGGGCTCTGCCACGGCGCATGGACTTGGTACAAAGTGAAAACACAGCTGGAGGCTGCAGGTCACTGTGTGACAGCAGTGGATCTAGCTGCATCCGGTATAAACATGACCAGCTTAGAAGACATTCAGACTTTGAAGGATTACTGCAAACCTTTGCTTGAGTTTCTGAGCTCAGATGACGAAAAGGTGATTCTTGTTGCTCATAGCATGGGAGGAATATCCGCTGCGCTTGCTGCTAATATCTTCCCGTGGAAGATCGCTGCTATTGTCTTCTTCTTGACAGCTTTCATGCCTGACACAAGAAATCCACCTGCTTATGTTTACGAAAAGGTAACACAAACAATGATGATTTTTTTCCTGAGTGACTCTGATATTTGACTGAATCTACAGTTTTTAAGAAGCATTCCACGAGAGGAATGGTTGGACTCCGTGTTGGGAAGGTACGGGAAACCTGATTGTCCTTTAGAGTTTGCTCTATTGGGACCAAAGTTCATGGCCAAGAAAATGTATCAACTCTCTCCCGTCCAAGTAAGACTTCAAGCTTAATAGGTTTCCCCCCATTTGAGATTCTGCTAGTAACATCAGCCAATCTCTTGTTGTGGCGTGTTAGGATCTTGTATTGGCGAAAATGTTAGTGAGGGTAAACCCTCTTGCTACAGACAATCTGGCAGGGACAAAAAGCTTCAGTGATGAAGGATACGGATGCGTTAAGCGCATATATATTATATGCGGAGAGGATCTTGTGGAACCTGAAGATTATCAGCGTTGGATGATCAGGAACTTTCCGCCAAAAGAAGTAATGGAGATCAAAGATTCGGATCATATGCCAATGTTCTCCAAGTCTCAAGAACTCTGTGCTCTTCTCTTGGAAATCGCAGAGAAATATGCCTAAGATAAAACCTAAGATGGTTGGTCTCTTACGAACTTCAGCTTCAACCACAATAATAAGTCCCCTATAAGAAGACTATATGGTTATATGAATAAGATTTTATGAGATGATTGTATAATAAAAGAGCCAACTGCAATCTCTATATTTGCGCGCGCAGCTTTGTGTTTATAACAAAACTGAGGAAACATAACTTTTTGTTACAACATCTGACATATAACCGAGCATTTCAAGTAATAAGACAGCTAAAGTCTTTGGTATCGTTTTAGTGTAGGTTTCATTGTGTTTTAGCCGGCCTGTAATAGATCGGTTTCGGTCTTAGGGCTTTGTCTCAGGAGATTTGATACCTTCCTGCTATATTACCAATGTTCATCACAACCCAAACAAAGTTACTAGATCCTTCGTACTTGTGTATCCAATCTGTATTTTCACTCTCAAGCCTCCTTGAAGTAGCTAACATCATTCGAATCCAACGACAAAAGCAAAGGACCCAAAACATTTATGCTGCATCATCCCCAATTTTCTACCAAGACATCGATGATCAAGCTCTGTATTATATGATCCCTGTGATAACCGGGATGGTCACGAGATCGGAATGCGCGTCTTGCTCGAGAGTTGACGTGCTCGGTCCGAGGGAGTTAAGTTATTCTTAAGAGAACCGACTAGATTCAGAGATAAACGAGAGTGAAAGTTTGTTCGGGATGAGCAATTGGAGGATTATGTTCGGGATTGTTTGAAGAGAGTGATGTGCTCGGACGAGCGTGCTTTGTATTCAGATTCCCGAGCAGGCCGAAAGACGTGCTCGGTTTACAGTTCGGGAAATTAACTCTAGAGAGAGAAAGTAGTAAGAAGTGCACATATCCCAAAAAGTTACATTAATGTACAGTGACGACTCCTATTTATAGTAAAATACGGTCGTACTTTTTTACAGGCCGTTGACCGCTTGTCGAGCTCGTGCGGATTGGGCCGTACTGGTGACGAGATGGGCTGAGCCGTACGTTCTTTTGGCTGTTAGCGTAGCCGAGCCGACTTGTTGTCGTTCTGCTTGGGTTGAGCCGAGCAGAGCCGATGGTGATAGGCTTGGTTCGGGCGTATGTGTTCGGGCCCTTATTGCTCGTTGGGCCGTTCTGCTTTTGTTGGGCCGACCTTTATTCAGAGAATAAGTATTGGGCCTTCTAAATGGATAGGGTGCTAAACCCATATATAACAGTAAGCCCCCCCCCAGTTCGTTGATCTTCGCAGTTCTTGAAGTCGACGGATTTGGTTAGTGTTTTAGTTGGGCCGATACTTATTCGGTGTAGGTCTGGTCGGCCGTGTAGATCCGCTCGTTTCGTCGCTTCTTTCTCGGGGAGCTCAAAAGGTTCCTTGGGAAGCAGCTGGATACTGAAGAGTCGCACCGTTGTAATGATGATACCTATAAATGCTGGAAGCTGAAGGGTTGCGTAGGGGTCATCATTGCGCTTATCTTGAAACTCCCCCGCTTGGCTTATATATATCGCGCTCTGCTCTTCTCCGATTTCATTTCTCTCCTTCTGCAGGTATTTCGCTCTCCCTTCTCTCTAGAATTTACTTTCTCTCTCTAGCTTTTGTTGTTGTATTGTGTAAGTATGAGGATTGAATCCAACTCGTCATCGTCTTCGGGTCGGGATCTTTACTCGGTGAGGTTGTCTGAGGGAAACTCTGTTCAGTCTAGTTCGTCCATTGTGCAGAGTTCTTCGTCTGGCTCGGCGCGAACAGAGATCGTTAACCATAACCCTGACAATAGTCGGGGTCGGGCTCCCTCGGTTTCAGGCAGCGTGCAGAGCTTTCGAGTGCCGTACTTGATAGACTCGGAGGACGACGGTGCTCGGCCTTGGCTCCCCCCACCGGTTCAGAATTTAGGTTCTCTCCCAGTGAAGGCGGAAGCTGTGGCTATAGTGGATCAGGCGCGGTGAGACAGGATGGTGCTGGAGCCGAGCAGGTCTAAGAAGGTTCGGAAAACACAGCGAGGGGCTGTGGATGGCTCGGAAAAGAAGGCGCGTCCCGTTCGTCCTGTTCTTCCAACGAAGTGCTCGGACGATAATTTGAATTGGTTGAGGGACAATTGTGCTTCTGGTGGCGCTGGTCGGCTTGAGCTCCGTAAACCCGAGCCGCATGAGAGGCCTTGGGACTGTCCAGAGGGATGGATATGCATGTACGACTTTTGGTTTAAGGATATCCATCTAAGGTTTCCTTTGTCGAGGCTGCTCGTGGCCTATTGTGAAGAAAGAAGGATCGCCATGTTCCAGCTGTGTCCGGCTGCTGTTCAGAACCTGGTCGGTTCTATGATTCTGGCCTCCGAGTGCGGCGTAGACATGACTCTCCGGTTTTTCGAGGAGATTACGACAATTTCGACGAATCCCACGACCGTTGGGACCCGTTACGTTTGTATGAGGACTCGCTTTGGAGAGAAGGTCGTCATAGGGAAACCGTCGAAAGTTGATGACTGGCAGGATCGTTACTTTTATGTTCGGGTCAATTCGGCCTCGGTTCCCGACCCTGAGAGGCCGTATAGAACGCATTGGAATCATTTTCATGGTAAATTTTTCTGCTTTGCTCGTTCCTCTAAATAGACTAACTCATGCTCGTTCTTTTTTTTTTTTTGTAGATCGTCATTCCTTTGACCTCCCGGCGCCGAATAGTTTTTTATCGGATCTTCACAAGCTTGTTGCTCGGGGAATTCAGAAGTGGCCGGACGTTCATGCTAGTCAAGTCAGGCGGGCTATAGAGTGTCTAGACGGAGGTGCGTTCTCCTTCTCTTCCCCTTCTTTCCCCCCCTTTTTTTTACTCGGGTTTCCTTATTATTGGTTTCCGTAGGTTTTTGTCTTCATTCAATCGAGTCGTTAGCCGAGTACAACAATAGGCCTCTCGTTCCAGTTGTCCCGAAGAGCAGGAAGAAGAAAATGGGTCGTATGGATCTGGAGATTGTGAATTACGTCGAGGAAAATCTCACCAGTCAGCAAGAAAATCCTGTCATGGAGCAGGAGAATCCTTCTGGACCACAGGTAAATCCTGTTCCCCTGGATCCGAACCGACCATTTTCGCCATGGGTTGGGGAGGTCCCCCCTGGGATGGTTTTTGTGAACGAGTATCATCGAGATTTGTTTCGCCAGGTGTGCGAGGCGGTGGAGGCGGTCGAGGCTCAGAAGAAGAAGAAGAAGAAAAAGAGGTCGCGGGCCGAGCATGTGGTTTCTACCGAGCTGGGTACCGAGAATGCGGTTTCTGCCGAGCCAGGAATTCCGGTTTCTGAAGATGGTCAGAGAACTGAGGAGATTGGAAATGTACCCCTGGAGAGGAGGAAGAAAAGGAGGACCGTCGCTACCGAGGATCAGGCGGTTGATGCTTCCGAGCGTACTGATGACGGTGGGTGGATCTGGCGCTTCTTCCTGAGACTGTGGACACACATGTCGGGGATATTGAGCCCTCCAGTGTTGGTGAGGCGGCTCTTTTGGAGCGCCCGGATGATGACTTGAACGCTGACCGTGATGAGGCGGATGGTCGGGGGGGGAGAATGAAAATGCTAATTCTCGGGATGATCGGTCCATTCCGGACTTGGATGTTATCGCCGGGCTGACTTTCCTGGGCGGGCCGGGTGAAGGGGAGTTCACGGATTATGGCTTCTCGGTGAGGTATGAAGGCGAGAGGTCGATTTTCCGTGAAGATGGAGCCTGTGCGGACTTGTTCCGGATACTGAGGGATAGTTCACCGCGATCGATGCCTTCAGTCGACCATACGCATTTTCCTGAACAAAAGAAAGCGGCGGCTAAGGATATAGCTCGGGTAAGGCTTGCTCCTTTAGCTTCGGTTTTGTTTGTCTTGTCTTTCCCTTGTTCTAATTCGGATTTTTTGTTTTAGGGTCTTGCCAATTATAACCTTCTGTTCGACGAGTATGATCAGAGGCAGGTCGATCTCGAAAGGGTGATTAGCGGGCTGAAGAGGGATCTTGGCAAAGCCGGATGGGTCATTGCCAAACTTGAAGGGTACCGTGAGGTGGCGGTAGCTGCAGAGGCACTTCGTTCGTCCCTTAAGGCGGAGGAAGAGAAGGTGCTCGCTTTGGAGGAGAAGGTTGCTGGACTTTCCACCGAGAATGCTCGACTGGACGCTGAGAACAGACAATGCTTGGCGGATTGCTCGAATGCTCGGGCCGAAGCTGATGAGTTGGTTGCTCGGGTGTCTGACTTGGAGGATAAGCTCAAATCTGAGTGTGCTCGGCTCAAGGACTCTTGTACGCGCGAAGTTTTGAAGGAAAGGGAGCGTGTGTCAGGGAAAGCGCAAGCTCGGTTATCCAAGATCAAGAAGGCTAATGAAGAGAAGGAGCTCGGGAGGAGAACCCAGATAATGATGAACCAAGCTGCTGCAGTTGCGTCTATGCTGGAGGCGCTCGTCAAGGAGGGTTTTGTCATTCCCTCCGATAGGATCGCCAAGGCTAATGCTGATTTTGCTCGTTTCAAGCAGGAGCTTGTTTCGATTCAGTTCACTGACCTGTTTGACGAGGACTTTGTTATGACTCCGCCAGGTAGTCCAGGTCGGACCGATGGGGGCTCTTCGGTGCCTGTTCCGGATCAGCATGGCTCGAACCGCGCGCTCGTGACTTCCTCGGTGGTAGACAATCTTCGGGCGGCTGGGCTGATCGGGAGCGAAGATGAGGATCCTGCTGGCCTTGAGAATGCAGCTGAAGATCGAGCTCCCGAGGCTTTTTAGATTCGCTCCTTGTGATTTTTAGTTGTTGCTTTTTTTTTTTTTTTTTTTTAGTAGTGCCCTAATGTAATCGGACTTGTGCTTAAAAAAAATTCAGTGATTTTGGATCCTCCCCGTTTCTTTCTGAGTACTTAATCTCTATTTCGCGTACTTAAGTAGTAAGGTTTCGGTTGGGTAAGTAGGTAATTAGGGGCGAGTGAAATGCTCGGCTTACCCTTAGGGTCGGCTAGGACAGTTGTGCAAAGCTTTGTTCGGCTTATTTTTTCTGTCAGTCGTCCTTGTGCGGGAATTGGGCCCGGCTTGCTTGGTTGTGGGACTTGAGGCTATGCTCGTTGTCCCACAGGTCGGGTGCGAGTGAGTGCTCGGCTTACCCCTAATGTCTGATCGGGACATTATGCGAAAACTATGTTCGGCTTATTTACTGTCGATCAGCCTCGTGCGGGAACTTGGCCCGGCTTACGGTATATCGAGCATTTGGCCAGAATGTCGATTTGTTTAGGTAATTTGGAACAAGTATAACTTGATAGTTTTATTATTGATATAGCTGAGCCTCGTGAGAGGTTGCCTACGTACCCGAAAGGGGATCAAGCCGATCGTAGTTCACTTTACATATTACTCGAACTCGTGTATAGCGAGCTCGGTTTGGAGCGAAATGCTCATTTTTGTTTTGAGCGCGATGCTCGGCTTATTTTTTTTGAGCGCGATGCTCGGCTTTTCCGTGAGCGAGAGATGCTCGACCTAATAGTAGTACCTCTTGAGCTTGTTTGCATTCCATGAACGTGGAATGGCTTCTCCCTTCATCGTCACTAGCTCGTACACACCGGGTTTTACTATCTTTGAAACGATGTACGGACCTTACCAATTTGCGCCGAGTTTCCCTGCTTAATATTCCCGCGTGTTTCAAACACTTTTCTGAGGACGAGGTCTCCTTCTATGAAACGTCGACCCCTGGCCTTCTTGTTGTAGTGTCGGGTGATCTGTTGTTGATAGTTTTGGAGACGTAGGAGCGCTCGGTCTCGTAATTCTTCTGCTTGATCAAGGCAATCAACGATCATGTTATTGTTAAGCTCTTCGTGCTCGGGCGCGATACTCAGACGTATTGTCGGGACGCACATCTCGGCGGGGGACATTGCCTCCATTCCGTGAGAGAGGGAGAAAGGAGTCTGGCCGGTTGATGTTCTCGGTGTTGTTCGATGGGACCAGAGGACGCCATCGAGCTCGTCGGCCCAGAGGCCTTTTTTGCTCTCCATTCGTTTTTTTAGCCCGTCGAGGATCGTTTTGTTGGTCGCCTCAGCTTGTCCGTTTCCTTGCGGGTATCTCAGGGTAGATTTGCTCAGATGTATTTTCCATCTCGCGCAAAATCCTTCGAATAGATTGGAGATAAACTGGGAGCCGTTGTCGGTTACGATCTCGTAGGGGACGCCGTGGCGACAGATTATGTATTTCCAAACGAACTTTTGAACGTCGAGGTTTTGATCTCCGAGTAGGATTCGGCTTCGACCCACTTGGTAAAGTAATTGGTCATTATCAGGATGAACTTCTTTTGATGCGAGGCCGGGAGGGGTCCGACGATGTCCATCGCCCACCGCATGAATGGGTAGGGCGTGGCTGCGGTGGTGAGGAGCTCGGCTGGCTGGTGTATGCTCGGTGCGTGCCTTTGACATTTCTCTCATCGGGCCACATAGCTTTCGCAGTCGGCGATCATGGTCGGCCAGAAGTGGCCGTGTTGCTTTATCTTTGCGGCTAATGCTCGGCCGCTTGTGTGATTTCCGCCAGCTCCTTCGTGTTTTTGCTCGGTGACCCATTTGATCTCTTTCCCTTTGATGCAGCGTAAGAGAGCCTTGGACGCACTCCATCGAAATAGCTTGTCCTTCATCATTACGTATTGCGCGCAGCGGGCTTTCAACCGGCGAGCTGCCCAACGATCCTCGGGAACCTTCCCGGTCAGTATATAATCTTTGATCTCGTCTCTCCAGTCGACGATATCGGCATGTTCGGGATTGTCGTCCTTGAAGATTTCCTCGTTGCTTTTGTAGGCTTCGTCCAATCCCTCGTCTTCCTCGGTAACCAGCATCACGTCTTCGCTTGGTGCGATGCTTGGTCGGGTTATGCATTCGACTGGAATGATTCGACGAAGGTCGGGGTCTGAAGTCGAAGCTAGGGCGGCCAGTGCGTCTGCGGAGGAGTTTTCGCTTCTAGGGATCTTTGTTAGCGTGACCGACCCGATTCGTGCAACAATTTCCTGGACAAGCTTTAGGTATGCGTCCATGCGCTCGTTTTTTGCTTCGTATTCTCCGTTGAATTGGTTTACAACGAGTTGTGAGTCGGCGAACGCGTCTACTTGCTTTGCCCCTACTACTTCGGCCAGTCGTAGTCCTGCGAGCAGTGCTTCGTATTCGGCTTCGTTGTTAGAGGCTGGAAATCCTAGACGGAAAGATTGTTCGATCAATTCGCCGGTCGGGGATGTCAGTTTGACTCCTACTCCTGAACCATTTCTTGATGATGAACCATCCACGAATAGAATCCATTTCTCGTTTGGGCCTTGTCCTTCGGCTATGGTGAGCTCGGGTGGTAGCTCGATGATGAAATCTGCGAGGACTTGGGACTTGGCGCTGGTCCTGGGCTTGTACTCGATGTCATATTCGCTTAGCTCGACGGCCCATTTAGCGATTCTTCCTGATTGGCTCGGGCTATGCAATATCGTTCTGATTGGTTGATTCGTGAGCACGACCACCAAGTGTGACTGAAAATAAGGGCGGAGCTTCCGAGCTGAGACGGCGACTGCCAACGCGAGTTTCTCAAGTGTGTTGTAGCGTGTTTCTGCGTTGTCGAAGATCTTGCTTATGTAGAAGATCGGTCTCTGGTCGCCTCGGTCATTGCGGACGAGTACACTGCTGACTGCCGAGGATGATACCGAGATGTATAAGTACAGCGTTTCTCCCTCCTCGGGTTTGGCCAGAATTGGTGGGGTGGAGAGGTAGGTTTTGAGCTGTTGAAACGCGTCCTCACATTTAGCGTCCCATTCGAATTTCTTATTCCCTCGAAGAAGATTGTAGAAAGGGAGACACTTGTCCGTCGATCGTGAGATAAATCTATTCAAAGCCGCGACGCGCCCCGTTACGTTGGACTTCTCTGGTGTTCTTCGGAGATGGGAGCTCGGCGATCGCTGTTATTTTCTTCGGGTTTGCTTCTATACCTCTTCTTGTGACTATATAGCCGAGAAATTCTCCCGACGTGACCGCGAACGTGCACTTTGCCGGATTCAGTTTCATTCCATACTTGTTTAAGCTCGCAAAACATGTTGTGAGATACTCGATATGATCGTCTGCCGAGGTGGACTTGACGAGCATATCGTCGATGTAAACTTCCATTGTGTTACCGAGTTGGTCGGCGAACATGCGATTCACGAGGCGTTGATATGTTGCTCCCGCGTTCTTGAGCCCGAACGGCATAACCTTGTAGCAATATGTGCCGCGGTCGGTGATAAAGGAAGTCTTTTCTCGATCGTCAGCGTGCATCATTATCTGGTTATATCCTGCAAAGGCGTCCATGAACGACAGTAACTCGTGACCGGTGGTTTCTTCTACGAGCCGGTCGATGTGTGGCAGCGGGAAGCTATCCTTGGGACACGCTTTGTTGAGATCGGTAAAGTCTACGCACACTCTCCACTTACCATTTTTATTCTTTACCACAATTGGATTTGCCAGCCAGTCAGGGTACTTCACCTCGGTGATCAAGCCTGCCTTTGAAAGCCGCTCTACTTCATCGTTGACAGCTTTGGCGCGCTCGGGACCGAGCTTCCTTCTTTTTTGCTTGACTGGTTTGAAGATCGGATCAACATGCAGTTCGTGGCATGCGATGGTCGGGTCAACTCCGGTCATATCACTGGTGGTCCAGGCGAAGGTTGTGGCATTTTCTTTGAGAAATTCTACGAGCTTGTCTCGCAGGTCGTCGCGGAGGTCGGCCCCTATCCCGACGCATCGCTCGGGATCCTTTATGTCGATATTGATTTGTACTACCGCATCCTTCTGCGGCCGATCGGGCTGTGGTAGCTCGATTCGAGGTTCTGCGACTAGGTATGCCTGTGATTTGCGACGCATTTTGTGTTCGATACGGAAGCACGTTCGGGATATCTTTTGATCTCCTCGTAATGTAAATACGCCGAATGGGGTTGGGAATTTTACGCATTGATTATAGGTGGACGGGACTGCCCTCATTTCGTGGATCCAAGGGGTGCCGAGGATGACATTGTAAATAGTCGGTCGGTCGACGACCACGAACATGATCAGTTTGGTGATTCGGCCGACATAGACGGGGAGTTTGATTGTTCCAATTGTGTTGATTGAATCGCCCGAGAATCCGGTTAGTGGTCTTGCCGATGGCTTGATACGATAATCGCTGAGTTCCATCCGTTGTAACGTCTCTCTGAAGATCAGATCTACCGAGCTGCCGGTGTCGATCAGAATCTACTCGACTTCGCAGTCGCTGATTCGCATGGCGACGACGAGTGGATCGTTGTGCGGTCGGTCCACTCCTTCGGCGTCTCGCTCGGTGAAACTTATTTCGTCGCCGATTCTGAGCTCGTCAGTGGCGCTTCGTCGGTAATGCTGGGCGGCCATGGCCCGTCGCTCGTACTCCTTGATCGATCGCACTGAGTCGTTTACCATAGGTAGTCCTCCCATAATCATGTTTATACGTCTTCTTGGTGGACGTGCTCCCTCTTCGTCTTCTTCGTCATGAGCTCTTTTATCCGCAGATGCCGTATTTGCGTTGATTTGCTCAATTTCCTCGGCGAAAGCGACCTGTCTCCTTCGTTCCTCTTGGACGATCCTGAACCGCTCGGCTTCGTTCTTTGGTTGTGTCACCTGGTTGATTTGCTTCGGGTGAGGTTTGTTGCGATCTAGTACTAATTTCTTCCCGTCTTTTTGGTAGTCAGCGTAGAGGAGGGCTTGAAGATTTCTGCATTCTTCGGTGCTGTGACCTGCTCGCTGATGATACTCACAAAATAGCTTGCTTTTGTCGGCCCCTCGGACGAATTTATTCCATGGCTTGCCTTGATTTTGACCTTGGTAGCCTTGGGTGGGTCGATCCTGCTGATGATTTTGGGAACGGTCGGGATGATTTTGTCGATGACCCTGGTGGGAGCGTTCCTAGTCCTGTTGGTGGTCCTGTAACTGATCGCTGACGTAATACGACGATTTTCCCTTTCTCGTGGTTTCTTCCTCCTTGGCCTTCTTGTAATCCTGATCGTAGTGTTGTCGAGGTTCGTATTGCTCGGCGCTCTTCTCGGCTTTGTCCTTTGAAGTCGAACCTTTGGGTCCGAACTTCTTGGCTAGGGTTTCCTTTTCTTCCTCGAGGTCAATAAAGATCGATGCTCGGTGGAGAGCGTCTTCCAGTGAGCTTGGTCTGTTTTTCTTTAGTTCCTCTCGGAAGCTCGATTCATACCAGAGGCCGTTTCAGAGCGCGGGCAGACCTTCGCTATCGGTGATCGTGATTTTAGCCAGAATACTTTTGAAGCGGGTGATGTAAGATCGGAGGCTTTCCTTCGGTCCTTGGGAGATGGCCCACAGGTCGGCGTTTGATACTTCCTCCTGAATATACATGGAGTAGTGTTTGAGAAAAGCGTGCGTCAAGTCATTGTATCCGTCGATCGAGTTCGGTTCTAAACAAGAAAACCAATCCAAGGCCGAGCCGGTCAGATGCTCGACGAACAGTTGGCAGTAGCCTGCATCACGCTCTCCGATGCTGAACTTTGTTCGTCCCATCGCGATGCGGAATGCCGTCAGAAATTGTCTTGGGTCGGACTTGCCATCGTAGGTCATCATCTTGATTTTGACCACAGAGACGGGATGCTCGACCTGGATATCCATGAGGCGACGAGTGAAGGGTGTATTCTGGGTTTCCTCCAGTACGCGGTCGATCTCGGGTGCCGAGCTGATTGCTTGGTGGACTTTGGACGTCATATTTTTCAACATCAACTTCAAGTCTTCAATTTCGCTATCTCTGTTCGCGCCGAGTGCTGAGCTACCCGGGATATCCATATTGGGAGGTTGTTCGTCCTCGGTTTGCTGCGATACCATTCGGTTTCTCGGATTTGGAGGCGGCGTTTCTTCGAATAACGCTCGGTGGAGATGAGTTCGGGGAACAGATCCTTGTTGGCTTGTCATCCGTAAATCGTTGATTTTCCCCTGGCATATTGCGTGTGCCGTGGCGAGCTGGTCGAAGCGCGCATTGCTTCCCTGGGAGAGTACGGTTACTTGAGTCATAAGAGTTTTGAGTAAGGCGGACATGTCTTGCTCGTTTGTCTGAGCTTCTGCGGCTTATTGAGGTCGTTCGGTGTTTTGAGGTTGCTGCTCGGCGCCGGCCGGCTGGATGATTGGATCTGCAACCTGAGAAACGTGCTGGGGCTGCCCCTTGCTCTCGAAGCTGTTTCTGAGCTCGTTATATCTTCGATGTGGACGTAATCTTTGTTCGGTGGTGCTCCTGTCATCGCTGAACCTGTCCGTTAGTGAAGAAAAAACTTAAGTCCCCACAGACGGCGCCAATTGTGATAACCGGGATGGTCACGAGATCGGAATGCGCGTCTTGCTCGAGAGTTGACGTGCTCGGTCCGAGGGAGTTAGGTTATTCTTAAGAGAACCGGCTAGATTCAGAGATAAACGAGAGTGAAAGTGTGTTCGGGATGAGCAATTGGAGGATTACGTTCGGGATTGTTTGAAGAGAGTGATGTGCTCGGACGAGCGTGCTTTGTATTCAGATTCCCGAGCAGGCCGAAAGACGTGCTTGGTTTACAGTTCGGGAAATTAACTCTAGAGAGAGAAAGTAGTAAGAAGTGCACAGATCCCAAAAAGTTACATTAATGTACAGTGACGACTCCTATTTATAGTAAAATACGGTCGTACTTTTTTACAGGCCGTTGACCGCTTGTCGAGCTCGTGCGGATTGGGCCGTACTTGGTGACGAGATGGGTTGAGCCGTACGTTCTTTTGGCTGTTAGCGTAGCCGAGCCGACTTGTTGTTGTTCTGCTTGGGTTGAGCCGAGCCGAGCCGATGGTGATAGGCTTGGTTCGGGCGTATGTGTTCGGGCCCTTATTGCTCGTTGGGCCGTTCTACTTTTGTTGGACCGACCTTTATTCAGAGAATAAGTATTAGGCCTTTTAAATGAATGGGGTGCTAAACCCATATATAACAATCCCCATCTTTTGGCTCAGAAATCATGCCTTTTGTTTGACTCGTAACGATTCACAGAGCTTAAACCCATAAACCAACCAATAAGATTTTCTTTTCTTTTTTTGGCATCAACCAACCAATAAGATATGAGTTCAAAATACGAAAATCCTATCCAAAAAGGTCTCAGTATCCGAACCAAAGTTCAATTTTTTTTTCCTCTCAATCTTGTTCCAGTAAACAAAATACAAAAAAAGAGATTAAAATTGGAGACCACCAGAAAACCAAACCTGAAACAGAACAGACGTTGAGTTATTTTTAAATCTCTCAATCATGAAGCATCTCTGCTCCATAAAAGGGAAACCAGAAATATTCATTACACAATCATAATAACGACAATTTACTGAATCTAGAGAAGAAACCAAAAAACACTAATCATCTTTAAGAAAAAAGCCAAAAACCTTTCAGTGTCTACCCTCTGTCACAGCCTAATTTTATCTCTTTAGTCTTTTAGCCATGTGGAATGTGGATCTCTACTTTATTTTTCTCTCTGCTTTATTTTAAGAAAAAAGCTTTGTCGGTTTATAGACAACAAGTGAATGTAAGTGTTGAGCCAAGATCAAGAAAGTAAAGAAGACAATATGGATAAGAAGCGGTTTGTGCTTGTCCATGGGCTCTGCCACGGCGGGTGGTCGTGGTACAAAGTGAAAACGCAGCTGGAGGCGGCAGGTCACTGTGTTACAGCAGTGGATCTGGCTGGATCAGGTATAAACATGACCAGACTAGAAGAGATTCAGACATTGATGGATTACTCCAAACCGTTACTAGATACTCTGAGCTCGCTTGCCTCGGATGAAGATAAGGTGATTCTTGTTGCTCATAGCATGGGAGGAATACCCTCTGCGCTTGCTGCTGACATATTCCCTGGTAAGATCGCTGCTCTTGTCTTTGTGACATCTTTCATGCCGGACACAAGAAACCCACCAGCTTATGTTTTAGAAGAGGTACATAAATAAACCGATTACTTGGGTTGCATGGTACTGATCCCTTCCAAGTATTCTGATATCTGACTGAAATCTGCAGCAGTCCACAAGCAGCACTTCACAAGTGGAATGGTTGGACACCGTGTTTGGATTATACGGGAAACCTGATCGTCCTCTAAAGTTTGCTCTTGCGGGACCAAAGGCCTTGGCCAAGAAGAACTATCAACTTTCTCCGCTTGAGGTATGACTCCAGTCTCTACTTTCAAACCAAAATGAGGCTGCTGCTAGTAACCTTGGAAAATCTTTTGTCGATTGATGTTAGGATCTTGTATTGGCGAAGACATTGGTGAGGGTAAACCCTCTAGTAACAGAGAGTCTGGCAGGGACAAGAAGCTTTAACGAGGAAGGGTACGGATCCGTTACTCGTATATATATCGTATGCGGAGAGGATATGATGTTACCAGAGGAGCACCAGCGTTGGATGATCAGAAACTTTCCTCCAAAAGAAGTAATGGAGATCAAAGATTCGGATCATATGCCAATGTTCTCCAAGCCTCAAGAACTCTGTGCTCTTCTCCTGGAGATTGCAGATAAATATGCCTAAATAAACATGAGATAGTCACTGCATATTAGTTACAAAATTCAGCTTGCCAGATGTGACTGATCTGGGTAACTGTAGCATATATGTACGAGAAATAAGCAAATGATATTACACATAAGAATGGTTGTATGAATTTGAGTAAAATCTTACACATAAATTAAGCCCAAACATTGATTGATTTCAGTTCGTCCTGTGCATTAGAGAAAATTTGGCCATGGACTTTTGCATTAGAGAATAATATATTATTCAATGAATGTAGAGAAAATTTCATGTGACGAGCGTCTCCATTGGATTCATGAAAAAAGTTTTTGGAGACAAGGAAAAGTTAAGAATATTTGGCAGTTCTGTACCAACCTTTTCGAAAAATGCCAAACATGAGGAAACGTGTTACACCTTGTTTATTAAAAGTCTTTTTTTTTTTTGTCGAAAGCATTCTACCATAAGTTATATTACCATTAAGGAATATTTATCTAGAACAAGAAGAATGAAATAAACCCGGGTTCGAGTCACGTCGAATCTGGTATTTGTGAAGCAACCGTGGCCTAGTGGTCAAGTGGTTAAAGCTTTATACCGGTAGGTACTGGGTTCGAATCCCCGAAGGCGCAATTTTATAAGATTAATGGAGGCAAGTTTATAAGGAAGTTTTCAGGAGCAGGTGGAGCCGTTGATCGCGACCGTTGATGAATTCTCGTAGAACGGAAGTAGTATTATCTGTAAGATTGTCCTTGTAATAGTTCTCATAATCTGTATCAGCGTTAAAAAAAAAAAGAATTAAATAAAAAAGGCAATGGAGAAGAAGAACCAGAAGCGGTTTGTGTTTGTCCATGGGCTGTGCCACGGCGCATGGACTTGGTACAAGATGAATCCGCACCTCGAGGCTGCAGGTCACCGCGTGACCGCAATAGATCTAGCTGCGTCGGGTATAAACATGACCAGATTGGAAGAGATTCAAACACTGAAGGATTACTGCAAACCGTGGCTTGAGACTCTGAGCTCCCTAAGCTCGGATGAAGATAAGGTGATTCTTGTTGCTCATAGTATGGGAGGAATATCCGCTGCGTTTGCCGCTGACATTTTCCCTCATAAGATCGCTGCTATTGTCTTTGTGGCATCCTTCATGCCTGACACAAGAAACCCACCTGCTTATGTTTTCGAAAATGAAAAGGTATAATGATAAAATGAATGATTCGGTTGCACAGTATCATCTCTTCCAAGTAATTTTTGATATCTGAATGAAAAAGCAGCGGATGAGGAGCAGTTCACAACTGGAGTGGTTGGACACCGTGTTGGGGAGCTACGGGAGACCTAATCGTCCGTTAAAGTTTGCTCTTTTTGGACCAGAGTTCTTGACCAAGTATTTGTATCAACTTTCTCCAGTCGAAGTAAGACTCTAAGCCTAATCAAAACCTCTCTTTTAAAGCCACAAACAAGAGTTTTCTAGTAACCTTTTTTTTGTTAGGATCTTGAATTGGCGAAAATGCTGGTGAGGGTAAACCCGTCAGTTACGAACAATCTGGCAGGGACAAGAAGCTTCACTGAGGAAGGGTACGGATCTGTTACACGTATCTATATCATATGCGGCAAGGATAATGTAATACATGATGATTACCAGCGTTGGATGATCAAGAACTTTCCGGTAAAAGAAGTAATGGAGATCAGAGATGCAGATCATATGCCAATGTTCTCCAAGCATCGAGAACTTTGTACTCGTCTCTAGAAGATCGCAGGTACTTATGCATGAATAAAACCTGAAAAATTGTCACCGCAAATTCGTTACGAATTATAGTAATTAAGCCATATGAGAATAAATCTATGGGTCCGATTGGTGACCAAAAGCGGAACGGTAAGACTAGCGGTTAGCGGAAGTGGTAAGCGGTTGAATAGTGCAAAGCTGTAAGTGAAAGCTGGAAGCAAAAGCTGTTAGAGAAAGCGGTTAGAAAAAGCTGAGAGTAACCGTTTTTACTGTAGCTTTGATAACGTTTTCGTGATTGGTAACAAACAAAGCGGTAAGCCTCTAACGCTTTTACTATTACGTCACCATTTGAACCCTATATGTATGAGAACTAAGCAAGTGATAGAATTCATAAGAGCAGTTTTATGGATAAATATTCGTGAGAAACCAAGGAAATTTTATTGTAGCATCATAAAAGCGGGAACCATAAGCTCTTGTAAAGGACGATTTTCTGTCTATGCATGGATCTGTTTATATCACAAAGACTTGTTCAGCTACAAATAATTTCTGAAGCTAAATTTGAATACTCCAACACTTCACTAGATACAGAATATTTAAAGAAAAGAAACACATGCACTTATCTAACCTAGCTACTCAATAATCTTCTCTACGGATCAACAAGAATAATGATTCATTATACATTCATACCGACGGAGGAATTTCTAGAATCAACAACTACTCTCTTTCGGATTCCACCTGCGAGCATTCCACAAGAAGAATTTTTGGACACCGTCTATGGAAACTATGGGACACCTGTAGAGTGTTCTTTTTGGGCCAGAGTTCATGGCCAAGTAATTTTATCAAATGTCTCCAGTCGATCAGCAATTTTCCACCAAAAGAAGTAATGGAGATTAAAGATGCACAATTCGTCTTATCAGGGGCGGATGCATGTGATGGTTAGGGTGGTCAGCCGACCACACCAAATTTTAATAATCAATTATACTTTATGATAATTTATGTATTTGACCCCAATTAATATTTTCTGCTGACCCCTATCTAAATCAAGCCCATTTTATTTCAAATAAAAACAATTGATCATCTTAAATTAACTCAAATCCAAACATTAATTTTTTTCCCATAAACCCACGTGAGTAAAAGACCACGTAAAATGGGTTTGTTATAATTGCTGAAAGTTGATTTTTTAACTGACATTTATATTTCTTATAGCTAAAATTGCGCATTATCTTTTCTTTATTCTACAGTTTAGGATAGATAACTTTTTTAAAGTAATATAAACAATTTTTGTTGATTTTATCTTAGATATACTAAGTAAAAATTTGAGACTATAAAAGCATGATAAATAAAAATTGGGTGAGACAATGATTTATATAAAAACCACTAAATAATATCAATATGTAATTTAATTTAAATAAAATTCTGAACAATAAATTAAAATAATATTACTTTAACTAGAATTTATTTTAGAAATTTAGTTAAATAATAGAAAATATTTATAAGGTTTTAAACATATATAATGATAAAAATGTTTAAAAACTATTTACGGTATATTAATTTGTATTTTCATATAGTATACTGACCCCGGTTAAAATATTTTCTGGCTCCACCACTGCGTCTTATAAACAGATAGATGATCACCATCACCAATATAGCAGAGCAATTTCTATAAGACAATTGGACAATATTGGTAATCATACCAATGTGGCCAAAACGACCAAACAGAATCTTAGCGTCTTTGTTTGCTGCAGTTGCGAGAAGAAGGGAGGGTGTGAAAGCTCAAGATTTCATTGGACTAAGGAGCATAACACACAAGGTGACGTGGACTATACAAGACATGACGTGGTGTACAAGTCAGCTATCGTAAGTTGGAGTTTGAAGATATGGAAATATTCTATACTGCAAGAATATAGAAGATTTCCCAAGAAGAGATATTGGCAAGGAGTTTGCAATATATAAAGGGAGCGTTGGACAGAGAATTAGGTTAGAAGAAATATTGAGAAAACGTTTGAGCTAATAATTCTGAAGAGAAAAAGGGTTCTCGGGTTTCTTTTGGTGAGTGAAATCAAGAGAGTTGTGCAACTGTTGTTGTACGGTAAGGCTGGGTAGATTAGAATTTGGCCAGTATCGTTTCACAGTAGTGAAGACGTGTTAATCTGATTGAACAAGATTACTGTGTAATTTGTTCAAGAGAATTCTAATAAAAGTTTGGTTTTTGATTACTGCTTGGTTGTTGAACTAAAACTCATATCTTCTGATATTTCATTTGGTATCAGAGAGGGCAATCTACTTTACAGGTTGCGATCTTGGAGAAGATATGGAGACAAAGTATTTGCTAGCAGTGTTGAAACTCATCATGCTGGATGAGCACAACTTTGGGCACTGGAAAGTCAGGATGAGACATATAATTCGATCTATCGATGAAATTGCGTGGTATGTGATACGATCAGAGTTTTAATCACTAGATCTACACTGCAAGTGCACAGACGTGAACTAGTAGTATATAGGGTATCGAATCCACAGAGACTCTAGACTCTTGCGATAGATTATAGAATTTCAGGTTAACCTAGGTAGAAGCGGTAGAAAGCAGTAAATCAAAACAGAAAGCAAGTAAACGGTTTGTAAATCAGAAGGCGAAGGCGTCAGGTCAAGGGAGTTCTCAAGAAATTAGGAACATAAGCTAATCAATCATCGGGATCTAATTAAGAACTGTTCTAGAACTAGAATCACAAAATTATAACAGACCAACTTTCGTTGCGAATATTATCTATGTCTAACAACCTAGCAAGCCAACTTTCGTTGCGAATCCTAGAGTTCTAGATAAGCATTAATCTCAAGTTCTTTCGTTCACAATTCTCCTAAGCCAAATTTCTTTGCGAATAATCAAATTGCTCATCTTTCTAGTTAATCAATCAACTTTCGTTGCAGAAATCAACCTAACATCAATAATCTAAGTGGCCAGTTCAGATCAAGCATTAAGAACAACCCTAGATGAAGAACTAACAGATATGAATCCTTACAGATTGATCAACCTAAAATTCCATGAAATCCCCTGTGAGAATCCATAAACCTAACTAGTAAACTACTCAGACATGATCATTGAAACTGAAGACATGTTGAATAGAAAACTGAATATCATAAAAGAGAAACAAAGAATATGAGTTCCCAATCTCTCTCTTTGAATAAAAATAAAACTTAAATCTGAAAGTGTAGCCTAAACAATGGCTTAAAAACCCTAATATAATGATCTAATCACGGCTGGGGCTTTTTTGTAATTATGAGAAACTTCTGGGCTTTGTTGCAAATTCCAAACTCTTCATTAACCGCCGAGAAAAGCCTTATACGCATGTGTGTCGATCGATGCACGAAAATGAACCTGCAGACATCAAGACCAACATATACTTCCCCCACACTTAGCAACTATCCTGAGTAAACTCCACAATCACATCCAGAACATCCAAATTCACCATACTGACTTTTATAAGCTAATAAGTGTGGTCTCACCTATGGGGTATCGATCAAAGAACACATGGATTCTTACTCTGTTAGCATCTACCACTCAATTGTTGCTTCTGGTCCCTTTCTTCTCTTTTCCCTTCCTTAGCACTGATTTTTCCCCACTGGGTATCATTTTATTTTTTCTATCAGTGCTCTTCCCTTACTGGGCATACTTTGGACATGTTTCCATGGATGCACAAGAGGTAATAGGGGGTCTCTACCACTCCCGCGACCACTTCGAAGCTACTAGCTTATCCTCAGTTTATCTCTTTTTTTTTTTTTTTACTTTCAAGGAAGGAGAGAAGGGAACCATAATCAGACAGGTTTACAAGCTGTGCCAGAACCAACAGAGGAATCCGACTCGAAGTATACCAAGCCCATAGGAGAGAAAATTAAGTCAAGTTAAAGTGTGAAGTCAAGTAATGGATCCTCCGAATACCTGAAGTGATATGGGTGTCCTCAGTAGGCTGGTCTGTGTTGGGTTTTCTAATAGTCATAGATCATCTGCAACTCATCCAATGGTCACTTAAGTTCCTGCAAGTGTGGTAATCTCCTCAAAAAGTCCTTGTTTCCTACTCAATTTTGACTCAATAAAACAAATTTTTGACTGACTCTAAGGAAACAGGAAGCTGCGTCAGTAGCTACCTCCCCCAAACTTGAAACACACTGTCCCTAGTGGTGTCAAGCTCAGGATTGGCGAGAAAAATCGAAAATAAGAGAATCCGAAAAGAGTCAGAACACTTACCTGTCGTCGGCCTGGTAATGTGTCTGAACCGCAATTGAATCGGCACACCGTAAATCGAGACTGCGTCGACCGATGCACATAGTGTGTCGATCGATGCAGTGCGATTCTGCTTGTTTCTCACGCCTTTGAGCACACAAAAGTTGAAAATCAAAAACACCAAATCAAAATGAAAAATGAAAAGAAAACGAACCTAACAGTGGGTTGCCTCCCACTCAGCGCTTGTTTAAAGTCAGTAGCTTGACTATGGAAAGGAGATCAGACTTATGGAGGATTCAACAGAGACTTTGAATGTCTCTGTGAATGTCTTTTCATCCAAGGTGGCGTATAGGCATTGTGATCATGAGATCTCCCAATGAAAGAGTGAAAAGCACCAGGGCGGGAGCGAAGCGAGGGTGGGATACTGCGTTTTCCTGCATTCACGTTTGATGGATTAGGAGGTTTGATTTTAGAAGAGTCATACCTGTGCTTTGGTGGATGGAAGAGATTTGGAGCTTTCTCCTTAAGAGCAGTTGCAGGATCAGAAGATGTTAGAGCAAGTTCAGAATGAACTGCCTGTAGGAATTTCTAGCAGTTCCTAATCAGATTAGGCAATCCTAAGTATGAATTCCAAGCCTAGGATCTAGGGTTCATGTTTATATCATTGAATCTACATCAGATCTCGAAGATACCTGGAAGTTATGCAGCGGAAGATGATTAGGTATTCGAGATTTGTCAGCGCCTCAAATGCTGCGCCTCTACTGGTATCCACACACATAATTTGGAACGGACGGGATGCTAGTGCCGTTAGAGATCGGATCTCTCAAAAGGTTTTCAGTTTCTGTAAGGTGGCTGTGTATTAGGTCTAATCTCAGTAAAAGTCGACCATATATCTTATATATGTCGACTTATATCACGACCTGATTAACCAAGGATTAAACCGAAGTTAATCAAGTCATCCGCGATCTGTGTCGATCGATGCACATGTTGTGTCGATCGACACTGCCTCAGAAACTTGAATGAATGCATATCAAATATGCATTTACCAGATCATTTCATTAATGATCAACCTCATATTCTATCCAGTTTTCTTAGGTGTGTGACCCTGTAGGATCATATAACACTAGTAATGAGTTCTAAACTCATTGATCATAAGTGGCTTCTAGCAAAACATTATGATTGCCCAGTGTTATATGACTGTCTCATCTCGACAATACAACTTTCACTTAGAGTAAGTACAATAGATTTCAGGACATTCCCAACAATCTCCACTTGTACTGGAATCATCTATTCCTATAATCCCTTCGTCTCTATATCTCGATCTGGCATAAGGCAAGAGCAGTGTCATCCTTATTAAGCTAGATCATGTTTATCGAACTCCGATTTATACTGATAAAACAAACGACTGACAATCACCTCGTTTGAGCGCGGCCACGCATTTCTCAGTATCAAATCTTCGATAGGCCCTGAGATATTTATCTCCTGTTATATAGGAGGGACAAATCCCATCTTGTTCCATTCATGTTCCTTCACACACTTCATGATACGCCCAATCAATGCCTCTATAGTCACCTGTTACGGTTGTCGTTTGACAAAGTCAAGACGGACCAATCCATATGCAAGAAATCATGATGAACTCAGGTCTAAGGACTATACTCTATAGTCGTAATGAGAAACTCTTATGACACTCATATAACTATCTTGTAGAGTTCTCATTAACGGGTCAAGTCCGATCATGTGTTCTCCAACACATATATATGTGATTGACTTTAATACTCTTATTAAATGACTCCATGAAATTTAGTCATCAGTCACCTCACATACTAGTCTCACGCGGTTGTTAATGTCCCACTTTAACAACCTTGACCAGGGACCAACATAATTTATGTCATTTATTACTAATAGGGTTTCATGATCAAGTCACATACTTGATGACCTATAAAATGTCATAAAATACTTTGGGACTATTATTTAATAACACAATTAAATAATACTGAAACAAATTTCATTGAAATAACATAACCATATTATGTCTACATGAACACCATAATGTAACTAAAACCAAAACAACTCCCACTGAAACCAAGATCATATCTTAAGAAATCTAATACCTATAGCAGTTGTATGACTCTCATGCTTAGGCCTTGGGAGAGGCTTAGTCAAAGGATCAGCAACATTCTCATCCGTCGGGACTCTGCTGATCTTCATATCTCCTCTATTAACGATATCACGGATAAGGTGATACCTCCTCTCTATATGTTTGGACTTCTGGTGCGACCTAGGTTCTTTCGCCTGTGCAATGGCTCCATTGTTGTCACAATACAAAGCCACTGGCTCAGAAATACTAGGAACCCCACCAAGTTCAGAGATGAATTTCTTAATCCAAACATCTTCCTTTGCCGCTTCAGAAGCGGCGAGATACTCAGCTTCGGTTGTGGAATCTGCTACGGTGTCCTGCTTGGAACTCTTCCAACTAACTGCACCGCCATTCAGACATAAGATGTAACCAGATTGTGATCGGAAATCGTCTTTGTCTGTCTGAAAACTTGCGTCCGTGTAACCACTTACTACAAGCTCATCACTTCCTCCATACACCAAGAATTTATCCTTTGTATTTCTCAAATACTTCAGGATGTTCTTGACAGATGTCCAGTGACTTTCACCCGGATCAGATTGGTATCTACTCGTCATGCTTAAAGCACAAGCAACATCTGGACGAGTGCAGAGCATGGCATACATGATGGATCTTAGAGAAGAACCATAAGGAATCCTACCCATGCGCTCTCGCTCAGCAGGTGTCGAAGGACACTACTTCTTGCTAAGAGTAATGCCATAAGACATCGGTATGAAGCCCTTCTTGGAATCATGCATACTGAACCTGTGTAGGACCTTATCGATATAAGTATCTTGACACAATCCAATTAACTTGTTCAATCTAACTCTATAGATTCTTATTCCAAGAATGTATGCGGCTTCTCCCATGTCTTTCATTGAAAAACAACTTCCGAGCCAAGTCTTAATAGACCGAAGCAGTGGAATGTCATTTCCGAGAAGAAGTATGTCATCTACATACAATACGAGAAATGCAACTGCGCTCCCACTAGTCTTCTTGTAAACACACGGTTCTTCTTCGTTCCTGATGAAGTCAAACGTTATGACCGCTTCATCAAAACGAAGATTCCAACTCCGAGATGCTTGCTTCAATCCATAAATGGATCGATGAAGCTTGCATACCATCCTAGCAGCATTAGGATCGATGAAACCTTCAGGTTGTGTCTGTTGGATCCCTATGGATCTAGGGTTTGTTATATTGAAATTTAGAACCAACCTCGTTCTTACCTTTGGCAGCGGAAGAAGATGGTGAACGAGATCAGTGGAGCAATGCAACTCTTTGCCTCTACCAGATACACACGCACGCTTGCTGGAAACGGGATGCTAGTACCGGATCAATGGGGATCGATGGTGTTTGGTGTGTCAAGTGTTTCTGTCAAGAAAACTGGACGGCTCTATTGTTTAGGTCGAAACTAATCATCTTTTATTCGACCTAAACGTGCTTAACGGGCCAGACTCAATTAAGCCATAACCCGAAAAGCCTGTTCGGAAAATCCGAACTGTGTCGACCGACACACAAGCTGTGTCGATCGACACAACACCATTATATCGATTCTTATGTGTATTTCAATACACATAATATGATCATTGCCACAATGATCATTCCCATGTCGTAGCTTCCAGTTCGCTTAGGTGTGTGACCCTATAGGATCATACAATACTGGCAGTAAGTCCACGACCTACAGAATGCAAGAGACTTCTAGCAAAGCATTGCAAACGCCTAGTATTATACGAATGTCTGATCTCGACACACAACTATCATAGGAGTGAGTACATGTGTGATTTCAGGACACTATCCCAACAATCTCCCACTTGTACTGGAATCATCAATTCCTATAATCCTTTTGTCTCTATGTCTCGATTTGGCATAAGGCAAGATCTGTGTCATCCTTATTTAGCCAACATCGTGTTTATCGAACTCCTGATCTCATACTGAACATTACAAACAACTGAACTACAGTTCGTTTGAGTGCGGCCACACATTCTCTCAGTATTCAATCTTCGATAGGCCCTGAGATATTTATCTCCCGTTTTTCAGGAGGGACAAATTCCATCTTGTTCCATCCCTGTTTCAACGCACACTTCATGATAAACTTGAACAGTGTCGTTATAGCCGCCAGTTACGGATCGACGTTTGACAAAGTCAAAATGTACCAATTCATATGCAAGAAAGCATGATGAACTCAGGTCTTAGGACTATACTCTATAGTCGTAATGAGAACCTCTTATGACACAGATATTACTATCTTGTAGACTTCTCATTAGCGGGTCATGTCCGATCATATGTCCACTGACATATATCTATGTGACTGACTGCGATAATCATATCATTGGCTCCATGAAACTTAGCCAACAGTCACCTCACAATCTAGTCTCTAACGGTTGTCAGTGTCCCGATTCTACAACCTTGACTAGGGACAAAATAATTTATTAACTTATAGGGTTTCATGATCAAGTTCTCAACTTGATGACCTATAATATGTCATAAACTTATTTTGGGACCATTATTTAGATCACAATAAATAATGCTGAAATCAAATTTCATTAAACACTTCTAAAAGAATGTTTACAAGGGCGTCTTATTATAACTAAAACAAAATCCAAAACTCCCACTAGAATCAAGATTACATCTTAAGATCTCTAATGCCTACAACATTCGTATGACTCTTATGCTTAGGCCTTGGGAGTGACTTGGTTAGAGGATCAGCGACATTCTCGTTTGTCGGAACTCGGCTGATCTTCACATCACCTCTATTGACAATATCACGAATCAGATGATATTTCCTCTCAACGTGTTTGGACTTCTGGTGTGACCTGGGTTCTTTCGCCTGAGCAATGGCTCCATTGTTATCGCAGAACAAAGCCACTGGCTCCAAGATACTAGGAACCACACCAAGTTCAGTCATGAACTTCTTGATCCAAACAGCTTCCTTTGCCGCTTCTGAAGCAGCAACATATTCAGCTTCCGTTGTGGAGTCAGCTACGGTATTCTGCTTAGAGCTCTTCCAGATCACCGCACCGCCATTTAGACAGAAGACATATCCAGACTGTGATCGGAAATCGTCTCTGTCCGTCTGAAAACTCGCATCGGTGAATCCATTCACCACAAGTTCATCACTATCTCCATACACAAGGAACTTATCCTTAGTATGTCTCAAATACTTGAGAATATTCTTGACAGCTGTCCAGTGAGCTTCACCTGGATCAGATTGGTATCTACTCGTCATGCTTAACGCGTAAGCTATATCTGGACGAGTGCAGAGCATGGCATACATAATAGATCCTATTGCAGAGGCATAAGGAATCCTATTCATGCATTCTCGCTCAGCAGGTGTTGCCGGACACTGCTTCTTGCAGAGACTCTTGCCATGAGACATTGGTATGAAGCCCTTCTTGGAATCGTGCATCCTGAATCTGTGCAACACCTTATCAATATAAGTGTCTTGGCACAATCCAATCAGCCTGTTAGTTCTATCTCTGTAGATTCTGATTCCAAGAATGTATGCGGCTTCTCCCATGTCTTTTATGGAAAAACAACTTCCTAGCCAAGTCTTAATAGACTGAAGCAACGGAACGTCATTACCGAGGAGGAGTATGTCATCGACATACAGTACAAGAAATGCAATTTTGCTCCCACTTGTCTTCTTGTATACACATGATTCTTCTTCGTTCTTGATGAAACCGAATTGTTTTACTGCTTCATCAAAACGAAGATTCCAACTCCGTGATGCTTGCTTAAACCCATAAATGGATTTATGAAGCTTGCATACCTTCTTAGCATTTTTAGGATCGACAAAACCTTCAGGTTGTGTCATGTACACATCCTCTTCCAGAATGCCATTCAGGAATGCGGTTTTGACATCCATTTGCCAAATCTCATAGTCATAATGAGCAGCAATCGCTAGAAGAATCCGAATAGATTTAAGCATAGCGACTGGGGAATAGGTTTCATCATAGTCAATACCATGAATTTGTTTGAAACCTTTAGCCACCAACCTTGCTTTGTAAATCTGTACATTGCCATCCACGTCAATCTTCTTCTTGAAGATCCATTTACACTCAATGGCTTTTACACCATTAGGTAAATCGACCAAGGACCATACTTGGTTTTCTGACATGGATGTCATTTCGGATTTAGAGGTTCCAAGCCACTTTTCGGAGTCTGGGCCCATCATTGCTTTCGCAAAGGTCGCTGGTTCGTCACCTTCAATGATCATCAGATCATTTGAATTGGTTACGAGAAATCCATAGTATCTCTCGGGTTCGTGACGGATCCTTCCGGATCTGCGAACTTCAGGCTCCACAGGCGCCGGTTCCACAGAACTTTGTGGTTCCAACTGCTGCTCCTCCTCAGCAGGTTGAGCAGTATCCTGTGCATCTAGAATTTCTTCAAGATGTACTTTACTCCCACTGTTTTTCTTAGAGAGGAACTCCCTTTCAAGAAAAGAACAGTCCCGAGCAACAAATACTTTGTTCTCAGATTGGTTGTAAAAGTAGTATGCCTTGGTTTCCCTAGGATAACCAACGAAATAGCATTTATCTGATTTGGGTGCAAGCTTGTCGGAGATTAAACGTTTGACATAAGCCTCGCAACCCCAAATCCTTAGGAAAGACAGACTAGGAACGTTCCCAGTCCACAGTTCATGTGGTGTCTTTTCTACTGATTTAGATGGCACTCTATTCAGTGTAAACGCAGACGTTTCTAGAGCATATCCCCAAAAGGATAGTGGAAGATTAGAATGACTCATCATAGACCGAACCATATCCAATAAAGTTCGATTTCTCCTCTCCGATACTCCATTCCATTGGGGTGTACCAGGAGGAGTGAGTTGTGAAACGATTCCACACTCGCTCAGATAGTCGCTGAATTCTTGGCTCAAATATTCTCCTCCGCGATCCGATCGCAGAATCTTAATACTCTTGCCAAGTTGATTCTGTACTTCATTCTTGAATTCCTTGAATCTATAAATGGAATCTGAATTGTGTCTCATCAAATAGATATAGCCATACCTACTGAAATCATCAGTAAAGGTAATGAAGTACTTAAAGTTTCCTCTGGCAGCAGTACTCATTGGCCCACATACATCAGTATGAACAAGGCCCAATAAATCACTGGCCCTTTCATTTGGTTTGTTGAAAGGGGCTCTAGCCATTTTGCCCACCAAACAAGACTCGCATTTCTCACATGATTCAAAATCAAATGAGCCCAGAAGCCCATTTCGATGGAGCCTCTGGATGCGTTTCTCATTGATATGGCCCAAACGACAATGCCATAAGAAAGTCGGGTTTTCGTCATTGGACTTAAACCTCTTTGTATTTATGTTAAAGACATGCATTTCTTGGTTTAATATATATAACCCATTATCTAATGGGGCGCTACCATAATAATTACCATCACGATTAAAAGAACAAACTTTATTCTTAACAGCAAAATCAAAACCTTCCAAATCCAAAACGGAAACTGAAATTATGTTTCTGCTAATCGCAGGTACATAGTAGCAATTATTCAAAATTAAAACCATGCCCGAAGGTAAAGACAACTCGTAGGTGCCTACGGCCAGTGCAGCAACCTTAGCTCCATTCCTGACTCGTAGCTCTACTTGTCCTTTCTTCAGCGTCCTACTGTTTCTTAGTGCCTGCACATCAGTACAAATATGAGCACCGCAGCCGGTATCCAATACCCACGAAGTAGGACTAGAAGACATAACATTAAGTTCGATAACATAAATACCTGAGTCAGACGCATCATACGTCTTCTTCAGCTTCTTGTAATCTTCCATGAACTTCTTGCAGTCTTTCTTCCAATGCCCCAACTGCTTGCAGTAGTTGCACTTATCCTCAGGAGAAGGTCCGGATTTGGGCTTCGGCTTGGGCTTGTCCTGACTTTCAGCCTGGACAACCTGGGCCTTACCCTTACCCTTCTTAGGTTTCTTAAACCTTTTACCCCCTTGTACCATCAGGACATTGGGAGTAGCCTTCTTGAGATTCGGTTCTGCTGTCTTCAGCATACCGTGCAACTCAGTCAATGTCTTAGTCATGTTTTGCATATTGTAGTTCATGATGAACTGATCAAAACATGACGGCAAAGACTGCAGAATCATGTCAGTGGCCAGCTCCTGGCTAATGGCACAGTCCAGTTTCCCCAGGTTATCAATGTAACCCATCATTTTAAGGACATGAGGACTTACTGGACTGTCCTTAGCCAGCTTGCAATCCATGAGAGATTTAACCGTCTGGTATCTCTCTGTGCGAGCTTGCTCCTGAAACAAAGCTTTCAGGCTGTTAATCATCTCAATGGGTGACAGTACGTTCTCATATTGCTTCTGCAGCTCAGAGTTCATGGTCACCAGCATTAGACAAGTAACATCTTTGACATCCGCTGAATGCTTATCCCAAGCATTCTTTTCTGTCTGCGGAGCATTGGAACGTGGCCTCTCGGTGAGAACTCTTTCAAGGACATATTCCTTGTTCTCTTGCCTGAGAACTATTCTCAGGTTCCGATACCATTCCAAGAAATTAGATCCATTTAACTTGTCCTTCTCAAGGACGGATCTTAGTGAGAAAGTGTTGATGTGATTTGAGACAGACATAGTTGTAATTCAAAAGAGGTAAATTTTAGTTATAAAGCACAAGAAATGAGAATTCTTATCTAATAAGAAAACTCTCATTGTATTCAAACTATGTTTCCTCATATGAATACAATGTGCCAAGATCCTCAGATTACTAAAATTCGAGTGGGCGACTCGCCGTTACTCAAGCTTTAGTTATCTAGGTAAGCAAATCATTGCTAATTGTACTCAGTACAACTCTTGGTCGTGAATGAGACAAACTATGTCCAATCCACTCTGATGTCTCTGGGCCCAGAACTTCTGACAGCCCAGTCAAGTATAACCAATCTTTTATCTGTCTTGTGATCACTGACAGTTGCACTGCAAGTCTGTCATTGACCACCTGCCTTACCCATGTTGCAGTGGATATCAAGGACTCCAAGATATCCAACAAACGACACGAGTCTTGACAGTAGACAAGATCGGGCAAGACATCAAGATCACTTGATATTTAGTTGAGGAAAAGAACTAATCTTATCTTGATTTATATTCACTATATATATCAAAAATAATAACTTTTAATTAAAACATTTAGTTTTATTAAGTTTAGATTCATCTAATACTTTTAGGATTAAGTTATTCTGGTTCATGCAAATTTGTGGTCAAACCAACAAGTCTGCGGATGTTGTGTCGATCGACGCCAACCATTGGCATCGATCGATGCAACTCTATTTAAACCGTTCTTCGATAACCGGTCAAACCGGATCGAATTTACTTAACCGATTCAATCCAATTGAACCAGTTCGGTTTAATGGTCCATGTCGATCGTCACACACTGTGTGTCGATCGATATGACCAAACCAGAATCAATTTTGGTTAATAAAATTAACCGAGCTAGATAACCAGTTCAATCCAATTGAACCAATCTATCTAATTGTATTTCCTGTGTCGACCGACACACCCAGTGTATCGATCGACGCAGCACGATTACGGGTACTCGATCTCAGATCGAAACCCTAAAGATTATTTGTGGATTTTCGCTTTGTATCGACCGACACACGCTTTGTGTCGATCGATACTGTGCGACAAACCCTAAATTTTATTCGCGAGTTTTCGCTCTGTGTCGACCGACACATGCTTTGTGTCGATCGACACCCTGCGACAAACCCTAAAAATTTTATATTTTGCGCCGCGGCGTGTCGACCGACACACGCTTTGTGTCGATCGACACAGTGCGATTTCAGCAATACCATCGTTTTCAACAGAGACAAAAATCCGAGAATTAATCAATGAAAAACGATTTCAACAAGTAATTTACAGATCAACAACATCAAGTTTCGATTTTATATCACCATTTTCAATAGCTAAACCCTAAGCATGCTCTGATACCACTGTTGGATCCCTATGGATCTAGGGTTTGTTATATTGAAATTTAGAACCAACCTCGTTCTTACCTTTGGCAGCGGAAGAAGATGGTGAACGAGATCAGTGGAGCAATGCAACGCTTTGCCTCTACCAGATACACACGCACGCTTGCTGGAAACGGGATGCTAGTACCGGATCAATGGGGATCGATGGTGTCTGGTGTGTCAAGTATTTCTGTCAAGAAAACTGGACGGCTCTATTGTTTAGGTCGAAACTAATCATCTTTTATTCGACCTAAACGTGCTTAACGGGCCAGACTCAATTAAGCCATAACCCGAAAAGCCTGTTCGGAAAATCCGAACTGTGTCGACCGACACACAAGCTGTGTCGATCGACACAACACCATTATATCGATTCTTATGTGTATTTCAATACACATAATATGATCATTGACACAATGATCATTCCCATGTCGTAGCTTCCAGTTCGCTTAGGTGTGTGACCCTATAGGATCATACAATACTGGCAGTAAGTCCACGACTACAGAATGCAAGAGGCTTCTAGCAAAGCATTGCAAACGCCCAGTATTATACGAATGTCTGATCTCGACACAAAACTATCACATGAGTGAGTACAAGTGTGATTTCAGGACACTATCCCAACAGTGTCATGTACACATCCTCTTCCAGAATTCCATTAAGGAAAGCTGTTTTCACATCCATCTGCCAGATCTCATAATCATAATGAGCGGCTGTTGCTAGGAGAATCCAAATGGACTTAAGCATAGCGATGGGGGAATAGGTTTCATGATAGTTAATACCATGAATTTGCTTGAAACCTTTTGCCACCAACCTCGCTTTGTATATCTGAATATTACCATCCACATCAATTTTCTTCTTGAAAATCCATTTACACTCAATGGCTTTTGCACCATCGGCTAAATCAACCAAAGTCCACACTTGGTTTTGTGACATGGATCCCATTTCGGATTCTGCGGCTTTCAGCCATTTTTCGGAGTCAGGGCTCATCATCGCTTCTTCAAAATTCGCAGGCTCGTCACTGTCAATTATCAATAGATCATGACAATTAGTTACGAGAAATCCATATCTCTCGGGCTCGTGACGGATCCTTTCGGATCTGCGAATTTCCGGCTCCACAGGCGTGGTCTCTACAACTCTTTGTAGATCCAACTGTTGCTCTTCCTCAATGGGTTGACCGGTCTCCTGTGGTTCTCGAACTTCTTCGAGTTGTACTTTACTCCCACTGTTCTTCTTGGAAAGAAACTCTCTTTCAAGAAAGACGCAGTTCCGAGCGACAAACACTTTGTTCTCGGATTGGTTGTAAAAGTAGTAAGCCTTGGTTTCCTTAGGATAACCCACGAAGTAGCATTTATCAGATTTGGGTTCGAGCTTATCAGTTATTAACCGTTTAACATAAGCTTCACAACCCCAAATATTCAGGAAAGACAAGCTTGGAACATTTCCAGTCCACATCTCATGTGGTGTCTTTGCAACTGATTTTGATGGAACCCTATTTAGTGTAAACGCAGACGTTTCTAGAGCGTATCCCCAGAAGGATAATGGAAGATATGAGTGACTCATCATTGATCGAACCATATCCAATAAAGTTCGATTCCTCCTCTCAGACACTCCATTCCATTGGGGTGTTCCAGGAGGAGTGAGTTGTGAAACAATTCCACAATCTCTTAGATGATCACTAAATTCTTGACTCAAGTATTCGCCTCCACGATCTGATCGAAGAGCTTTAATACTTTTGCCAAGTGGATTCTGCACTTCATTCTGGAACTCTTTGAACTTTTCAAAAGATTCCGACTTGTGTCTCATTAGATAGACATAGCCATACCTACTGAAGTCATCAGTAAAAGTAATGAAGTACCGAAAGTTTCCTCTGGCACTTGTGCTCATTGGGCCACACACATACGTATGTATAAGGCCCAACAAATCACTGGCCCTTTCATTTTGTTTGTTGAAAGGGGCCTTAGTCATTTTACCCAATAAACAAGATTCGCATTTCTCACATGATTCATAATCAAATGAGCCCAAAAGCCCATCACTATGGAGCTTCTGAATCCGTTTCTCATTTATATGGCCTAAACGACAGTGCCAGAGAAAAGTAGGGTTCGAGTCATTGGACTTGAACCGTTTTGTGTTTATGTTATAGACATGCACATATTGGTTTAAAACATAAAGTCCATTCTCTAATGGACTGCTATCATAAAATATATCATTGTAATCAAAAGAACAACACTTATTCTTAATTGAAAACTGATATCCTTCCAAATCCAAACAAGGAATAGAAATAATATTTCTGCTTATAGCAGGTACATAGTAGCAATTATTGAGTTCTAAAACCAAGCCTGAAGGTAAAGACAAATGAAATGTTCCTACAGCTAATGCAGCAACTCTTGCTCTATTTCCCACGCGCAGGTCCACTTGTCCTTTCTCCAAAGTCCTACTGCTGCTTAGGCCCTGCATATGTGTACAAATATGAGCACCACAGCCGGTATCTAATACCCAAGAAGTAGAACTAGAAGTAGTAACATTTACTTCTATAACATAAATACCTGAAGATGAAGTATCGAAAGTCTTCTTCTTCTTCTTTTTCTCTTCCAAGAATTTGTTGCAGTTTCTCTTCCAATGCCCAAGCTCATTACAGTAATGGCACTTATCAGTCTCAGATGGGCCGGGCTTGGGCTTGGAAGAGGACACATGCTTATCCTGATTCGCAATCTGGACAGCCTTGCCCTTTCCCTTGTCCTTGCCAAGTTTCTTAAACTTCTTACCTCCTTGTACCATAAGTACATTTGGAGTGCCCTTCTTGATATTAGGCTCAGCTGTTTTGAGCATGCCATGCAGTTCAGTCAACGTCTTCGTCAAGTTGTTCATGTTATAGTTCATAACAAATTGATCATAGCTTGACGGCAGTGACTGCAGGATGATGTCAGTAGCCAACTCTTGGCTAATGGGACAATCCAGTTTCCCCAGGTTATCAATATAACCCATCATCTTTATGACATGAAGACTAACTGGACCGTCCTTTGGTAGCTTGCACTCAATGAGAGACTTAACCGTCTGGTATCTCTCAGTTCGTGCTTGCTCCTGAAACATACTTTTCAGGCTAGTGATCATTTCCATTGGCGACTCCACGTTCTCGTATTGCTTCTGCAAATCCGAGTTCATGGTAGCCAACATGAGACAACACACATCGACCACATCATTAGAATGCTTATCCCAAGCACTCCTTTCGGCATGTGGAGCATTGGCTCTCGGTTTTTCAGGGAGATCATTTTCTAGGACATAGTCCCTTTTCTCCTGCTTGAGAACAATTCTCAAGTTCCGATACCATTCGAGAAAATTCGATCCATTTAACTTGTCCTTCTCAAGGACGGATCGCAGGGAGAAAGTGTTGTGATGAGTGTTAGTCATAGCTATGTTTAGTTATGATGTTCAAGAAATGAGAAATCTTAACTATTAAGAAAACTCGCATTATATTCAAACAATGTTTCCTCAAATGAATATAATGATCCAATACCCATACTTCACTAAATTTGAGTGAGCCACTGGCTATCGCCCAAATTTTAGCTATCTAGGTAAGCAACGACTTTGCTAGTTATATCCAATATAACTCTTGGTTGTGGATTGAGATTTCATGTCCAATCCACCTGATGTCTCTGAGCCCAAAACGATTTTGATGGCCCAGTCAAGCAAACCAATCTCTTAAGTCATGTAATTGTTGATGCCTTGCACTGCAAATTCATCAACACGATTACCTCCTGCCTTACTCATGTCCAATCCAATTGAACCGATTAACCTATTCGCGAGGTCTGTGTCGACTGACACATCTCTTGTATCGATCGTCACAGTTAGGTTAAACCTGAATCTTATTCGGGTTATCATTATGTGTCGATCGACACCGGATTGGTATCGATCGACACAGTGCGATAAACCCTAGAATCGTTTTTCAAACAAAAAACCTAAACTATATTACTTTGATCAAAACGAATTTTAGCATGCTTGTATCAAATATACAGTGATTCAGATTGACCTAATCTAATCAACATGCTACTGATTCAATAGAACCCTAAGGCTCTGATACCACTGTAGGAATTTCTAGCAGTTCCTTATCAGATTAGGCAACCCTAAGTATGAATTCAAAGCCTAGGATCTAGGGTTCATGTTTATATCATTGAATCTACATCAGATCTCGAAGATATCTGGAAGTTATGCAGCGGAAGATGATTAGGTATTCGAGATTTGTCAGCGCCTCAAATGTTGCGCCTCTACTGGTATCCACACGCACACAAACTGGAACGGACGGGATGCTAGTGCCGTTAGAGATCGGATCTCTCAAAAGGTTTTCAGTTTCTGTAAGGTGGTTGTGTATTAGGTCTAATCTCAGTAAAAGTCGACCATATATCTTATATATGTCGACTTATATCACGACCTGATTAACCAAAGATTAAACCGAAGTTAATCAAGTCATCCGCGATCTGTGTCGATCGATGCACATGTTGTGTCGATCGACACTGCCTCAGAAACTCGAATGAATGCATATCAAATATGTATTTACCATATCATTTCATTAATGATCAACCTCATATTCTATCCAGTTTGCTTAGGTGTGTGACCCTGTAGGATCATATAACACTAGTAATGAGTTCTAAACTCATTGATCATAAGTGGCTTCTAGCAAAGCATTATGATTGCCCAGTGTTATATGACTGTCTCATCTCGACAATACAACTTTCACTTAGAGTAAGTATAATAGATTTCAGGACATTCCCAACACTGCCATCTTCTCTTCTCCAAGAGGAATCTCTGGTTCCACTTCCACACTGAAGCTTTGTCCATCAATGGTGGATTTCTGCAGCTTATCCATCTTGAACCTCAATGGCTCATCTCCCAGGTGGAGATCAATCAGACCATGTCGCACATTAATCACAGCTCCAGCAATAGCTAGGAAAGGTCTTCCAAGTAGCAAAGGATCAGCTGGCTCAACATTATACTTCAGCACTACAAAGTCCGTTGGAATCAAGTAGTTTCCAACTCTGACAGGAACGTCTTCAAGAACTCCTTCTGGATATCGCTTTGAACGATCAACTAGGATACGAGAGATCCTAGTAGGCTGGAATTCCATCATTCCCAATATCTCACCCACAAAGTATGGCATGAGATTCACACAAGATCCTAAGTCACACAGAGAACGCTTGAATCTGTCCTTAGAGATGGAACAGTCGGACACAAAGGCTCCTGGGTCTGGTATCTTCTCTGTAATCTGAATCAGCTTCTTTTCCATCATTTTCATGCAGTTAGCCACTTCTACCTCCTGTTTAGACAGTTTAGGAACCTTAGCATATGGCACAGAGGGCTTATAGACTCGTTCTAGGACTGTTGCAGGTTTCTGGTCCTGTCTGCGATCTGTGTCGATCGATGCAAGATGTGTGTCGATCGACACAAGGCGATTTCGAGCAATTCCATCAGACATATCGGGACTGTGTCGATCGATGCACGAGTTGTGTCGATCGATGCTTGTCTGAGACAGACAGAATTCACCCAGAAAATCCGAGATTATGCTCTCTTCTTCTTCCAGCAAGTCAATCTCATCTCTTATGATCACAACATTGACGGATTTGTTCTGTTCAGCTTTCCCAGCTCCATTTTGCCTTTGCACTGATTGAGATGTCTGTTAGATTTGAACATCTAGCTTCTTCACATGAGTGCTCAAGGATTCAAACTTCCCATTCAGATCTTCATACACAGCATCCAGCTTCTTGTTGAAGTCCACAGTAGTCTTAGTCTGACCCTCCAGTAACTGTTCCATCATTTCTTCCATCTTGCTCTCATGAGCATTAGCAGCAGGAGGTGCCTGATATGAGGATGATCCATAAGTCCTCTAGTATGAATTACCTTGCTGATTTCCAAACCTGTTTCCTTGAAATCCAAAGCCACTAATGTAGTTCACATCCTTTTTTCTGGTGATCTTCTTCAGCTCCAAACACCTCAACATCCTGAGCAAAGTGGACAGCCTTCTTTCCAGTCAACAAACTATGAACAGTGTCCAGCTTGTTCCTAATATCAGCAATCTCCAAATTATCCATCTTTCCACCAGACTCTTTCCTTCTCCTATCAGCAGTCTTGGTGCTATTACTGCTCACCAAGTTATCAATCAGAGTCCTAGCCTGTTCAGGATTCCTTGTATTGAAATTGCCATTGCTGGCATTATCCAATGTAAATTGATAATGTAGATCAATGCCTCTGAAGAATATGCCCAGCAGCGTCACTTCAGAGAATCCATGATGAGGACGGTCACGTTGGTACTTCTTAAACCTCATCCAAGTAGACTTAAGAGGCTCTGTAGGACCTTGGGTGAAGGTGAGAATATCCTATCTCGACTGATCAGAGCGAGCATCATCATAAAAGAGCCTCAAAAACTCTCTTTTCACAGCATCCCAAGTAGTAAACTTCCCAATTGGAAGTTGTTTCAGCCAAGCTGCAGCCTCTCCAGCGAGAGAATAGGGGAAAAGCTTGAGATACAGATAGTCATAGTTTACCCCATTATACTTCATTCCAGTGATGAAGTCCTCAAAATCATCAATATGATCCATGAGTTGCTCGTGTGGGAGCCCATGGAAAGGATTCTGCCTAAGAAGAGAGTAGTAGACAGTCTTGATCTCGAAATCATTCCTCTCAAAACCAGAAGGTACAATTGCTGATCGGTTAGCATAGAACTCATCCGGACGTTTGTAGTCAGCAAGAGTCCTCTCAGCAACGACCATCTGCCTCTGACCTTGGGCCGGTTTAGGATCAGGGATCACACGTCCCTCAGCATCGATCCTTTTCCCCTCATCGTTATACGGGTTGTTGTGTCGGTCTCTCAGAACTCGCTCAGCATCAGGTCTCAAAATCAAAGGCACCTGATTAACGTTCACCATCTTAGCCTTCTTCTGAGATTTTCTGTTCTCTCTCTCTAGCTTAGCAAGCTCCTTAAGTTCGAGATTCACGAGCTCCTTGTCCAAATTACTCCTCAATTCGCGATCAGGCATAAACTGTCTCAGTTACGCAGATGTGTCGACCGATGCAAGAGAAGCGTCGATCGATGCGAGTCGCGAAGATGTTTCGATCGACACACAGGACCGTGTCGATCGATGCAGTGCGAATACATGCGTACCTGAAACGCAAGAAAAATAAAAAATTAGTAACCAAAAACAAAAACGAAAAACCTAGTCTAAACCCTAAGTTCAAATCTATCGAAGACTCAAAAGAGTCCCCGACAACGGCGCCAAAAACTTGATACGATCAGAGTTTTAATCCTTAGATCTACACTGCAAGTGCACAGACGTGAACTAGTAGTATATAGGGTATCGAATCCACAGAGACTCTAGACTCTTGCAATAGATTATAGAATTTCAGGTTAAGCTAGGTAGAAGCGGTAGAAAGCAGTAAATCAAAACAGAAAGCAAGTAAACGGTTTGTAAATCAGAAGGCGAAGGCGTCAGGTCAAGGGAGTTCTCAGGAAATTAGGAATTTAAGCTAATCAATCAATCATGATCTAATTAAGAACTGTTCTAGAACTAGAATCACAGAATTATAACAGACCAACTTTTGTTGCGAATATTATCTATGTCTAACAACCTAGCAAGCCAACTTTCGTTGCGAATCCTAGAGTTCTAGACAAGCATTAATCTCAAGTTCTTTCGTTCACAATTCTCCTAAGCCAAATATCTTTGCGAATCATCAAATTGCTCATCTAAGTTCTTTCTAGTTAATCAATCAACTTTCGTTGCAGAAATCAACCTAACATCAATAATCTAAGTGGCCAGTTCAGATCAAGCATTAAGAACAACCCTAGATGAAGAACTAACAGATATGAATCCTTACAGATTGATCAACCTAAAATTTCATGAAATCCCCTGTGAGAATCCCTAAACCTAACTAGTAAACTACTCAGACATGATCATTGAAACTGAAGACATGTTGAATAGAAAACTGAATATCATAAAAGAGAAACAAAGAATATGAGTTCCCAATCTCTCTCTCTGAATAAAAATAAAACTTAAATCTGAAAGCGTAGCCTAAACAATGGCTTAAAAACCCTAATATAATGATCTAATCACGGCTGTGGCTTCTTTGTAATTATGAGAAACTTCTGGGCTTTGTTGCAAATTCCAAACTCTTCATTAACCGCCGAGAAAATCCTTATACACATGTGTGTCGATCGACACAATACTCTGAAATCGACAGTGACCTCTATCTCTCGGGTTAAATCTCCAAAATGCTCCAGAACGCGCCATAATGTCCAAATCCGCTCCAAACGTGTCTAGACCTGAAAACATACATAAAAGGACTACAAAGGACTCTAAAAGACTCGATAAGAAGACATATACCATGGTGAAAAGTCCTAAAAACCATGGTATATCAGTATGCTGTTGAAAACGGTTGGGAAGAACCAAATGAGATACTTGAAGACATGAGCAAAGTTTGAAAACCGCTTGAAAAGTGGACAGAAGAGGAGAGAAAAGCCTCAAAATACTACTCTAAATCTATCTCCACTATTATGTCAGCTGTAGACACAGAGCATTTCAAGATAATTCAAGGGTGTGAATCAGCCAAGGAAGCTTGGGATACACTGGTCAATTATTTTGAAGGAGATGCAAGTATAAAAAGAACGCATCTGGATTTCCTGGCGTCACAATTCGAAAATCTTAAGATAGAGGAAAACGAGACCACAAGCAGTTTTACAGCAAAACTTAGCACGGTTGCAAATGAAGCCTCAGTCCTTGGAAAGAAATACCATGAAAAAGCTGGTAAAGAAACTTATCAGATGTCTTCCGGCAAAATTCTCAGCTCAGAAAGAAATTTTTCAATGCTCCATGAATACGGATGAGATGAAGTTTGATAAACTAGTAGGAATGCTGAACTCTCAAGAAATGGAAGTAACAGGGGATCAGTCTAAGCAAAATCACGGAATCGCCTTCAATGCTCATCATGAAGATGAAAAAATCAAGAAACTAGAGGAGAACATGGGACTAATAGCTGAAAACTTCAACAAAATGTTCAAGAGGATTGAAAAGGTTCAGAACAAGACACTCAATCGGTTTCAGAAAATGGATTCCGACAGAAATGCAAATCGAAACTTCAAAACAGAAGGTGAGAAGACATCAAGGAAAAAAAAGAGATGTAGTGCCATGAATGTGAAGGGTATGGTCACTTCAGAAACGAGTGCCCCTTGGTAAAGAGAAAGAATTAAAATGTAGTGAATGCAGGGGTGTTGGAAACACTAAACCTGAATGTCCAAGTATAATCAAGGGAAAAGAAAAATCCTTCTTATGCTTCAGTGATATAGAATCTGAAGAAGAGGATGATGAAGACTGTATGCTTAATTTTGTGGCATTGGTATCTCAGGATAAACAAGAAGCTAACGTCACTGATTCGGATTCAGACGAAGAGATAGATGTTGAAAAGGAATACCGAACTCTGTATGAGAACTGGACAAATCTAAGTCAGGAGAATCTCGTACTCTTAAAGGAGAAAGCTATGTTGAAGGCTCAAATCAACATCCTACAAATGGATCAGACACCTCCTGGAAACATGTTACCTGACCTTGAGGAAGTAGGTCATGTTGATGACTAGCTTGAGAAAGAACTCACTAAAGGAAAGGGAGAAGAACAAGATTCTTGAAGAAAAACTCACAAGAATGCAAATGGCGATTGTTCAAGAACAGGATAAAAACAGAGGTTTAGAACAGAATCTGACTGAAAATCACAAGAAAATCAGGATGTTAAACAAAGGGATTGAAAGCTTATATCAAATTCTGGCCATGGGACAACCTCCTAAAGTCAACTGGGGACTTGGATATCAAGAAGGAGCAGAATCGAGTCTAATAGGTGGCAAGTTAAATTTTGTACCAGCTGCTCAAAGGATCACAGAATCTAAGCCTAAAGAACGTGAACTCAAGCAAGAGACAGTTAAGATAACCAAGAATCGAAAGGAATGCTTCGTGTGTGGTAAAATTGGTCATAGAAAGGCTACTTGCTGGACCTATTGGAACAAAATATCTAGAGCTTGGAGGTCAAACCAGTGCTACACAGAACCTAAACGTTTTGGTATTGTATGAATAGCCAAAACCGACTTGTATCCAAATTATTAAGTAAAGGCGATTCCCACATCAGTCACTGCTGAGTTAGTTTGCAACCTCTCCATGATGAGCAATGTTGCATACACTTCTGTTGAGAATGAAAGAAAGGAGTCATGGTATTTCGACAGCGGCTGTTCACGGCATATGACAGGAAGCGATAAAATTCTTGATGAGATAGTACCAATTAAAGGTGGGAATGTGACTTCTGGTGATGGAGGACAAGGTAAGATAGCTCGAGTTGGAAAAATGTTTGCTGATGGGAAGCCTCAGTTGGCAAACGTTTACCTTGTGAAAGGACTAAAAGCGAATCTGATCAGTATCTCTCAACTATGTGATGAAGGATGATGTGAGATGCGGATAGGTGGTGGATAGAGATGGTTCGAATGGCCGGCGATCAATGGAGCGGACGGTATGGGCGGCCGGTGAGCGAGCGGTACGGACGGTCGTGGTTGAGCGGACAAGAAGCTGGCCGATGGCACTCTCTTCTTGTAAAGGGATGATCGAGTGAGCTACTGAACTTAGATCTTTAAAACAACAGGAACAAGCAAGCAAACAAAGAGATTCACTTCTCCAAGGGGGCAGCCGCGCAATGGAGAGAGGGAAATCGCCAACTTAGGGTTTCTCTTTGTCTAAACTTACTTGACTTTTCATTAAACTAAAAGAGTGTTTAAATAACTACAACTGAAAGCATATGGGCCAGAAACAATAGGGCCATCGAAAATACCAAAAAACGAGGGAAATAAGACTTAAAAACGAGAAAGGAAAGTCTTGGTCGAAATAGAAAAACTGGACGGCCTGTCTCTCTAATGAACGGGCCTCGGATCACCTCGTTAAAAACCTTGTGAAGAAAACCCATTTGGGACAAAACTTCACAAGGGAAAAAGAGTATGATATTTATCACAGAGGCAGACCGGTCAAAGGATCGTCTGACTCGATGCAGAAGATCATGGTCGGTTCATTCATCCGGAGTATGGGCCAGGGCATGATCGCATCAAATGGGCCGCCAGCTTCAGTATGGATCATCCTATGGGCCAACTGGTTCAGGACAGGTTGTCCTTGATCAAGCTGGCATAGCTGGGTCGTCATGTCTTCTATGCTTATCCTTGAGATCAGCTGCTCAATGGCATTGTTGAATTCAGCCTGCATCTGCCTCTGTCTCGAACGTGTCATTGGTACGTCTCGCATGGTCGGAAATAGGTTAGCTAGATTCTTGGTCGAGCCTGGTCCGTCTTGCTCGTCCAGCTCAGTGTCGGTCAAGCTGATGTCCTCATCATTCCCACCCTCTTGAAGAGGTCTTGGCCTCAGAACGGTATCACCTGCACAATATGGAGACAAATCAGAAACATTAAAACTCGACGATATGCTCATCTCACATGGGAGTTCCAATTGGTAGGCGTTGTCTTTGATCTTCTTCAGGACCCGGAATGGTCAATCTCCACGTGGGGCAAGCTTGGATTTCCTATTGTTTCGGAACCGCTCAGGTCGCATGTGAACCCAAACCCAGTCGCCTGGCCTAATGTCGACCTCCATCCTGTGTTTGTCGGCTTGCTTCTTGTACTGCTCCGTCCTCTTCTCGATGTTCTCCTTGACCGCCTGGTGCAGCTTGGCGACGGCCTCGGCCTTGCGCTCTCCATCAAGATTGATGAACTCTAGTGCAGGCAGTTGCTTCAGATCAAGTGGAGTATCTGGCTTAATCCATAAACAACCTCAAAGGGAAACATCTTAGTAGCAGAGTGTTTGACACCATTATAAGCAAATTCAACAAAAGGAATGCAATCCAACCAATTTGACAAATTTTTACCAACCGTGGCCCTTAAGAGGGCTGAGAGAGTCCAGTTCACGACCTCGGTCTGTCCATCTGTCTGTGGATGACAAGTGGTCGAGAACAGTAGCTTGGTCCCAAGCTTCCTCCACAACGTCCTCCAGAAGTGACCAAGGAAGGTCGGATCACGTTCTGAGACGATAGTCCGGGGCAGTCCGTGCAATCTGACCACTTCTTTGAAGAAGAGGTCGGCTGTCTGGGTCGCATCATTCGTCTCAGAACACGGTATGAAATGAGCCATCTTTGAAAACCGGTCGACCACGACGAAGATTGCATCCTTGTTCCTGATCTTAGGTAAACCAAGCACAAAATCCATGGAAATATCGACCCATGGTCGGTTAGGTATAGGCAAAGGTAAGTAGAGACCGTGAGGATGTGACCTGGATTTAAAATTAAGGCACGTGATGCACTTGGAGCAGAAACGCTCTGTATCTGGTTTCTGATGTGGCCAGTAGAAGTGCTCGACTAGGACACTCAGTGTCTTGTCCACGCCAAAGTGTCCCATTAGCCCTCCTCCATGGGATTCTCGGATCAGAAGCTCCCTCATCGATCCTTGAGGAATGCACCGTCGCTTCCCTTTGAACAAGAATCCGTTATGCAAGTAGAAAACTCCCTTTGGTCCATTGTGACATTCCTGAAAAATTTCACCAAAATCAGGATCAGTATCATAATCTTCCTTAATAAGTTCAAACCCCAAGACTTTGGCCTCCATGGTGCTGATCAGTGTGTATCTTCTGGACAGTGCATCAGCTACCACGTTCTCCTTTCCCTTCTTGTACTTGATGATGTACGGAAAGGTCTCCACGAACTCAAGCCACTTGGTGTGCCTCCTCTTCAGATTCGTCTGTCCTCTCTGATGCTTGAGCGTCTCGTGGTCGGTATGAATAACAAACTCCTTGGCAAGCAAGTAATGCTGCCACGTCTCCAAGGATCTAACCAACGCATACAGCTCCTTGTCATAGGTAGGATAGTTGAGCGTGGCTCCACTCAACTTCTCGCTGAAATAGGCGACTGGCCGTCCTCCTTGTGTCAGCACAGCTCCAATTCCTAAACATGAGTGTGAATGGTCTTACTCGATTAATCAGTGCTAAAGTTTTCAGAGGAGTTCCAAAACTCGAAGCATCAACCAATACCGTGTGTAAGGCGTGCTGTCAGCGAAAACAAGTAAAAGTTCAGCATAAACAAGTCACTGAAATAAGATCAAAGAAGATATTGGAATTGATACACATTGATCTTATGGGGCCAGTCAATCCAGAGAGTATTACAGGGAAGAAATACATCTTCATACTTGTAGATGACTTCTCAAGATTTACTTGGGTAAGGTCTTAAGAGAAAAGTCTGAAGCTGCTGATAGCTTCAAGATACTGTCTTTAGAGTTAAAGAATGAGAAAGGTGGTATAATCACAATCAGGAGTGATCATGGAGGTGAGTTTTTGAACGAAATCTTTAGAAAATTATGTGAATCTCAGGGAATCCGTCATCAATACTCAGCCCCAAGAACACCACAACAAAACAGAGTTGTCGAGAGGAAAAATAGGACTCTTCAAGAAATGGCAAGAGCAATGCTTCATTGGAACCAGATAGCTCGTAGATTCTTGGCAGAAGCTGTCAATACTGCTTGCTATATTATTAACAGAGTATACGTCAAACCAGGGACCAAGATGACGCTGTATGAGATTTGGAAGGGAAAAACACCGAACTTGAGTTACTTTCATGTGTTTGGATGCGTGTGCTATATTCTGAACGACAAGGATCAACTTGGAAAGTTTGATTTTGAAAGTGATGAAGGGATTTTCTTGGGATAAGCAAACAACAATACAGCCTTCAGAGTCTACAATCGAAGAACTCGGGTGATTAGTGAGTCAGTGAATGTTGTGTTTGATGACAGGAACATTTATTATCTTGAAGAATTAACTCATGAACCAGACCAAGAACAGAACTCACTAGAAGATGGAGCTCCAAAACGATCTAATCTTGACGATGTGGTAATAGAAGTGAGTCAGAATCCACGAAGGACTGGTTTTGGACAGGTAAATCGAGATCATTCCGCATGTGATGTTATAGGCGACATACAAGATAGAAGACACACTCGTAATAGGCAGATAGACTTCAAGGAAATGGTCAAGTTGGCATGCTTCATATCATTCATCGAACCTAAGAACATTCAGGAAGCCTTACATGATGAATATTGGATGCATGCTATGCATGAGGAACTTGAGCAATTCACAAGGCTGGATGTGTGGGACTTGGTGTCATGTCCCAAAGGAATTAATGTCATTGGAACAAAGTGGGTGTACAAGAATAAGATTGATGAAGATAGAAACGTGGTCAGAAACAAAGAAAGATTAGTAGCTCAAGGTTATTCACAGATTGAGGGAGTTGACTATGATGAAACGTTAGCTCCAGTAGCTAGACTTGAGTCAATCCGATTGCTTTTCGGGATAGCGTGTTACCTAAGGATTAAGATGTATCAGATGGACGTTAAAAGTGCTTTTTTGAATGGGATGCTGCAAGAAGAGGTGTACGTGGCACAGCCTAAAGGTTTTGAAGATCCGAAATTCCCAGATCATGTCTATAAACTCAAAAGAGCTCTCTAAGGATTAAAGTAGGCTCCACGAGCATGGTATAAGAGACTAACCCAATTCCTTCTCAAAAGAGGCTTTACGAGAAAAAATGTAGACAAAACCTTGTTCATTCTGGACGACAAACAAGGCATGCTCATAGTCCAAATTTATGTTGACGACATTATCTTTGGTGCAACCCAAGAAGAGCTTATGAATGATTTTGTTGGAACCATGACTCGTGAATTCGAAATGAGTATGGTTGGTGAGCTTAACTACTTTCTTGGACTTCAAGTTAAACAAACTGATGGAGGAATCTTTGTGTGTCAAAGCACATATGCTCGGAATCTAGTCAGAAGATTTGAGATGGAGACGTCCAAGGTAGCTAAAACTCCTATGAGTACAACAAGTAAACTTTCCAGAGACGAAGAGGGACAAAAGGTTGATGAACGTCATTACAGAGCAATGATCGGTAGCCTGCTCTACCTAACTGCATCTAGACCAGACATATGCTTCAGTGTAGGGGTGTGTGCTCGATATCAGGCCTGTCCGCGAATGTCTCATTTGTTGGCTGTAAAACGGATCATTAAGTACATCTGAGGTACACTTAACTATGGGTAAAATTACTCTACAGAGACTAACACAAATCTTGCAGGTTTCTGTGATGCAGTTTGGGCAGGATGCTTGGATGACAGGAAGAGTACTTCTGGAGGATGTTTCTATCTTGGAAACAATATGGTGTCATGGCATAGCAAGAAACAGAACTGTGTGTCACTCTCCACTGTTGAAGCAGAATACATTGCACTTGGAAGTTGCTGCACTCAACTCCTATGGATGAAACAAATGCTGCATGACTATGGTATCTCTACTAACTCCTTCCTGGTTCATTGTGATAACAAAAGTGCAATAGACATTTCTAAGAATCCAGTCCAGCACTCTAGAACAAAGCATGTAGACATTAGACATCACTTTGTCAGAGAACTTATGGAGGAGAAACTAGCTGTCACAAAACATGTTGCTTATGAGAGACAGCTTGCTGATATTTTTACAAAACCTCTAGATGTCAATAGATTTTTGTATTTGCGAAAGTCTCTTGGAGTCTGTGAATTTTAAAAATTGTTACAGGATACTTGAGAATATGACACACCATGGAGTGACTGGGGAACACAAGCAAAGGTCATTCTCATAGTACACGCAAGAAAGGAAGACAAATCAAAAGTATGCCCCATGAAACAGGTACTTCTATATGACCGCTCAAAGTGATAAACACTTTCTTCGGAATAGGCTGCTAAAACAGTTTACATCTGAAGGAGATCACTGTTTAGAATGAGTACTAAAGCTTAATCATTTGCTGAATAAGAGGAGGATATGAGACATTCTGAGTGAAAGAGTATGAAATAGCTAAGTAAAAAAAAGTTATAAAATATAACACATTCATAAATTATGATGAGTTTCACTTAGATGAAAACATCTCGGCTGAGGAAAGCTGTCTAGTATTTGACTGTGTCTATAAAAATTATGTGTTTCCTTTGTGGATGAAAGCACCTCGGCTGAGAAAAGCTGTCATGCACGGTTCGAATTACTTAGCATACTCCACTCTCAAGAATGTTTAAATCTCTCCTTCGTTATCACAAGTTTAAAGCATGATACAGCTCTAGTAGAGTCATATTAGGAACACTTTGCTTCTGTGGTAGGACCATACTAATTGATTAGACTAGATGAAAGCATCTTGGCTAAGAAAAACTGTTTGTCTCGTCTTTCTTTGATATCTCTGTGTAAGTTAATCTTTGTGTGGGGATCCTGCCTCTGTGGTGTTTAGCATATCTTTCTCAAGTAAGTTTCTTATGTAAATATTTATTTAATATTTTAGTAGCATAGTGGTTGATTTTTTCTCTCAGAGCAAGATGTCAAATTGATAAGCAGGGGTCACTCAAAGTCTCGAATGAACTGTCCATGATATGTTCGAGTTTGTTCTAAGTACTTTAGCTAAAGTGGTATGGGCTAAATGTATCGAATTTGGGCCAGAACTAAATGTTGCTCACAAGTCTTTTTTTTTAAAGGGTGGATTCTATTTTGGACCTTTCTGATATTCTGACAAATAAGCCCGACAAGGCCTTATAGGTTTTTGTGTGTTTCGATTTCAGGTTCAAAAGAAAGAGGAAACTTTGTTCTGAGTAGCGCAGCCGCTCTTGTGTTTCTAAGTCCAAGACAGCAGCTCATTACTCTCTCTCTCTCTCTCTCTCTCTCTCTCTCTCTCTCTCTCTCTCTCTCTCTCTCTCTCTCTCTCTCTCTCTCTCTCTCTCTCTCTCTCTCTCTCTCTCTCTCTCTCTCTCTCTCTCTCTCTCTCTCTCTCTCTCTCTCTCTCTCTCTCTCTCACACACACAGCAACACAGTGATGTCGACACCTCCTCGCCGTTCGACTCATTCCCAGACGACGAAATTGATGATGGATGCTTTTGAAGCTGAGCGGCGTCGGAATCTGACGAATCGAACTCCTACTGTGGCACCCACGGTTGATTTGTCTCAGCTGGCCACAGAGCCTCAGTTGACAGCCATCTCGCAAGGATCTCGACGATCTGTTCAACGATTAGGCGGACCTTCACCCAGCAGTCAACGCCACAGAGCCTCATGTGAGCTCTCGGATGACTCACCATCGCATGCAGGCTCTGAACACAACTCTTATCGGTCTCACCGCTCCGAAAAAGAACCAGAAGTGAGTCAGAGTCACTCTCATCGCCTCGGTAAAGAACCAGCTCCGCCATCACCTGAGATCAACGATTCTGCCTCTGACGATGAAGAATTCGTGCCACAGCACAAGCAACCATACTGGAAATTTTAAGATCACGACCTCGTAAATCGACAACTCTCCTCGGATCTGTTCTTCAAATACCCTGATTTAGATCGTCTGAACATGCAACCGCTTAGCTATAGACACTCCTCAAGTATCGCAAAAGATCGGGATGTGTTGCTGAAACCACGAGCTTTTCTTGATCAGAAACTCCTTCAGTTAAGAGATTCCAAGCTCAGTGAGGTAAGAAAGTTCATTGAGAAAGCAGGTCTGATTTACACTGTCTTGTATGTGTCTTCCTACTATCCTCGCTTGGTTAAGGAATTTTTGGCTAATCTGTGTGATCCGGAGGTCCGACACAGATGTAGGATTGTTTATGTTCGAGGTCAAGTGTATGATTTTACTCCTGATCTCATCAATCGGATGTTCCTTACATCGGATACAAGGCATCCAACTGATTGGGATGAAGAAGACATGAACAAGCAGTCTCGGTCCTCACTGGTGGACGACGAAAACGGTGGGAAGGAGTCCAATCTAATCACTTGCTTCCGAAGTTTCAGGTTCTCTACAAGCTGTGCTACTCCAATTGGATTCCGAGCTCAAACACGACAACAATGGTTCGAGAGAGACTTCGATTCTTATACATGCTTCACCAAGGGAAACCGTTTAACTTTGGACGTTTGATATACGACCAGATCATGGACATGGCTCACTCACCACAGGCTGATAAGAATATCATCTTCCCGAATCTGATCTTTCAGATACTTTATTTCCAGAGGGATGTTAATGTTACATCTGGGGATGGTGCACCAATTGGTTATCCGCTCAACAACACACTAGAACCTAAAGCTGATCGTGGCTCAGACAATGAAGAAGAAGCGCAAGCTCCTAATCTGAAAAAGGACATTGAGAAAACAATTCAAGGCCTACGCTACATTCAACGCCGTATCCGCCGTATGTCTTCTTTATCTCGGTGATTATGTCAATTTTTCATGGTTTTCTTGAGCTTGTGTTTTTGTCAAATGTGTGACCACCTCATGGGGAGAATATCCACAGTACCCTAAGCAGACATAACCTGGCAATTATGACACGGACGACGATGAGGCGAGCACCGAGTTTGAGCGAGATGACTAGTTTATCTGATGTCATGACTATTTGTCGGTGCTTTTGTGTTGTGTTGTGTTCGATGTTAGACTCTTAGTCATATTCTGTTGAACTAATGTTTTCTGGTCTTTTGGTTTCTTTTGGATGATGTGAACATGTGATTTGGTTCTTGCAGTTTAAGACTAAAGATGTTTTTTTTTATTTCATGGATCATAAGAACTGTTTTGTGTGGAATGTATGCTTGGAATGTATGATGTTGTTTGCTCTTAGTTTGACAGATGAGATGGTGCACACATTTAGACAAAAAGCTCAAGATTTCATTGGACTAAGGAGCATAACACACAAAGTGACGTGGACTATACAAGACGTGACGTAGTATACAAGTCAGCTATCGTAAGTTGGAGTTTGAAGATATGGAAATATTCTATATTGCGAGAATATAGAAGATTTCCCAAGAAGAGATATTGGCGAGGAGTTTGCAATATATAAAGGGAGCGTTGGACAGAGAATTAGGTTAGCCGTTTTAGAAGCAATATTGAGAAAACGTGTGAGCTAAGAATTCTGAAGAGAAAAGGGTTCTCAGATTTCTTTTGGTGAGTCAATTCAAGAGAGTTGTGCAACTGCTGTTGTACGGTAAGGCTGGGTAGATAAGGATTTGGTCAGTATCGTTTCACAGTAGTGAAGACGTGTTAATCTGATTGAACAAGATTACTGTGTAATTTATTCAAGAGAATTCTAATAAAAGTTTGGTTTTTGATTACTGCTTGGTTGTTGAACTGAAACTCATATCTTCTGATATTTCAGGGTGCTCTGCAGCTGAAACGTCTGTTGCTGGGTCTACTACAAAACAACTGCGAAAATCGAACCATCTGCTTCTTCTCGGGGTTAGAAGAAATCCAAGTTAAGGGCTCGCATTCAATTCTGCTGACCTTTCGTCGGGATTCGAGAATAGAGATTGCTATTGCCGGAGAACCGAGAAAGAGAGGGGAATACTGAAATTGCAAATTGTATTTGCATCGAATAACTCCATCAGTAACTTCATGTACCAATGTATCAAACTCGTAAACATGAGGGATTAATTTGCAAATAACGTAAATTTAATTTTTTATCACAACTTGACAAAAACAAAAGCATTCTCAATAAAACTATACGTCACAACACATACATACAAAGAGCGATAGTATTAACTTAACAAACGTAAATGCAAGAAATTAAGACACATTTTTGTTCAACAAATAATCAAATCACATATCTCTAAGTTTACTGAGATTCACAGGAGATATAACTTTGATATCACCATACAACAATTGCTTCGCGATGATAACATTTGCTGCTTCACTAGGATGATAAGGATCCCAAAACACATACTTATCTCTTTCCTCGCACAGACTCGAAGTCGGTCCGCACGGTATTATACCCGCGTATTGTCCTCCATTACCGCAACAAGCCTTTGTCGCTGTTTTGAACCCTACACAATCAACGTGCATTAACTCAGTCTTAAAACGTCTATATATACAGGGCGGAATCGAGAATCAATTTTCATATGGGATACAATAATATATAATTATTTATAATAGAAATTATGCTTTTGATAACAAAAATATATTATATATAATTTTATTAGCAAAAACGGTTAATCATATTAATATAAATCTAGCTAAAACTACGTTTCTTGTTGATGTTAGTATTGTAAACATAAAAAATGCTAAGTAAATCACAAATAATTAAACATATAAAATAGGTTTTAAATTATCTATAAACAATTAATTTACCGTGATTATGTTATGTACAAAAGAATAATGTTTCATTTTAAAATGTTTAAAATTATTCAAAACTATCATTAAATATAGACATAAATATATAATTATTGCTATATTGACAAAAATATAAGATACAAATTTAATATTGATATTACCATTTTTATAAATAAAAAGTGTCTACTACTTTTTAAAGTGAAAAAATTGACTGGGTTGGAAAAGAAAAGAAAATATTACCGTATTTTTTGTAGTTAGTAATAAGTTCCATGACGAGATCATAGACGTTGGCATGGACGAACATTGCTCCGGGAAGCTTCTTGTTTAGGTCCTCTAATAAACTCTTTAATCGAACATTGTATTGATTTGCTAGCTTATTAGCCAGATCAACACACTCGTTTTCATGTAGTTGATTAATTGTTTTCTGGTACGGTATGCAACCGATCGGTCCAACGTTCCCGATCACAAACTTTCTCGCATCCAGCTGATACAACCTCTGCATTGCAATCACATAAACAACAATTAATTGTATAAGCTTATAACATATGATATAAAAATTAACAAAACAAAAAAACTCTGCAACTTACGGTTAGTTGGTCGCGTAGATGATCGAGCATGTCGTCAATAAAATTATCAGGAGTTTGAGTGAACCGTGTTCCAACAGAGAGAAGTGGGAATAGATAGTTGTTGAGGAAATCGTTGGCTCCGATAGTGATTGAGAATATTGATTTCTTGCTTATATACTCTTTTGCTTTCTCTTTACCAAGTAGATCATCGAATTGTTTACGTGTAGTGTTGAAGAAATCGACTTGTACATCCATACCTAACCTATTCACCTACCAAATATTTACATTTTAATTACACAAATTAGAACTCTAAAATGAATTTAAGACTAAATGATTACAACTTACAAAGATTCTTCCGGTTGCATTCATGATTCCTCCTCCTCCAGACGCGTAGTTCACACCGGCTAATAAAGCTTTTCCGGTTGCGTTTGGTGCTAAGAATGGGATCGCGTAGTTCGCTGATCCGAGTTCTTCCCCTGAAATATCATATATCAAACGGTTCATACAAAAAAAAATTGCATGTGTAGACCACATAAACGTTTAGGTATGTAAGTTGAATTGAACATTATTTCTACACTAATGAATGTATACCACATATCATTTACTATATATATGTGCGTTAAAGAATATAGATGGAATATATTTTTTTTTGTTTTTGTGTACATACCAACGATGTCACCAATGGTCCGGCCATTAGTAAAACGACCGGTAGGGTTTCCTCCGGAGGCTTTGAAATCGATACCATTAGGCTTCATATTGGCTCTAGACAACGTCGGTAGATAATTGTTATTTCCGGCATCGACTAAAGAATCTCCAAATATAAACGAAGCTCCTAATCCGCCATTTTTGTTATTATTATTATTATTATTGTTAACTCCACGGCCAGCAGCTTCCACTAAAGCAGTGAGAGTTAAGAGAAAGAAGGAGAAGGAGAAGAAGAGAGTCACGTCCATATCTCTTCTTGAACTAGAAGCTTTTGTTGCAATATCTCTCGATTTTTTAAAAATCTAGGAGTTTTCTGTTTCAGATTTATAATAGAAAGAAGGGTTTGGGTTTTAAAGGAAACTTGTGAGAATGTGCTTCAAGATTTTTCAAGTGGTGGTTCATCAACGTGGACTAATTTTTCCTTTTACTAATTTTTCCTTTTACTTGTGAGAAAATAACGACCTTAGATCTAAGCTTCTTAGTTGAGAATTTGGATGATGAATTAATCGGATAACATATGCTTTAGTGATTCGTACCTTAGTGTGAGGATCCTTTGTAGTTGCTCTTGCCTCAATGTGAGGATTTTTAAGGTATCTCGTTCTCTTCCTAGAGGATTCCAGGTCTTCTTATACCCTTCTCTGCCTTCTGAACATCCTCTGCTTTTACTCATGGTGGTTAAGCGTTAGGTTTTTGCTCTCTGAGTAATGGCTAGCCGACTATCCAGAAATGACAAGGCAAAAGGAATTTATGACTCAAATTGTCCTCCTAGACGGTACCTAGTGAAGATTCCGAGCTCTGATAATGACAACCTGATTCAAGAGAATCGCTTCTCATTGATTGGAAGAGTCAGCAATCCGAAAGTCCAAAAAATCAAAAGCTGTGGTGGACTTTTTCCTCCAACATTGGACTGTGGTAGGGCGCATAACCGGCAGAGACTTGGGTTTACAGATGTTTCAGTTTTGGTTTGACTCTGAAGCTGACATTCTTTCCATTCTGAACCGGGCTCCTTACTATTTTAAGAAATGGATGTTGCTTCTACAAATATGGGAACCGATTATATCGGACAACTTCCCAGCGCTTATTCCCTTCTGGATCCAAGTCCATGGAATTCCTCTACATTTCTGAACAGATAGCACTCTGAAAACCATAGCCTCTGAACTTGGTTTAACTGAAGACTGGGATGTGGAGCAAGGTCGAATTAGAGTGCTTATCAATGGACTAAAACAACTATAGATGAATATGGACATAATGATCCCAAGCGAAGAAGTTAAAGCAGTAAACTTCATCTATGAGAAGCTCGAGAAGCACTGCTTCTCATGCCACACTCTGCTCCATGAAACCACTAACTGTCTGAATAGCACTGCTATAACAGATTTTAGAAATCTTCAATCTGGCTTTAACCAGGCTCGTACGATTGATAAACTTGGTGAGCAGAAGAAGGCTTGATGATCGAAGGAGGAATACTCATGGGAAGCATGATCTTAATAATTTCCGTGATGATAACAGAGGCTTTTCTCGTGACTTTTCCCGTCCAGAATATCAATATCTCCGGCTTGATGATCATAGAGAAAATCCTCGAAGACGCTTAATCCACTCAGAATATGACTTTCAAGGGGTTAAGGTTCTACGCATTCAGATCAGAACCATGGTCACCAAGCTGAAAACCGTTACTCTGCTTCTACTAAAACAGACTCTTCCACCATAGATTCGGATTCTCCCAGACTCGAAGGTGCTCTTAAACTCTCCTCTCAAAAGTTTGGAGGAGACACTCAAAACCTTCACTCGGCGCAATGGGTGCCAAAGAGCGTGTTTAATCGGATCTCTACGCCAGTCCATTGGCAAATCTCTAACACCCCATCTCCTCGACCGGCAAGGGAGGTCATGGACAGTGCTCTGAAGGCTTGAGCCGAAGTCTCCGGTTTGTCCCGTGAGAGGAGATCAGCTTTGAATAGGCTATCTCTTCCATAAGACCATAATGGGACGTCTCTTTCTCGTCCCTCAGCTCGGGCATATATCCCTTTGCCTCTACTTGCTGCCTCAAACTCCAATTCAGGTCGTCTTCAAGATGTAGAAGTTTAATACTTCGAATATACTAAGCCTAATCACATTAACACTGGATCATCAAGAGTTTCAGGCTCTAAGAGTCTGGCGGAGCGTCTTTCGTTTCCTCATGACTCTCCAATTCGGTTTTTGAGTGAAGACAGACGACATGTATCCCTTCGCTTGGGACCTCTTCCTACCAAGGAGGATCATGACCAGCTTAATATTACTGCGGACCTGGCTCCAGTAGGCGCTAAGGTTGTTAAACCTGCTTCAAAACCGACTGGAAAACGCAAAGCTGTTGATAAGACAGGGTCTAAGAAATGAGCGGCCAGAAGCCCCACACAAGGTGTGACACTCAAGAAAGAAGTGTCACCAAATGTCAAAACTCACATAAAAGGAAATTGATTATGGGAAGTCAAACATCAGAAACATCAAGGAAAGATACTTCCAGATTTGATCCCTCTAATCCGATTAATCCTATTATTAAACTCATACCAGCAACAAGCAAGAAAGGTACAGATTTTCGGCCCGCATCAAACGTTCTTCCTTAGCATGTGCAAGTTGGAACTGTCAAGGGAGCGGTAGTATCCTGACAGTTCGCCGCCAGCGAGAAATTAGACAGAAATTCTCTCCGGACCTGTAGTTTTTAATGTAGACTAAAAATCAAGATGAGGCGGTTTTCAAACTTTTAAAAAATTCAGAGAATTGTAACCATTTTACGGTCCATCCCGTTGGTCTAAGTGGAGGTTTTTTCTATCTTGGAAGGATGATACTCTGGTGGAAATCCTTGATTCATCCCCTAACTTCATCGATGTCAAGGTTAAATGAAAAAATGATATCTCGTACATCACCTTTATTTATGGTGCCCCAAACCAGAGTAATAGAGCTGAATTCTAGAGTACACTAACCGAATTGGGCACCGGAAGATCTGAAGCGTGGCTTATAACGGGAGATTTTCATGGATAGTAGTCCTAGAGCGGTTATCTCTCACGGCTGGAGAGGGATAGTGGTGGGGCGAGACATTCTGAAAATAGGGTTAGGGTCGAGCATTGGCTCAGGTACGAGCATCTTGTTTGGACAAACCCTTGGCTATCTACCTCTAGCTCTTTAACCCCAATTGGCCCACCCACTTCTGAAAATTTAGAGATGCGTGTATATGACCTGATCATCCATTCTTCTTTGACTTGGAATATCCCTGCTATTCGGCTTCATCTACCTCATCATGAGGAAGCGATTCAAAAGCTTATACCCAACTCTTTTGGGATGGTAGATAAACTTGTCTGGTTACCGGATAGATAAGGTACCTACACTACCAGGACTGGTTATGCTCTTTCCAAAGCCCCAGCTCTGACTCAATCTTCCACAATCTTCCCTTGGTGTAAGGCAATCTTGAATGTAAAAACCACTCCAAAAATCAAACAGTTCTTGTGGAAAGTGAAGAGTAAAGCTTTACCGGTGGGTAAAAATCTTTTAGTGAGAGGTATGGATGTTAATTCTTCTTGTAAGTGCGGTTTACGAGAGACTGAGCTCCACCTTCTGCTCCACTGTCCTTTTGCGGTTAAAGTTTGGGATCTTATGCCGGTCTTAAACGGTCTTAAACGATCATACTACCTCCCACATGGTTGTCGTCCAACGCAATATATATATATATATATATATGTGGGACTCTCTGGTTTTTATGGAAATCTAAGAATGCACTGTTGTTGAGAATAAGCATGATTCCGAGTCAGATATTGTCTTAAGAGCTATTAAGGAAGCATGTTATTGATAAGAAGCTTAAGCTCTACAACCGGCGAACTTGTATCGGACCCATAACTGCACTCACCCCACCGTAAGTGACTCACTTTTGCTTCAGTACGTTGCTTCGTGGATGCACCTTGGGAATCTAAGACGGGCAATTGTGACTTTGGATGGCTGTTTAAGGATCATGCCTCATCGTCTGTGCCTATAAAATCAAACTCTTCAAACCGAAATTATGTCTCCTCTGCTTTGATGGCTGAGGCTTTAGCGGTAAAAGTTGTGATTCAAGACACAGTCTCTTTTGGATTTAAGTCAATTAGGGTATACTCGGAATGTAAATCTCTCAACACGCTCCTTTGCAAAAAGGCCCCGTGTGTTGAAATTCAAAATTTGTTACACGATATTGATGTTCTATGTAATAGTTTTGATTCTATCTCTTTTGACTTTATTCCTCGTCTAAGTAATTATGATGTTGACTTACTAGCAAAGAATGCTCGGTAAATTCTTAGAGCACTTCCATTGGTGTTTCTTAGCACAGTTTTTTATGCAAAATCATTAAAATATTAATATAATTAAGAGACTTAGCTTAGGAGAGGTTCTTAATTAGGGACTTTAAGCAACAGTTTCTTACATTGTTTGTGCCACGTGTCATTCGTCTATTGATTGCTTTTTTATTATTATTTTTTTACCCGATTTCCAAAAAGAAAAATATATTAAAAAATATTTTTAAAAACCCCTAAGGGGGTTTCACCGATGGTCCTACTCTTAGTAATTTGATTTCAATAGATGGTTGTTTCAAAAACAAAAGTCAATAATTAATCCATCTAGTTTAAATTTGTTGGACATTTATGTATATATCATTTTCCAAGAAAAAGAAGTAATTACTGTTAGTATAGCATTCAAGGAAGATATTTTTGTTATTATAATTTTCATCCAAAATACAAATAATGTTTTATGTTTTAAATCATATATATGTAAACTGTAACGAAATATGATTTTAAAAAAAAAGTAGGGAAAATTTTACATGAAAGTTTGATAAAGAAAGAGACGTTGTGTCAAAATTCAAATATTGAAGTAAACATTTAAATACAATTCTTTTTAATCATATATGTGTAGTTTTGTACTAAATCAGTAAATGGAGAATGTTCCTTTAAAAGAGATTAGGTGTTAATTTGGTCAAGAAGGTAAGATTGTGACCAAAAAAAAAAATAAAAGGTAAGAAGGTAAGACTCTTTTCTTTCTTTTTTGCAACCTTAGTCAAAAGAACCTTATTATTCATTTGGAAATTATCTAAAAGATTTGATATTATTTTTGTAATTGGCAGAAAGTAGGTATATAGTAATTTTCCTTACAGTTGAATAATAATTAATTTAAATTACAGTAAGACTAAAAAATCTTATAACTTTCCATATTCCCCACTATTATCTAGCTGTATTGTAATTAAAAAAAAATAATTGTTTTTTAAATATCCGACCGTTGCTGCAAAATCTCATCTTAAAGATATTAAAAAAAAACTAATTTCTCCAGAGCAGTGAGAGACGAGATAGATCTGTGGAATCTGAAAACCAGCGGAATCATTATCATCATCATCATCATGCTCGCCATGAGAACTGCAACGGAAGCTTCAATGCCCAAATCGAACCCTAATCCAGAAGTCGTAGGAAACCCAAAGGCCTCTGTCTACGAACAATGCCGAGAAGAGAGGATCAAGGAGAATCTTCAGCGGATGCAAAATCTAGGCATCTTGAATCTCGCCCGCAAACTCCAATCCGAGACCCGACCCGTCAAAAGGCCATCATTCGGTAACTCTAATTCGGCTCCGAAATCGACTCCTCCCATTGCGCCTTCCCGCCGATCTTCCCGGTAAATTATCTTCCTCTCTGATTGAAAGATTAGAGTTTTTTTACCGGAGAAATTAGGGTTTACGATTTCTCTGTTGAAAGAGGACTAATTTATGAGTCGATATCAGGGTTTAAAAATAGGGGTTTTAGTCGAAATTAGGGTTTATGATTTCTTTGTCTTGTCATTCGTCAGATTGGAGAACACAACTCCTGTTATCTACGATGAGGGCGTCCGTGTGAAGGGTAAAAGATGTAGACGAGAGAGCTTGGTGATTGGTGAAGGCTCAAGGCTCGAGGTTTACACAGAGGAACATGAGAAGCTGCTTGGGAACACAGAACGAAGCTGGGCTTGTTTTGTTGATGGCTATGACAGGGATCGAAAACGGATTTATGATCCGTTTAAGGGTAAAACTTGTCACCAGTGCAGGTCAGTCTTCTCTTTACTCATAAATCTAAATCCAAGATTCAGACAATTTAAGTGAGCCAAACTCATGTGTTTCCTTTTTTGTCATGAGAGAAAAACTTGATTTTTCACTGTGAAACGAATTTGCTTATGATTCGGACCATGTAGCATATTTTCCTCTTTCTTTACACAGAAATCTAAATCCAAGCTGATGACAAGTAAACCAAACCCATATGTCTTTATCATGAGAGAATTTGATATGTAAAATTGCTTAATGCTTCAATGTGTATGTGTTTTACAGGCAGAAAACGCTCGGTCATCGCACAAAGTGCAGCGAATGCGACATGGTCCAAGGACAATTCTGTGGAGATTGTTTGTTCATGAGGTGAGTATTCTTCTCAAACACATTTGTGTAAGATCACTAGTAATGGAGTTTCCTGTTATTGGTATTGAATGTGTTTTATTTCGTTGATGAATAGATATGGGGAACATGTGCTCGAAGCTCTCGAGAATCCAGACTGGGTTTGCCCTGTTTGTCGCGGGATTTGCAATTGCAGTTTGTGCCGGAATCATAAAGGATGGGTTCCAACTGGCCCGGTTTATAGAAGGGTGAGTTATTCCCTCGATCATTCATTTGCTTTATCACTTTCGAATAGAATCAAGAGCTGAAGATTTCTTTATTGGTATTGTTTCCAGATAGCTAAACTCGGCTACAAGTCTGTAGCACATTATCTGATTCAAACCAAACGGGCCCAAACTGAAGATGTCACCCCGAATCAAGCTTCCGCAAAGAGATCACTTTCTTTTCAAGAAGCAAAACAACTTCCCAACATTGCTGTTGATGATCTCCCTAATGAAGTACCAAAGCTTCAGAATATGGAAAGTCAAAATGGTGATTCCATGAAGAAAGAGGAAGATGAAAACACAAACAAGAATCTGAATTCAGCTAAAAGGTCACTGAGCTTCGTCTTGCCTTCAGCTGATGATCATACTCCAATGGTTGATGTTCAGGTCATAGGTTATCTTGAGCCGACTAAGCAGGATTCATGTGCCCACATTGGTGATAATCTTCCAAAAGCTCATGAAAAGACAGGACAAATATCGAGTTTGGATACAAAAGCAGATAGTTACCTCACTCCTGGGGGAAATCAGACTCTTCTTGCGGTCGATGTTCAGGTTCTCAGCGAGGAGACAAAGAGCATAGGTAACTCAGTGAATACTCGAGCAACGAGAAGTAAGAGAAAAGCGGGTGAAGAACCTAATCCAGATAGCATTGGTGCAAGACTAAGGCAGCGTCGAAGGAGCCAAAGTGGCCTTTAGAAGAAGTTTCAGAGGAAAAACTTAATGCTATCTCTCAGTCTCTCTCTCTCTCTCACATTTCGATCTCTGTTAGTTTTTTTGTTGTTGCTTGTTCAAGCTCCTTGACAATATTAACCTCTTTTGTTTCCCTCTCTGTTATGGTTTTTGTTGTTGTTGCTTGTTCAAGCTCCTTGACAATCTTAACCTCTTTTGTTTCTAGCGGATCAAGTAAGTGTCCTTGCAAGACTCTTTAGCATGTCAGTCCTTGGGGATAAGATAATTCGGAAGTTGAATGTAAAAAGTAGAAATTTTCTCAAAATTAAAGAAATGGCCATTCATTTAGATTTTAGGGTTAAAACTTCATAAGAAGTCTCTGCTGCCACTATTAGAAAGATTAGGTGATGTAAGTTATTAGATTTTCACCGTTTAATTATTTTTGAAACAGAATATCAAATAAGACATGTGAGTTAATCCATTTCGAAATTGGCAAGAAAAATCATTGTTTTAGAAAGTGTGTTTTATCACACTGGAAATTAAATCGTAGAATCCTTGTAGCTATGATATGACATGTAGAATTCTTTTAGCTATATTTGAATAAATATTCTGGAAATCTTTTTGTTAAATGTGGAGTCTAAAGGGAGCAAGAATCTTCCCACCCTTCTCAACCTAACATATTTAATACGCATTATATGGTCTGTTTGTTCACCCACTCAAACATATTAACTGAAAGTTTCATTTAACAATCTAAAATGCTACCATGCTCAAAATGGTATTGAAAGAAGGCCGAGAACCCCAAGTTTAATATGATCCAAATGAAGAAGGAAAACGCCAAACACAACCAGGTAAACTTCAAACATTATATAACAATGAGCCCTAAGGATCAAGACATCAACTACTTAGGCCCGGGTCAAGTCAGTGAGGGACCTTGTCGGGCTCCTGCCCCCTCCCCCCCCCCCCCCCCCAAAAAAAAGAAACAAACTGACGTGAGAGTTTCCCTTCATACGGTTCGAATCGTTCTCAGATCCCTCTCTGGACATCCTTTACTTCTTTGTTGAGTAGGTTCACACGCGCACAAACGAGCACTGTTGGATATGGGTTTAGCACACATCCATAAGCCCATTGGAAATCTAATCAAATCAACTATGTCATCTTGGCCCAAGAGGACAAGTCCGCTAAGGAGTCAACGGCTCAAGGAGAAGTCAGCATCCAAGCGCTATAAATAGGACCATTCACTCTTCATCTTAGAGTAGATTGTAACTTGCGAGAGGCCGAGCTACTTCTATAAAGCTCCGACCTCGAGTATTATTTAGTGAGCACGTCATTCGACGGACTCACACCTCGTACCATCCTGTTCATTGCTCGGCTCCGGCCTTAAGATCAATAAAGAATCATTTCGTCCTCATTTAGTGTTTATATTTCCACCCCGTAGTTCAGACATTCCAGATCGCAGCTCGTAATATTGACTAGGTCGGATTTCTGTAACAACAATTGGCGCCGACTGTGGGTACCTCGATAAACTTCTTTACGATCTAAGACGAAGCCGAGATGACAGGACCATCGTCAACGGATAACGACCCAAAATCGCCTGAGCGAACCCGAAGTCCACTCGCTCCGAGCTTGGAGTCACCAATGTCACCAGTTAACGCCGGAACCGGCCAAACTAGGACTGCCAGCACGCGTCAAGACGGAGCACGTTCAAACGATCAGAGCCAGGATGTCTCCTCTCTCATAAGAATGTTAATGGCCCAGGTCGACGAGCTGGCCAAAGATAACAATGCTCGCCTCGACGTGCTAACAAGCAATCAAGACTCATGCAGAGAACGGATCAATTACCTGCAGACCGCCGGTTTCCAAGCGTCTCAAGCAACCGAAAACCCTACCCGGCGACTTCCAAGGGTCCTGTTCGGAGAGACACCGCCTCTGAACACCGAGTCAAGCAGACGACCAACTATCCACCTGGAACTGCCACCAACCGGATGTTGGGATTATGTCCTGAAATCATATTGTACTTACTCTGCATGATAGTTGTATTGTCGAGATCGGACAATTCATGTGATACTAGGTGGTCATAATGTTTTGCTAGAAGCCGCTTATGACAAATGATTTGTAACTCATTGCTAGTATTATGTGAATCTACAGGGTCACACACCTAAGCAAGCTGGATACACTTTGTATGGGATTGATCATTGGCATATGGTCTGGTCAATGTGTATCTAATACACATTGAAATCGAGTTTTAAGAGGTGTGTCGATCGACACCATTGGGTGTGTCGATCGACACAAGGCTGGTCCCGAAACTGATGTTTCGGTTTATGACTTAAACGTTTTGGGTTTTAGTCCAATGATCGGTTTTAGTCATTCCAGGTCTATATATAGGTTTATATGAACGACCTGGAACCCTAATCGTGGAATTGAGCAGCCACCTCTCTAAACACACACAGTTTCCCAGGAGATCCGATTCCCGGCACTAGCATCCCGGCGGATTCCAGCTTGTGTGCGTGTGGACTGCAGTAGAGGCGCAACATCTGAGGCGCTGGAGATCTCAATTACCTGTTCATCATTCCGCTGCAAATCTCCAAATAAAAACGAGATTCATCCCTAATGATTCAATAAAATAAACCCTAGATCCTAGGCTTAGAACTTGTGGAATTATGAAACTGTTAGAATTGGCCCAAGTTCCTTCAGTGGTATCAGAGCCTTAGGGTTTTAATCATTGAATTTGAAGCAAGTCTATCAATCTCTTCAGTTTTGTGTCGGTCGACACACCGCGAAAACGATCATAAAAATTTAGGGTTTTTGCACAGTGTTGATCGACACTAAGTTTGTGTCGGTCGATGTACCGCGAATACGCTTATTAAAATTTGGGTATCGATCTTAGAGATCGCACTGTGTCGATCGACACACTGGGTGCATCGATCGACACAGGCTGTGCGAAAGGATAGATCGGTTCAATTGGATTGAACCGGTTATCTCGCATGGTTAAATTTCCTGATACCCTACTGTGTCGATCGACACAGGATAAGTGTCGGTCAACACAGGCCTTGCGATTGGTTGATCGGTTCAATTGGATTGAACTGGTTATCATGCTTGGTTAAGGTAGATCAGATCGGTTTAAATTGGATGAATTGGTTCAATTGGATTGGACTGGTTATCTCAATTAGTATAAATCGATTTGATTGGATAAAATCAGTTTGATTGGATAAGTCGGTTCAATTGGATTGAACCGGTTATCGCGATTAGTTAAAACTGATTGAATCGGTTCAATTGGATTGACCGGTTATCGGGTTTTGTTAAGGTTGGATGCGAACCGTAATCGTTTGGTTATTGAACCAAATGATTGACAAACAGAACCAAATGACCTAACCCACTTTTGTTAGAACAATTAAAATTCAATTAAAATTAAAAGTTAAACGTGTTCTAAACCTATCGAATACACATTGGATGTGTATTAGATCAAAGCTTAGTTTCAATATGGTCAACTGTCAAGACTCATTTCGTTGTTGTGATAGTCTAGCCAAGAGCTTGGTGTCCACAATTACATGAGTAAGGCAGGTAGTAGTGTTGATGGTCTTGCAGTGCTTGACATCAACAATTACGTGACCTAAGAGATTGATTTACTAACCTTTTAGAGTTCCGTTTCCTCAACTAAACATCAAGTGACATTGATGTCTTGCCCAATCTTGTCTACTATCAAGACTCGTTTCGTTGTTGGATAGTCTTGGAGTCCTTGGTATCCACAATTACATGAGTAAGGCAGGTGATCATTGATAGACTTGCAGTGCGACTGTCAGTGATCACAAGACTGAAGAGATTGGTTTACTTGACTGGGTCATTAGAAGTTCTGGGCCCAGAGAAGTCAGAGTGGATGAGACATGGATTGTCTTATATGCGACCAAGAGTTGTACTGGGTACAATTAGCAATGATTTTCTTACCTAGATGACTAAACTCTGGGTGATGACGAGTCGTCCACTCAGATTTTAGTGATGTATGGGTCCTGGAACATTTTATTCATAGAGGAAACATTGTTTGAATATAATGCGAGTTTTCTTATTAGATAAGATTTCTCATTTCCTGAACTTCATAACTAAATTTTTCCTTTTCTTAGATTTCAGCCTATGTCTAAAACTACTTTCTCGTTACGATCCGTCCTTGAGAAGGACAAGTTAAATGGATCAAATTTCCTGGATTGGTATCGTAATTTGAGATTTATTCTCAAGCAAGAGAGTAAGGACTATGTCCTTGAGAAATCTCTCCCCGAAAGGCTTGGGACCAATGCCTCGCATGCAGTATATGATGCTTGGAATAAGCATTATATTGATGTGGTAGATGTGTGTGGTCTGATGTTGGCTACTATGAACTCGGACTTAAAGAGTCAGCACGAGAACATGGAGTCGCCAATAGAGATGATCACCAGCCTAAAATTGATGTTTCAGGATCAGGCACGAGTTGAGAGATACCAGATGGTTAAGTCTCTCATTGGGTGCAAGCTACCAAAGGATGCTCCAGTGAGTCCTCATGTCATTAAAATGATGGGTTACATTGATAACCTGGAAAAACTGGATTGTCCTGTTAGCCTAAAGTTGGCTACTGAGATCATTCTGCAGTCACTGCCGTCAGGTTATGATAAGTTCATCATGAGTTACATCAAGAATGGCTTGATGAAGACGTTGACTGAGCTGCATGGCATGCTCAAGACAGCTGAGCAAAACATCATAAAGGGTAAAAGGTTTGAGAAATCTTGTATAGACAAGGGTGGAGGCAAGGCCGTCCGGATTTGGAATCAGGACAAGCCTGTGTCATCCTATAAGCCCAAGTCTGGCCCATCTGATGTTGGTAAGTGCTGCTACTGTGAAGAGCTAGGGCATTGGAAGAGAAATTGCATTAAATTCTTGGAAGATTCACAAGAGATGAAGGAGATGTACGAAACTTCTTCTTCAGGTATTGTGTTATTACTTCAAGTTCTACGTAGGTATTGGATACTGGTTGTGGTACTGATATTTTTGAAATAAGCAGGGCCTAAACAACAGTAGAACTTGAAGAAAGGACAAGTGGAACTGCGCGTCTGGAATGGAGCAATGGTTGCTGCATTAGCCGTAGAAATTCTCCACTTGTAGGAGCCTTTCAAGCTTGGTTTTTGAATTAAGTAATTGCTGCTATGTACCTGCTTTAAGCAGAGATGTCTTTCATTTTCTTGTAAGAATTTGGATGTTTTTCATTTTGATAAAAGACAAGTCTTGCTCTTTTGATCTTGATGAAATATTCTATGGTAGCACCCCTTTTTGAAAAATGGGTTTTATATCTTAAACCAACACACGCCTGTATATAACATAAATACCAAACGGTTTAAGTCTGATGACTCGAACTCGATTTTTCCTTAGCATAGTCGTTTAAATCAAGTAGAGTGAAGCGGATTCAGAAGTTCCATAGTTATGGGCTTTTAGGCTCATTTGATTATAAATCATATGATATATGAATTCTGCTTACTGGGCCAAATGACTAAGGCTTCTTTAGCAGAGCTAAAGAAAGGGGCCTGAGGCTTATCAGGCCTTGCTCATACTGATTTATGTGGCCCGGTGAGCATTAGTGCCAGAGGAAAACTTCAGTACTTCATTACTTTTATTGATGACTTCAGTAAGTATGGCTGTGTTCATTTGATGAGACACGAGTCGGAATCCTTTGAAATGGTCAAAGGAGTTCCAGAATGAAGTATAGAACCGATATGACAGAAGTATTAAAGATCCTCGATTAGATCGCGGAGGAGAATACTTGAGTCAAGAATTGAGTGATCATCTAAGTGAGTGTGAAGTCGTCTCACAGCTCATTTCTCCTGAAAAACCTGAATGGTGTTTCTGTGAGAATGAATCAGACCTTATTAGATAGGCTCCGAATAATGATGAGTCACATGAATCTTCCATTATCCTTTGAGGAATACGCTCTAAAATGTATGTGTTTACGCCATATAGTTTTCTATCAGAATCAGTTGAAAGACACCACATTGGATGTGGACTGGAAGTTTTCCAAGTATGGATTGCAAGGTTTGTATAAGTCAGTTGTCAACAAACAAGCTTGAACCCATATCTGATAAGTGCTGCTTCGCTGGTTGTCCCAGGGAAACCGAGGCTTATTACTTTTGCAACCAATCCGAGAACAAAGTTTTGTTGTTCGGAACTCTGTTCTTCTAGATAGAAAGTTTCTTTCCAAGAAGAACAGTGGGAGTAGAAGTACAACTCAAAGAAATTCGAGAAACACAGGAGGCTGCTCAACCTGTTGAGGGAGAGCAGCGGTTGGATCTACAAAGTACTGTAGGACCTACACCTGTGGAGTCTGAAGTTCGCAGATCCAAATGGATCCGTCACTTACCCGAGAGTGATTTCTCGTGACCGATTGCCGTGATCTGTTGATCATTGAAAAGTGACGAGCCTGCAAAATTCAAGTAGCGATGGTGAGCCCCAACTCCAAAAATTTGCTAGGTATGCATGTTAGCTTCACCGATCCATTTCTGGATTGAAGCACACATCTTGGAGTTGGAATCTACGTTCTGTTAAAACGGTCAAAAGTTTTGACTTGATCAGGAACGAATAGGAACCGTGCGTTTACAAGTAGTCTAGTGGGAGCGTAATTGCATTTCTCACACTTAATCTCATAAACGACGTTCCGTCGCTTAAGTCTTATCAGGACTTGGGTCGGAAGTCATTTTAAACGATAGACATGGGAGAAGCAATGTGAGTTCTTGGAATAAGGATCTATTGAAATGGATTGGGGTAGGCTAATTGGATCGTGTCAGAATCCTTATGTTGATAAGGTATTGGACAGTTCCAATATGCATGATTCCAAGAATGGCTTCACACCAAAGGTCTTGTGGCAATAATCTTAGCAAGAAGAAGTGTCTTGGACATTGGCTGAGCTAGTATCTATGAGTGTGATTCCTTATGCTTCTGCAATAGAATCCATCATAAATGCCATGTTTTGCGCTCGCCTAGATGCAGCTTACACATATAGCATGACGAGAAGATACCGATATGTTCCGGTAAAAGTCACTGGACAGTTGTAAGGAATATCCCCAAGTGTTTGAGAAACACTAAGGATAGGTTCTTGTTCAACTGAGGAAGTGATGAATATGTTAAGAGTAGTTTGACGGACAAAGACGACTCCCGGTTCCCACCTGGTTATGTCTCTTTGTCTGTGTAGCGGTGCTATCTGTTGGAAGGGCTCCAAGCAGGGGACCGTAGAATAGTGCTTATTAATGAATAGCGGTGTGGTTTGTTGGAATGGTTCCAAGCAAGAACACTGCAGCCTCTCGCACAACCTAAGCACGAGTTTCATACCGTTGCTGTAGGTACTAGATATCTGAAGACGTGGTCTTGATTCTAGTGGGAGTTATAATAGTTATGATGCTCACATAGACATGCTATGGTCATGTTTATGAAAAACTGACATCAGCATTATTTGATTATTGGATAATTAAATAATGGTCCCAAAGTATTTTATGTTCATTTTATAGGTCATCAAGTTGATGACTTGATCATGAAACCCTATGAGTGAAAGACGACATAAAATTATGTTTGTCCCTGGTCGTAGGTTGTTAAAGTGGGACACTAACAACCGTTAAGACTAGTATGTGAGGTGACGTATGCCTAAGTTTCATGGAGTCATTGATATGAGTATCAACGTCAGTCACATAGATATATGTTGGTGAACATATGATCGGACATGACCCGCTAATGAGAACTCTACAGGATAGTTATATCAGTGTCATGAGAAGTTCTCATTACGACTATAGAGTATAGTCCTTAGACCTGAGTTCATCATGCTTTCTAGCATGTGAATTGGTGCGCTTTGACCTTGTCAAACGTCGTTCCGTAACTGGCGGCTATAAAGGCATTGCTTAGGCGTATCATGAAGTGTGTGTAGAAACAAGGATGGAACAAGAAGGGATTTGTCCCTCCTATATAACAGGAGATAAATATCTCAGGGCCCATCAAAGATTTGATACTGAGAAAAATGCATGGCCGTGCTCAAACGAGGTGATTGTCAGTCGTTTGTTTTATCAGTATAAATCAGGAGTTCGATGAACATGATGTTGGCTATAATAAGGATGACACAGTTTCTTGCCTTATGCCATATCGAGATATAGCGATAAAGGGATTATGGGAATAGATGATTCCAGTACAAGTGGGAGATTGTTGGGATTATGTCCTGAAATCATATTGTACTTACTCTGCATGATAGTTGTATTGTCGAGATCGGACAATTCATGTGATACTAGGTGGTCACAATGTTTTTCTAGAAGCCGCTTATGACAAATGAGTTGTAACTCATTGCTAGTATTATGTGAACCTACAGGGTCACACACCTAAGCAAGCTGGATACACTTTGTATGGGATTGATCATTGGCATATGGTCTGGTCAATGTGTATTGGATACACCTAAGCAATTGGGTGTGTCGATCGACACAAGGCTGGTCCCGAAACTGATGTTTCGGTTTATGACTTAAACGTTTTGGGTTTTAGTCCAATGATCGGTTTTAGTCATTCCAGGTCTATATATAGGTTTATATGAACGACCTGGAACCCTAATCGTGGAATTGAGCAGCCACCTCTCTAAACACACAGAGTTTCCCAGGAGATCCGATTCCCGGCACTAGCATCCCGGCGGATTCCAGCTTGTGTGCGTGTGGACTGCAGTAGAGGCGCAGCATCTGAGGCGCTGGAGATCTCAATTACCTGTTCATCATTCCGCTGCAAATCTCCAGGTAAACACGAGATTCATCCCTAATGATTCAATAAAATAAACCCTAGATCCTAGGCTTAGAACTTGTGAAATTCTGAAACTGTTAGAATTGGCCCAAGTTCCTTCACCGGACACACCCAAAACTAGAGCGAAGGTAGTAGAAACAGTGAGCTCAAATCACTCAAGATCCAATTGGATAACATGACGTCGAAGGTTCACAAAGCGACCAGCTCAGCCCCCGAAATAGACAGGGTCCTGAAAGAAACCCAAAACACACCATTCACGAGTAAGATAACAGGGACACCAGTCAAACACCCCGGAAAGATCAAGCTGCCTACTTACGACGGCAGCTCGGACCCGCGACAGTACATGACGGCCTTCACTATCGCGATGGGACGAACCCAATTTTCACCAGAAGAGCGCGACGCTGGCTTCTGCCAACTGTTCGTCAAAAATCTAAGCGGAGCCGCTCTCAACTGGTTCTCGCGGTTGGAAGCCCAGTCCATCGACAGCTACCATCAGCTAACGACCACCTTCCTGAAGCATTACTCCATGTTCATCCAGGAAGGAGCCTCCATCGCTGACCTCTGGGCTGTAAGCCAAGGGCCGAAAGGACCCCTCAGATCCTACATCGACAGATTCAAGGTTATCGTTTCAAAGATTACGGTAACGGATAACAAAGGACTCCCAACACTAAGAAACAAACTTTGGTATGAATCGTCTTTTCGCGACGATCTGGCCATAAACAAGCTGCAGACCCTTGAGGACGCCCTCCACCGAGCGGCCGTCTTCGTTGAGATAGAGGAGGATAAGGATCTACTGGCCAAGAAGTTCACCTCAGGCAAGAAAGGCAAGGATACAGCCCCAGACAGCCCTGATGACAAGGGAAAGAAAGCCACAACATGCAACGTTGGCGAGCAACAGCAGCAGGCAAGCCAACAAACGTTCCAACAACCAGGACGCAGCCAGATAAGCCACCAGCAAGGTCGACCATGGTACAAGTACGTACGGTCCGACGACCAGGAGAAAACTTTCTGTAATTTTCACCAGCGATCCGGGCATAGCACCGCTGAATGTCGGCATCTCCAGAACCTCCTGTTCGACGAATATCAAAAAGGGGTAACAAACATAACAAACCGCAACCCCCCATCGGCGTCCCCCGGAAATCGATAAACACCGCGGCAGCCTAAAAACGAAGGAGAACGATTCAAGTTAATCCAAGAGGAAAAGGCAAGGAAAGTAAGCCAACAAAAAACAGAAAAAAAGCGACATAGACACAGAACCATCAAAGCGAGCCCGCGACGACGAGGAAGAGGATACACCCACACCCAGAAAACGAATCAACATGATCATGGGGGCTCCCCACCTGTAACGACTCAGTGAGATCGATAACGGCCTATAGCCGACAGGCCGACGCACGCCAACTATGGAATAGGAACATCCCCGAGGAGCTGAAACCAGGAACGGAGATCACCTTCAGCGCGGAAGACGAAGAGGGCCTCGACAAGCCACACAATGACCCACTCGTCGTCGAACTTCAAATTGGCGACTGCGAAGTCACCAAGGTTCTAATCGACACTGGAAGCTCTGTCGACCTCATATTTGAAGAAACTCTGCAAAGGATGGAACTCCGTGACTACAGAATGAAGCGTTCGGAGAAGCCCCTCACCGGATTCGCCGGAGACACCACCACGACGATCGGAACCATCAAACTGCCAGTGCACGCCGGGCGTCTGACAAAGTTCGTCAAATTCGTCGTTATAGACCGACCTGCAATTTACAACGTAATCTTGGGGACCCCTTGGATCCACGCTATGAAAGCGGTACCTTCAACGTACCACCAATGCATAAAATTTCCAAAACCAGGAGGAATCTTCACACTTCGCGGCAGCCAGAAAATCTCAAGATATTGCTTCACGGTGGAACGCAGATTGCGGCAAGCGTCATGCTTGATATCTGAACAAGCGGTCGCCACTTCGCTCCAGACAAAGAAAGACAAAACCCGCACCCTAACAAAGGTATGACGAGCGTCGCACCCGCAAAATAAAATGTTCTAATTCTATGCAATCCGCATCTTGATATATATATGTTAGTAATCGAGCTACGACTTAGAATATGTAACTAGAACTACGCTCGGCTTGATCTCTCTACGGGGAGTACGTAGGCAACCTATGTAATGTGCCGCCACTTTTATAGTCTTCAATATCAAAACTTTTATGCATTTTCATACAATCTAGCTTATAAATGACTAACAATCGACATTCTGGCAAATGTTCGATCCAATAAACACGTGCCCCATGCACAGTGGCATAGCGTCACATCGTAGTTTTAACGACATAAGCCGGGGCCAGACCCGCACGAGTCCTTAGGAAAAGTTTTGTGAGCCGGACCTCCTCCGCATAACTATTCAAGGACTACACAGGATTAGCCGAGCACGTACTCGCACCTAGATAACTAAGCAGATGACGAAGCAAGCCAAGCCAATTCTCGCACTCATTGACTTCTGTATAAATAGGCGAGCTTTGAAAATCAAAAACAGGATAAGCCAAGCACGTACTCGCACCTATATTTGACCTCGCCCAAAGCCGAGAAACGACTCGCACACGAAAACAAAAATGTGTATATAAAATATACAAAACAAGGGAAGAAAAGACAAAATTTCTTTTATTAAAAGCTCTCCCAATATTTACAAAACAAAAAAAACTACTGCAACGCTAATCTAATTTCTTGAAACACGATTTCTTCGGGACCAGAGCTGGTACGATAAGCCCGATCTCATCCAATAAGGAGCGGAGCTCCTTTCTTGAAACACGATTTCGTCGTCTGTCCCCGGCACGACCTCAAACGGCAGAGGCCCAGCAGCGTACAACGACGAAACCAAACCGAGGAGGATCATCATGGGGCAAGAAGACCCAGGAAAACCAACCACGGTACACCAAAAAGCTTAGCCCGGTCTCGAAAACCCGACCCCACGATTCCCCTGGCCATTCTGACATCAACTGCTCTCCCAAAGGAATCTTCCCCTTATTCAGAGGAAAATGAGCCAGCTTGATGTTGAGCCCGCTGTCCTGCAAAAAAAAAAAAACAAAAAAAGAGACTTAGAAAAGGGCAAACAAATCAAAAAACATCGCAGGGAGCGGACAACACACTTACGTAAAGAGAGACAAGCTCAAGACAGGACAGCCTCCGACTCGTTACTAAAATCAGTGACGCATCAGCTCCACCCAACCGGAGGAACTGCGCGTCGCCCTTAAGTTCGCAAAAGCGACAAACAAGGGCGGCCATCGGTCTAAATCCATACATCGACAAGCCCCCATTTCGCAAAGGAAACACAAGCCCACTCGACCGAGAGGGAAATAAAAACTCCGGCGGCCGGAGTCGGCCAACGATCGACACTGGAAAGAAACCCATTGGCAGAGCGGCCTTGCTGCCACGAGACAACGAAACACACGACTCTATGGCTAAACCATAATGAAAAGGCTGATCCACACTCAACAAACCAAAAGAAAGGAGAGAAATAGTGTGATGTGAAAAACCAGAAAAATGAAAGGAGTATTTATAGCCAACAAGGGCAAGAACCACGAAGACGACGCATTCAATACAACGCGTCAGTTACCAACACACACATTCAATGCAAAAACGGCGGTCCACCTCTTTCCATAAACACAGCAAAGTAACTCCCGAGGAAAGCAGTAATGACGCGTAGACCAAGCCTCCGGAAATCAAAACAACACGTCAACCGAGAATAAAGAGAAAAAGGGGGGAACCATCAGCCTGCACCAACAAAACAGAAGCATAAGATGGACCTCGGTTAATAAATGAAGACGAGCAGAAAAGGAAACAAGCAAAGCGTACATACAACAAAAAAAACTGAGCTGAAAATACAAGCACCACTCGTACAAGTTCCGCAAAACGATACAATACAAAGGGAGGAAAGCAAAAGCGATAGGCACGTAATCCGACGATCACATCGGATGCGTCAATCCACAACATCACCCCGCCACGGCGACATACAAAAAACATTGGCATCTAAGGGATCAGGTCGCAACCCATTAACTTCCCACTCCAGAAGAGGCATGTCCGCTTCAAGCTTAGCAATCAGTGCAGAGGGAACCAGGACGCCACTATCCACGAGCAGCTGATATGCGCTAAGAACACTGGACACTTGATTGAGTTCTAGCAGCTTGGGAATATAACGAACCACTTGTTCTCTCTCCGACCTCAACTTTTCCAACCGACCGGATGCTTTCCTATACGCGGCATCTCGCTCAGAGCGAAGGCGCGCGTCAAAGGATTCTCGAAGCCCGTCGCATTCAGCGACAAGAGAGTCAACCTTCGACCTAAGAGAACTGGCCTCAGATAGAAGACTGCGTTTCTCTTCTTCGAACTCAGCAAACCGCCTCTCCAAGACCGCTGCTTTCTCTTTCTCCAAGGACAAAGCAGCAGAAGCCCCTTTTGCCTCGTCAAGATCTTTGCGAACCTGCTTCAACTCGCGAGCCGAACGACGCAGCAAATCAACCTGTTCCCTAAGAACGCTTTGTGTCGATTTCGCCTCGCGCCTCTCAGACTCATACGAATATCGAAGCTGGTTCAGAATCGCACACACCATAACGAGGTGATGACTTAGTTCCTCCTGAAGACGCGGCTTGTGCATGTCTGAAACAGGCATGAGATCCTTGACCGGGCCGGCCCTGAGCCTTTGAACAAGACTGGTGTTGGGATTATGTCCTGAAATCATATTGTACTTACTCTGCATGATAGTTGTATTGTCGAGATCGGACAATTCATGTGATACTAGGTGGTCATAATGTTTTGCTAGAAGCCGCTTATGATAAATGAGTTGTAACTCATTGCTAGTATTATGTGAACCTACAGGGTCACACACCTAAGCAATCTAGATACACTTTGTATGGGATTGATCATTGGCAAATGGTCTGGTCAATGTGTATTGGATACACATTGAAATCGGGTTTTAAGAGGTGTGTCGATCGACACCATTGGGTGTGTCGATCGACACAAGGCTGGTCCCGAAACTGAGGTTTCGGTTTATGACTTAAACGTTTTGGGTTTTAGTCCAATGATCGGTTTTAGTCATTCCAGGTCTATATATAGGTTTATATGAACGACCTGGAACCCTAATCGTGGAATTGAGCAGCCACCTCTCTAAACACACAGTTTCCCTGATGATCCGATTCCCGGCACTAGCATCCCGGCGGATTCCAGCTTGTGTGCGTGTTGACTGCAGTAGAGGCGCAGCATCTGAGGCGCTGGAGATCTCAATTACCTGTTCATCATTCCGCTGCAAATCTCCAGGTAAACACGAGATCCATCGGTAAGGATTCAATATACAAACCCTAGATCCTAAGCTTAAGGAACTTGATATATAGGATTCGAACTGATGTAAGAATGGCCTGGGTTCCTTCAGTGGTATCAGAGCCATAGGGTTTTTAATCGTTGAATCTGAAGCATGGAATTCGAATAATGATGTATTTGAATAGGTTGATGCATGCTAGTTTTCGTTTCGATTAAAATAATCTCAGATTTTGTTTCTTATCGAAAACGAAGAACATGTGTTTTCGCACAGTGTCGATCGACACAAGTTTGTGTCGGTCGATACACCGCGAAAACGATCATAAACTTTAGGGTTTTCGCACAGTGTCGATCGACACTAAGTTTGTGTCGGTCGATGCACCGCGAATACGCTTATTAAAATTTGGGTATCGATCTTAGAGATCGCACTGTGTCGATCGACACACTGGGTGCATCGATCGACACAGGCTGTGCGAAAGGATAGATCAGTTCAATTGGATTGAACCGGTTATCTCGCATGGTTAAATTTCCTGATACCCTACTGTGTCGATCGACACAGGTTAAGTGTCGGTCAACACAGGCCTTGCGATTGGGTGATCGGTTCAATTGGATTGAACTGGTTATCATGCTTGGTTAAGGTAGATCAGATCGATTTAAATTGGATGAATTGGTTCTATTAGATTGGACTGGTTATCTCAATTAGTATAAATCGATTTGATTGGATAAGATCAGTTTGATTGGATAAGTCGGTTCAATTGGATTGGACCGGTAATCGCGATTAGTTAAAACTGATTGAATCGGTTCAATTGGATGGACCGGTTGAATTAAATTTGACCGGTATCTCAATTGGTCTAAAACCGGTTCATTTGGTCAATTACCGGTTCAATTGGATTGACCGTTTATCGGGTTTTGTTAATGTTGGATGCGAACCATAATCGTTTGGTTATTGAACCAAATTATTGAGAAACCGAACAAAATGACCTAACCCACTTTTGTTAGAACAATTAAAACTCAATTAAAATTAAAAGTTAAACATGTTCTAAACCTATTGAATACACATTGGATGTGTATTAGATCAAAGCTTAGTTTTCAATATGGTCAACTGTCAAGACTCATTTCGTTGTTGTGATACTCTTGCCAGTTGGTGTCCACAATTACATGAGTAAGGCAGGTAATTGTGTTGATGGACTTCCAGTGCTTGACATCAACAATTACATGACCTAAGAGATTGATTTACTAACCTTTTAGAGTTCCGTTTCCTCAACTAAATATCAAGTGACCTTGATGTCTTGTCCAATCTTGTCTACTGTCAAGACTCGTTTCGTTGTTGGATAGTCTTGGAGTCCTTGGTATCTACAATTACATGAGTAAGGCAGGTGATCATTGATAGACTTGCAGTGCGACTGTCAATGATCACAAGACCGAAGAGATTGGTTTTACTTGACTGGGCTATCAGAAGTTCTGGGCCCAGAGACATCAGAGTGGATGAGACATGGATTGTCTTATCTGCGACCAAGAGTTGTACTGGGTACAATTAGCAATGATTTGCTTACCTAGATAACTGAAGTTTGGGTGATGGTGATTCGTCCACTCAGATTTTGGTGAAGTATGGATCTTGTATCATTATATTCATAGAGGAAACATAGATTGAATATGATGCGAGTTTTCTTATTAGATAAGATTTCTCATTTCCTGAACTTCAAAACTAAAATTTTCTTTTCTTAGATTTCAGCCTATGTCTAAAACTACTTTCTCGTTACGATCCGTCCTTGAGAAGGACAAGTTAAATGGATCAAATTTTCTGGATTGGTATCGGAATTTGAGAATTGTTCTCAAGCAGGAGAGTAAAGACTATGTTCTTGAGAAACCTCTCCCCGAGAAGCTTGGGACCAACGCCTCGCATGCAGTATATGATGCTTGGAATAAGCATTATATTGATGTGGTAGATGTGTGTGGTCTGATGTTGGCTACCATGAACTCGGACTTGAAGATTCAATACGAGAACGTGGAATCGCCAATAGAGATGATCACCAGCCTGAAACTGATGTTTCAGGAACAGGCACGAATTGAGAGATACCAGATGGTTAAGTCTCTCATTGGGTGCAAGCTACCAAAGGATTCTCTAGTGAGTCCTCATGTCATTAAAATGATGGGTTACATTGATAACCTGGAGAAAATGGATTGTCCTGTTAGCATAGAGCTGGCTACTGAAATCATCCTGCAGTCACTGCCGTCAAGTTATGATAAGTTTATCAAAAGCTATATCAAGAATGGCTTGACGAAGACGTTGACTGAGCTGTATGGCATGCTCAAGACAGCTGAGCAAAACATCATAAAGGGTAAAAGGTTTGAGAAATCTTGTATAGACAAGGGTAGAGGCAAGGCCGTCCAGATTTGGAATCATGACAAGCCTATGTTTTCTGATAAGCCCAAGTCCGGCCCATCTGATGTTAGTAAGTGCTGCTACTGTGAAGAGTTTGGGCATTGGAAGAGAAATTGCATTAAATTCTTGGAAGATTCACAAGAGATGAAGGAGATGTACGGGACTTCTTCTTCAGGTATTGTGTTATCACTTCAAGTTCTACGTAGGTATTGGATACCAGCGTTGGTACTGATATTTTTGAAATATGCAGGGCCTAAGCAACAGTAGAACGTTGAAGAAAGGACAAGTGGAACTGCGAGTCTTGAAGGGAGCAATGGTTGCTTCCTTAGCCGTAGGGATTCTCCACTTGTAGGAGCCTTTCAAGCTTGATTTTGGAATTAAGTAATTGCTACTATGTACTTGCTTTAAGCAGAGATGTCTTTCATTTTCTTGTAAGAATTTGAATGTTTTTCATTTTAATAAAAGACAAGTTTTGCTCTTTTGATCTTGATGAAATATTATATGGTAGCACCCCTTTTGATAATTGGGTTTTATATCTTAAACCAATGTTCGACTGTGTATAACATAAATACCAAACGGTTTAAGTCTGATGACTAGAACTCGACTTTTCCTTGGCATAGTCGTTTCAACCACACATAGTGGAGCGGATTCAGAAGTTCCATAGTTATGGGCTTTTGGGCTCATTTGATTTTAAATCATATGAGATATCAGTTCTGCTTACTGGGCCAAATGACTAAGGCTTCTTTAGCAGAGCTAAAGAAAAGGGGTCAGAGGCCTATTGGGCCTTGCAACTGATGTATGTGGCCCGATGAGCAATAGTGCCAGAGGAAATCTTCAGTACTTCATTACCTTATTGATGGCTTCAGTAAGTATGGTTGTGTTCATTTGATGAGACACGAGTCATAATCCTTTGAAATGGTCAAAGGAGTTCCAAAATGAAGTATAGAACCGATATGACAGAAGTATTAAAAATCCTCGATTAGACCGCGGAGGAAAATACTTGAGTCAAGAATTGAGTGATCATCTAACTGAGTGTGAAGTCTTCTCACAGCTCATTTCTCCTAAAAAACCTGAATGGTGTTTCTGTGAGAATGAATCGGACCTTATTAGATAGGCTCCGAAAGATGATGAGTCACATGAATCTTCCATTATCCTTTGAGGAATACGCTCTAAAATGTATGTGTTTACGCCAAATAGTTTTCTATCAGAATCAGTTGAAAGACACCACATTGGATGTGGACTGGAAGTTTTCCAAGTATGTTTTCCTGATTAATTGGGATTGCAAGATTTATATAAGGCAGTTGTCAACAAACAACCTTGAACCCAAATATGATAAGTGCTACTTCGCTGGTTGTCCTAGGGAAACCGAGGCTTATTACTTTTGCAACCAATCCGAGAACAAAGTTTTGTTGTTCGGAACTCTGTTTTTCTAGATAGAAAGTTTCTTTCCAAGAAAAACAGTGGGAGTAGAAGTACAGCTCGAAGAAATTCGAGAAACACAGGAGGCTGCTCAACCTGTTGAGGGAGAGCAGCGGTTGGATCTACAAAGTGCTGTAGGACCTACACCTGTAGAGTCTGAAGTTCGCAGATCCGAATGGATCCGTCACTAACCCGAGAGTGATTTCTCGTGACCGATTGCCGTGATCTGATAATCATTGAAAAGTGACGAGCATGCGAGATTGAAGGAGCGATGGTGAGCCCTAACTCCGAAAATTTGCTAGGTATGCATGTTAGCTTCACCAATCCATTTCTGGGTTGAAGCAAACATCTTGGAGTTGGAATCGACGTTCTGTTAAAACGGTCAAAAGTTTTGACTTGATCAGGAACGAATAGGAACCGTGCGTTTACAAGTAGTCTAGTGGGAGCGTAATTGCATTTCTCACACTTAATCTCATAAACGACGTTCCGTCGCTTAAGTCTTATCAGGACTTGGGTCGGAAGTCATTTTAAACGATATACATGGGAGAAGCAATGTGAGTTCTTGGAATAAGGATCTATTGAAATGGATTGGGGTAGGCTAATTGGATCGTGTCAGAATCCTTTTGTTGATAAGGTATTGGACAGTTCCAATATGCATGATTCCAAGAATGGCTTCACACCAAAGGTCTTGTGGAAATAATCTTAGCAAGAAGAAGTGTCTTGGACATTGGCTGAGCTAGTATCTATGAGTGTGATTCCTTATGCTTCTGCAATAGAATCCATCATAAATGCCATGTTTTGCGCTCGTCTAGATGCAGCTTACGCATATAGCATGACGAGAAGATACCAATATGTTTCGATAAAAGTCACTGGACAGTTGTAAGGAATATCCCCAAGTGTTTGAGAAACACTAAGGATAGGTTCTTGTTCAACTGAGGAAGTGATGAATATGTTAAGAGTAGTTTGACGGACAAAGACGACTCCCGGTTCCCACCTGGTTATGTCTCTTTGTCTGTGTAGCGGTGCTATCTGTTGGAAGGGCTCCAAGCAGGGGACCGTAGAATAGTGCTTATTAATGAATAGCGGTGTGGTTTGTTGGAATATGGTTCCAAGCAAGAACACCGCAGCCTCTCTCACAACCTAAGCACGAGTTTCATACCGTTGCTGTAGGTACTAGATATCTGAAGATGTGGTCTTGATTCTAGTGGGAGTTATAATAGTTGTGATGCTCACATAGACATGCTATGGTCATGTTTATGAAAAACTGACATCAACATTATTTGATTATTGGATAATTAAATAATGGTCCCAAAGTATTTTATGTTCATTTTATAGGTCATCAAGTTGAGGACTTGATCATGAAACCCTATGAGTGAAAGACGACATAAAATTATGTTTGTCCCTGGTCGTAGGTTGTTAAAGTGGGACACTAACAACCGTTAAGATTAGTATGTGAGGTGACGTATGACTAAGTTTCATGGAGTCATTGATATGAGTATCAACGTCAGTCACATAGATATATGTTGGTGAACATATGATCGGACATGACCCGCTAATGAGAACTCTACAGGATAGTTATATCAGTATCATGAGAAGTTCTCATTACGACTATAGAGTATAGTCCTTAGACCTGAGTTCATCATGCTTTCTAGCATGTGAATTGGTGCGCTTTGACCTTGTCAAACGTCGTTCCGTAACTGACGGCTATAAAGGCATTGCTTAGGCGTATCATGAAGTGTGTGTAGAAACAGGGATGGAACAAGAAGAGATTTGTCCCTCCTATATAACAGGAGATAAATATCTCAGGGCCCATCGAATATTTGATACTGAGAAAATGCATGGCCGTGCTCAAACGAGGTGATTGTCAGTCGTTTGATTTATCAGTATAAATCAGGAGTTCGATGAACATGATGTTGGCTATAATAAGGATGACACATTTTCTTTCCTTATGCCATATCGAGATATAGCGATAAAGGGATTATGGGAATAGATGATTCCAGTATAAGTGGAAGATTGTTGGGATTATGTCCTGAAATCATATTGTACTTACTCTGCATGATAGTTGTATTGTCGAGATCGGACAATTCATGTGATACTAGGTGGTCATAATGTTTTGCTAGAAGCCGCTTATGACAAATGAGTTGTAAGTCATTGCTAGTATTATGTGAACCTACAGGGTCACACACCTAAGCAAGCTGGATACACTTTGTATGAGATTGATCATTGGCAAATGGTATGGTCAATGTGTATTGGATACACATTGAAATCGAGTTTTAAGAGGTGTGTCGATCGACACCACTGGGTGTGTCGATCGACACAAGGCTGGTCCCGAAACTGATGTTTTGGTTTATGACTTAAACGTTTTGGGTTTTAGTCCAATGATCGGTTTTAGTCATTCCAGGTCTATATATAGGTTTATATGAACGACATGGAACCCTAATCGTGGAATTGAGCAGCCACCTCTCTAAACACACAGTTTCCCAGAAGATCCGATTCCCGGCACTAGCATCCCGGCGGATTCCAGCTTGTGTGCGTGTGGACTACAGTAGAGGCGCAGCATCTGAGGCGATGGAGATCTCAATTACCTATTCATCATACCGCTGCAAATCTCCAGGTAAACACGAGATCCATCGGTAAGGATTCAATATACAAACCCTAGATCCTAGGCTTCAGGAACTTGATAGGATTCGAACTGATGTAAGAATGGCATGGGTTCCTTCAACACGACGACATATCTTTTATCAAAGGCGCTTTCCCCTTATGGATGTACGACCAAGGCGGCTCGCTTGAACAAGGTACGGCATCCACCGATCCAATCATCAGGCCGGCAGCCCGAACAGAGGATGATAGGGGCTGAACTTCCTCAGGACGCTCGACGTCATTCCCGAGGCTCGACTGCCGTTCCTCCCGGCGAAAAGCCCCAGCAGATGAAACGACCCGATCCGAGGCATGCCTCGACACTTCCTGAGAACAGCCAGTCCCCACTTCACAAGTATCAGGGATATCATCAGGAATAATTACCGACGAACCTGTCGCAGCCGCCGCTACTTCAGAAGTCCTCTGTGTTTTCCTAGATAGTCGAGGTGATGACGGCTCGCTACCAGCAGAAGAATCCATCCCCAAAAACGCTAAAATCAGCAAAAACAAAAACTTCGGCGTCACGGAATGATCCCCTTTTAAACAAAAGGGGGGGGGGAGAAGAGTACACATACCTAAATCAACCTTCCTTAGACAATCACGGACCCGCTGATCAAACCAACGCTTGGACCCTTCGTCCTTCGATGAAGGCCAGTTCACACCGCCGTGAGCTCTCAGTCTATCCAAATCCTTTGTAAACACCGTGTTCCAGCAGCTCGAAGAAGAACGAACTACGAAAGCAAAAATGCACCTATCAAAAACCAATGACAAACATCACGCAAACACAGAACAAGAAAGACTACCAGGATTATAGTTCCAAGTTGATCGAAAAACTTTGCTCGTATCGAAGGACAGTGCGCAGTTCACACGCGCGAAAAAATAACCATCTTGCCAATCAGAAGTCCTGTCTGGAGGATCGGACACTACCCTCAAACGGAGACCAGGCCTAAATCTCACATAGAACGTACCGGAAGTCCCCGGGTTGACCGAAATCGACGGCAGCTCCTCAAAAAATCGAGTAGACATATCTATCCCGCTATCAGCTGCCACAACTAAGATACCTAATATATTGCGAATAGCGGACAGACAGAGCTGGGATAGGGCAATCTCCCTGGCCTCGCAATACTCAACTAAAATCCTAGGAAGGGGGGAAAGTAAAAAGCACTCAGTGAACCAACACTCGTACAAGCAGACCCAACCAGAAGGAGCGTCCCAGGGCTGCTCGTGCAAGGTCGTAAGTCGAAGTTCATGACCGAAAACACGAGAATATCGCTCGCAAATACCATCTAAGTCCGTCTGCTCACAAACAGACAAGCGGATCGCCCTGGGGGTCATAGCTTTCATCTCCCTCACTTCCTTCAGAGGCACCGTCTGGGAGCAACGGTCAGGAATGGCCGAGCTGTTTTCCAAGCAATCCTCCGAGTCATCAACCCTAATGTTGCTTTCGCGATGATCCGTCTCCTCGCCATCACCAAGATTTCGCTCCATCATAACAGTAGATTGGTGACCCTCAGACAACTCCATTGCGGCTCGACTACCACGAAATCGGCGAGGTTTTCTTCCCGACCGGGATATCAAAAAATCCTCATCAAATTCAATTGACCTAGATACAGTGGGACTGGCACCGGATGACTCGGAAAAACTAGAATCATCGCTACCAATAGAAGAATGCTCACTAGAATCTACCCGCATGATGAACGAACGCGAAAGCAAAGACTGAGAATGGGAAGACAAGTTACCTGAGAAATGGAATCTGAAAGGACGGAACTTCGTAAAAGGAGAGAAGCAATCTTTCGCGAAATATAAGAAGTCGTAACGCCAACGGTTCGCGTCTCTTCTAAAGAAATTGTGGGTTAAGCCAGAAGAAGAGCACTTGCTGATCAAGACCGGTTGGTTTAATCAGATTTCCTCTTGACTTAAATACTCAAGAAAATCCGCCGAGCTCAGCATCGTGACTCGACGAACTGGGGGGGGGGGACTAATTTTTGGATATGGGTTTAGCACCCATCCATAAGCCCATTGGAAATCTAATCAAATCAACTATGTCATCTCGGCCCAAAAGGACAAGCCCGCTAAGGAGTCAACGGCCCAAGGAGAAGTCAGCTTCTATAAATAGGACCCTTCACTCTTCATCTTAGAGTAGATTGTAACTGGCGAGAGGCCGAGCTACTTCTATAAAGCTCCGACCTCGAGTATTGTTTAGTGAGCACGTCATTCGACGGATTCACAGCTCGTACCATCCTGTTCATTGCTCGGCTCCGGCCTTAAGATCAGTAAAGAATCATTTCGTCCTCATTTAGTGTTTATATTTCCACCCCATAGTTCAGACATTCCAGATCGCAGCTCGTAATATTGACTAGGTCGGATTTCTGTAACAACAAGCACCAACCGCAACACCAGAAAAACTATGCACAATAGAGTCACACACTTAGCTACATGCGTACGCAAAACCAAGAAAACAACGACAACATAATACAAGGCACAAGGAGAAAGACTTTGACTTTTAAATGGGGCAACTGCAATCTAGAACCTCCAAAGTTTACATGCGGACATTCGATGACTGATCTGTAGCACCTACCGAGCAAAGAACGGTCACCGTAATAACTGAAAGACGAGACCATTGTGACATTGAAAAACTAATCCCACATCAAGGAAACATAGAGAAACTTGTAGATGCTTCCGTAGAAAAAATTATATCCAGAAAGTAGGTCCCGGAACAAAATTGGCTGAACTTCAAACACAAAAACCTCAATCCAGCGAGGTAGAGAAGCCAATCGAAGAACCATAAACAATGCCATAACAAAAGGATAAAGCAGAGAAACCACTAAAGCCTACATATATGACCTTTTCAAAGATGAATCATTTGCTAAAGAGCCTATACAACCTTAAAGAACCACTCCAATGAACACACCCATTAAAAGAAATCACACCAACAAAATTCGTACCACAAGAAATGAGGCAAAACCAACAAAAACATATCAGTTGCAACAAACTACAAGCCGCCAAATGCTAAAAACGAGATCCGCATAAGGAAGACATAACTTAAAGCGGTGAACCTGAAACTTATAGTAAGAATAATATGAAAGCGAAGAAATGGTAGCACCAAGTCTGAAACATAAGCCCTAACACCTCCTCGCACTCCAAACTTCAATCCAACCCAACCACACCTCATATCGATATCCAAAGCGTCTAGAAAAAGCCGGATTTTGGACGGCTGAGACGTCGCGCGCTTCCACCTTGACCGCCAACGAAAACACATACACCAACAATGGAACACATCAAAAAAAATAACTGAACCATCAATCACCACTTTATAAGAGTCACCGTAAAGACTAACGAAACACATGAAGCTACCTCTAACGCAGATAAGAAGAAAAGAAAAAAATCCCTTCTACATTGATTGGGAACAACGCTAAAAAGGATGACCGCTAAGAGAAAGCTATAGACATGGGGGTCTCTACTGACAACGGCGAAAAACACATATTACCAAAAAACATATAATGGGGGGAAAATGACAATTACGATTACCAAAGAAAGTAAGCTTGGGATAGTTTTAAAATTAGGGCGGAAAATAGATTTATACCTTACAAATCAGTGATCTCGAATGTATCTAGTTAGGCCTCGGACTTCGGTTCTTCGGTTCGGTTACGGTTCGGTTATTCGGTTATTCGGTTTTTTTGTTTTTAAAAAACCTACCGATCGGTTTTTTTCTTCGGTTCGGTTCGGTTTCGGTTCATAAAACTTCGGTTCGGTTCGGTTCGATAATTTCGGTTCGATTTTATATTCTAAGGCTATATGTGTATATATATATCAAACACACAAACACAAACTGACAAAAGTATATATATATATATGGGAAGATTGAAACTTTTATGAAAATCAAAACTGATCGACAACTACAAGTCTACAATAATGAATAATAGGCCAGGGACTTCGGTTCTTCGGTTCGGTTTTTCGGTTTTTCGGTTTTTTCTATTTTTAGAAAAACTACCAATCGGTTTTTTTCTTCGGTTCGGTTCGGTTTCGGTTCATTAAAATTCGTTTCGGTTCGATAATTTCGGTTCGGTTTTATATCCCAGGGCTATATCTAGTGATAACTTCTTCTTCTTTTTCCAAATCTATGGGTTTGAAAGAGTTAAATATATATATAATTCATAAACTAGATTTATAATCCTGCGCGTCAGATTTTTAATTTAGAATATTAAAAATATGAAATATTTAATTTATTTTATGCTATTAACAATATAGATTATTGAATATAAATACTACCGAATTTTTTTTTAAATGATAGGCCAATAGAAATATTAATATAGAACAAATTATTTTACCAAATTTTTGAATAAACCAGAATTTGGTAGTTTATAATTAATTATTCATTTTATACAGTAGGAGATATGAAAATTTTATTTTGTTTTATACATATATTTTCCAAGCTTAAAGATTTTTTTATAGTTTAGTATGTTTTCAGTTAGATTTTTGTCATCTTCGACATTTCACTTGTTTGCCTCTTGATATATATATATATATATATATTTACATTTTTTGTTTTCGTTTTATAGAATTATTTTCACCAGTTCATTTTCATAGACTTTTCCCACATATATTTATATATTATTTTAAATATTTATAATGTATTATCATTCTAAATACTTATTAATAGGTAATCTTTATTTTGATTTTCTTCATATCTACACCTTTAAAATTTACTAAAAATATTATAAATATAATTTCATAGATTTTAAACTATTTCAAACAATTGTATTTAAAATAAAATTGTATTAATGTTACAAATAAACTTTATAATATGTTTCTTATTTTAAATATTATTATCAATTTTAGAGATTTTCAATATATTTACCTGAAACAGTTTAAAAAAAATTAATACATTATTTCGATTTGTAAAACTTACTAATATATTTTCCTTATACTTATAGATATATTTTTCTTCTAGAAATCAATAAATAGTTTCCATAAGATTTCTCAAATTTAATGATTTCATATAGTATAATTATATATGTAAATTATGTTTGAAGTTATTTATAATCTTTTTTGAAAATTATAAGATAATGTGAATTTTTACTTTATAACTCATAAAAATAATTTAAATTTTTACTTTACTTTAAAGTCGTGAATTTACTTTTTTGTCCAAAGAAACATATTATATAATCGTAAATTCACTCTTTCTTTAAAATTTTATTTTCTTTTAGAATTATTTAGTTGTATGTATACCAAACTTATATTTTATTTTTCTATAAATATAAGTATATAGTGTGTTGTTATTAAAAAAAAAATTGCACTATATAATATTTTGGTGAATTTCTAATTTTTTTTGTTAATTTGTGAAAATTAAGTTATTGAGTTCTAATGAAATAGTTGTATATTAATTATGTAATATATATTAATAGTAATTAAAATATTCAAAGATACATCTCTTCTCTCGGGCGATTTTTCAAGAGACCTTGTAACCTCCATTTTTTCTTGAATCTCCACCGGCCCACGTCGGCCATTTTCTTTGTAATTTCTATTTTCTGCAATTTAGAATTCTAATCCATATTCAACATTGTATTGAAGTGACAAAACAGATTGGTGAAGAATTTGTTGATGCTTTAGTGTTTCAAATTCCGATCTATTCATACACTGGTGATGTTTGATATGGATACTACACCGTTGGTTAATCATTTTCTGTTCAAGCTTCCATGACTGGATTTTTGAAACCAAGAAGGGCCAATTCATACGTACGCTTGCGTATCGTTAATGGTGGCTTAAATACGGTTAGGTTTTATGCGTTCTCTTTGGTTATAAGTTTTTGATGTAACCCTTATGTCCCTTATTGTAGAGTGTTGAAGTCCCGTGAAATTTATTTTTAACGGTGGAATTGTTAGTGGAGGGTTTGATACTCTTTGTTATTAGTTCAATCCACAAAAACCTTTGGTCTATTTTGTCTCTACCATATCCATACTAAAAATAACACGAGTTGACAATCCACGAGTTGGTAATCGACGAGCTGGCAGTCCATAAGCTGGCAGCCCACGAGCTGGACATTCCCGAGCTGGCAGTCATCGAAGGAGGGGAAAAGTCATCAACATCTCATCCCACAGCTCAGTCATCGTTGTTGCCGATCGGAGATACCATCGAAGGAAGGGAAAGATCGCAACGTCCCATCCCACATTTCAATCATCAATGTTGCCGACCTGAGTTACCCTCGAAGGAAGGGAAATGTCACCACGTACCCGATAACGTCCCATCCTACAGACCAGGGTCATCATCACTGCCGACCCAAAATCTTCAAAAGACGAGAAAGTGCTACACGTCTTCAAAGTGGGACTTATCAAACAGTTCGGAATCATCATTACAAAATAAGCATCTATTTTCTATGTAATCCTCTATAAATACTTTGACCTTTTTTGAGAGAGAATGACATACAATCCTTCCCCAACCTGACTATTCGTCAAACTCAATTTCTAAAATAAAGATCTCCGATCTCTCACTTCACAATCTCACTTCACAATCATCTTTTAAATTTCTATTTCAACACTTTATATTTGTTTGGTCTTTTACACCATTAACAATTGGCGTCCACCGTGGGGCTGAGATTCTTCTTTACGCAAAATATAGTTCGACGATGGCAAGAATACCACCACTGTTATCGTCAACAACCGAGTCTCCCATGTCACCTCCAAACTCGACAACGACCGAGCTACCACCACATACAACGTCAAAATATGCACTGCTAGTCCATGGGCCGGCAAACCAGATACCTACCTTTAGCTCTCTTGTTCTTCAAATTTCAGGACCTCTCACAACAGAACAACCAGAGAATTTTACCGCAACCCCTGCTCTACTCGAGACTCTGATCTTGCGGATAGACGAAATGGCACAGTCCACCAACGAGAGATTTTCCGAACTGGATGCGGCTCAAAACCTCTGTCACGGCCGAATTGAAAACTTTGTACTCCCGAAGATCAAACTCACAAGCATATATTCAGAGAAGAGAGTCCCCCGATTACAACATAACTTGTTCGGTGGCCCAACGTCGACACGAACTGATTCTGACGAGACTTACAACCAAACAAGGATTGGCTTTAGAAAAAACCAAGCTGACTGATTTCTAATCAACGATCAAAAGCGTGACCAAGAAATGAAGATAATTAAAGCTATGATTCATGACATGACCTCCAAGGTTCATCAAGCTACCAGCTCGGCTCCAGAAATCGACTGTGTGCTGAAAGAGACACATAACACAACCTTCACCATCCACATAACCAGCACTCCCGTTCAGTATTCTGTAAAAAATAAAATTACCAATGTACGAAGGAATATCGAACCCCAGCCAGTATCTAACTACATTCAGAATCGCAATGGGATGATCCCAGTTCGCACCTGAAGAACGAGACTCCGAATATTGACAGCTCTTCATGGAAAATCTGACTGGAGGATCTTTAACATGGTTTTCCAAGCTCGATGCCTATTCAATTGATAGCTATCATCAACTTTCCACGATTTTCCTTAAGCACTACTCTATATATATCCAGCAGAATACGTCGAGCGTTGACCTGTGTACCATAACCTAAGGATCAAAAGAGTCGCTTAGACCATACATAGAACTTCAAGGCAACCGCTTCCTGTTATACGGTAGCCGATCAATCCGTTCTGCCCGCACTAAGAAATGAGTGTGAACAAACCGCAAACATTGGAAGACTCATTACATAAAGCCATCACATTTATTGAGATGGAAGAAGAAAAGGCCAACCACTCCAAAAGACACGCGGTATCAAAGAACCCGACCTAAAAAGACAAACCTCAAGATAAATATCGTGAGCCGCTGCTGAACTACGACAAGGATTATCAAAGGGAGGATAAAGGCAAGGAAGCTACGACTCAGTCGTTAGCAATCCACAATATTTTTCCTCAACAATAGCAACCACAATAACTTACGTGGAATAAGTTTGTCCATACCAGCGACCCTAAGGATGCTCAGTCGTATTGCACATTCCACAAAAGAAAAGGTCACCCGACCTCCCAATGTCGGGGCCTTCAAGAATATCTCTACACTCAATACCAAAGTGAAGGAGCCATGGACGATGGACAAAACCAACCACGCACTAATATGCAGAAAGAGACAGTGGCTCCAGCCTCCGTATTGGGAAATAAAACCCAGAGTTCCAGGCGATGAAAAAAAACAAGAAGTCTAACTCACATCGCACTTGGGATACGTTTGAAACAAATCCAGAGTCGCCGAAGCGAAGTAAGGGAGACCAAAATCGCAGAAACTCGTCACCTCCACAACCACCATCAAGAAAATGGGTCGCCATGATCATAGGTGGATTCTTGTCGTGCGATGACTCCGTCCGATCGATCAAACAACATGAAAGAAAGACAGTGACCTCTCAGAAGAAGAAACACCGGAACAACGCAAAGCCATCGATTGAATCCGGATAGCAAATAACGTTCAAGAACACGCTGAAGGTTTGGACCAACCTAACAACAACCCTCTGGTGATCCTACTCAGAATCACAGACTGTGAGGTCGGCCGAATTCTCATTGATACTGGAAGCTCCGTCGACCTGATCTTTAAGGAAACCCTACAAAAGATGGAACTGAGTGGCTGCGAGATAGAACCTTTAATCCAGCCCTTGACCGGATTTGAGGGAAATACCACCATGACCATCAGTACAATCAAACTACCCATTTACGTAGGGAGAGTAAAAAGATGCTCAAGTTCGTGGTGCTTGACAAGCCAGCGATCTACAACGTCATCCTCGGCACGCCATGGATATACACAATGAAGGTTGTCCCATAAACATACCATCAGTGTATCAAATTTCCAATTCCTCTCGGGATCTATACAGTTCGCGGTAATCAAGGTATGTCACGTACTTGCTTTATCACCGAGCATAAGCTGAGAAATTTATCCCCAACTTGTCTTGTGATCGAGCCCGAAGTACAAAACAAACCTTCTCTCCAAGACGATCTCAGACGAGATCTCATCACACATATCAACATAGACCACACGGTTCTGGAGAGATGCGCCGGAATCAGAAATGACCTTCGCGAGGACATAAAAGACGAGATCATCAAACTCCTCTGACAGAACGTATCGACCTTCACATGGTCCACTGCTGACATGCTAGGAATAGATCCAATTGTCGATAGTCACGAGCTGAACGTTGATCCAACCTACAACCAATTAAACAGAAAAGGTAGAATCTCGGGCAAGAACGCGCAAAAGCCGTAAACGATAAGATGGAGCGTTTAGCAGACGCAATCTCAATCACTAAGGTGAGATATCCAGAATGGTTAGCAAACCCGGTAGAATGGTGAAATAGGCGGTAGAACTGAGTGAGTATGGTATTTATTTTAAGGGCTGCACAAGTGCAAAGTCCCATGTCTTAGCCGACTTCCTTATCGAGCTGGCTCCCGACATACAAGGTAATAACTCCTCCACCTATGAAAAATGGAACCTGTTAGCAGATGGATCATCTTCAGAACATGGTTCGAGGATTGGCATCAGACTAGAATCCCCATCAAACAAGATCGTAGAGCAATCTTTCTGCCTTGCCTTCCAAGCCACGAACAACGAAGCTGAGTATGAAGCTCTTATAGCCGGGCTACGACTAGCAAAAGGTTTGGGGCCAAGAAGATACATGCCTTTTGTGATTCACAGCTCGTGGCTAACCAATTCAATGGAGAGTATGAAACAAAGAACGCACACATGGATGCCTATCTGAAACTGGTCCACAAGTTGGCTTCTGAATTCGACGAGTTCAGCCTAACTAAGATCCCTCGAGGAGATAAAAAGTCCGTCAATGCACCCGTAACTTTAGCTTCAACGTCTGATCCCACTCAACATCGTATAATACCAATCGAAAGCATCAACACGCCAAGCATCGATCCACCAAAGGGTGTATGCGTTATCACCGAATTAGGGGACAACTTGGATGATGTCAATGAGTTCAGGCCTGGACAACATCATACTACCACCACCGAAGCTGAATCCGAAAACTCACAGGACGAAATCATGGCCGTACCCGAGCCAATATCCCTCGACATGGATTGGAGGGATGAGATCAAGATGTACATCACCGACGAAGAGCTGCCACCAATTAAATTGGCAACTAGGCAATTGAAAAGGAAAGCTTCTCACCTTACCATTCTTGATGAATCCCTTATTTGTTAGAGTATGTCAGGAGCTCTCCTAAGTTGTCTGAATGGAGACGGATTTTTTAATGTCTTGATGGAAACACATGAAGGAGCTGGAGGTAACCATTCTGGAGGTCGGTCTTTGGCCCTATAAATAAAAACTCACAGCCACTTTTGGGCGGACGAACGCGATAGAGTTCTATGGCCTCACCAAACTACGGCCAGCTCCACGAAACACCATTCTCTCTATCACATGGAATGGAAGCTATAGCACCCTTGGAAGTCGGATTACATAGCCTCCACAGAACAGTCCAACCGTCCAACCTCGAGCTCAACGATACAATGATTATATATCAGCTGGACCAAATACAGGGGCAACTAGACCATGGTCTACTCAAAATCCAAAACTATCAACAATTTGCATCTCGATACTACAATAAAAAGGTTAAGGGGCGCCACTTCACCGAAGGCGATCTCATACTACGCAAGGTATTAAAAAAAAACCAAAGAATCTGAAGTGGGCAAGCTAGGCGCCAACTGGGAATGCCCTTATATAATCTCTAAGTTTGTAAAACCATGAGTGTACGAGCTGACAACAATGAGTGGTGAAGCTATTGCACGCTCTTGGAATTCAATGAGCCTCAAGCGCTACTACTACCAGCGACCCGATCTACATTTGTATTTCTAGTAACGAACTCTGACTGGCTTGATCCCTTTACAAAAAAAGGTACGTAGGTAGCCTCTCATGGTGGCACATATATAATCAAACAAAAATTTCAAATATTCTATCGCCAAAAAAAAATGCGAGCTCCACGAGCTCACATTTTTCCCAAGCTGGAAAAACACGAGTTGGGCTCATTTTTCCCAAGCTGGAAAAACACGGGCTGCCTACCTTTTCACGAGCTCTGATTCATAATAACACACAAGGCAATAAGTGTTTAAACGCACTCCACCAAGTGCAAACTCCCTAAATCTAAAAAGCCTAAAAAACTTTTATGAAGAAGAGAGTAGAAGCTGAGTTCTGATTTGCACCACAAAAGCACACATACAATCAATGTTTAAGCCAAGCTCGCTACTCGGACCATACACACACTTTCACTAAATGTTAAGCCGAGCTATCGCCTCACATTAGGAAGCTAAATCAAAATCCAACTAACAAAGTTTTACAAATCCAAGCTCAAGCTTGAAACATTTCTACTATAACCGAAGATAAGGACCAAGAAGGATCCTTCATCAAAACCAAAAAAAAACATCCTGAAAAAAAACTAGGCTTCATCCCCAGCTGGAGTCAGATCGGAAGTCAAGCTAGAAGGAGTAGTAGAGGCAGCTGAAATCGTAGTTTGTGAGGAAAGAGGAGCGACGCCAGGTGATGTGAGATCGAAGGCGGGTGGTCGAGCGGTTGAGAGTGGGTGAGCGGTACGATGGTTGGACGCGAGCGAACGGTGGTCGATGGGACGAGGAAGCTGGCCGAATGCGCTCTCTTCCTGGTCGGTGGATGATAAGGTGATAGAACGAGAACAAGAACACGAGCAATAGTACTTTTATACACACAAACAAGCAAGCCTTAAGCAACAAGCGATCTCAAGCCAAGGGGTAGCCGCACAAGGACGAAGAAATCGATACAACCTCTAGGGTATCTTTTTGCTAAAATTTACTTGAGTTTATTGAAAACGAAGAGTGGCTTTAAATAGCCAAAGTAATAGGGTTACAAGACTTAAGAAAGGGCCATAAAGAGGCCTGGTCGAAACTACAAAAATAGAAAACAAGAAAGAAGGTTGGACGGGTCATATTCTCTTTCTCTTGAAGCGGGCCTTGGTTTACCTCATTAAAAACCTTAGTGGAAAAACCCAATTGGGACAAAACCACACTTAAGGGAAAAAGAGTATAAACCAATGCCCAAGGAGATGTTGCTCGTACTCCTGGTCGCCATACATAAGTCTGAAGCCCACTAAGTCCGTGAGCTTCCAAATAAGGCAGGTCCAGCAACCTTCGGATTTGATCTTGCATATCTTCTTGGTCCGAGCTGGTATTGGTGTGATTCTAACTCTCATGAATTTCCTGATGAATCAAGATTCCATAACAAGTTCCTTTACTCCTTGATTCATCCTGGCTCGTTCTGAGCATTCCAAAATGTGCAAGTCGGTATTTATCGCGTTCCCTAAAAATCACCTGTCTTGAAACGGGAATAACTTCTTCATAGAAAATGGTCTTGATGTGATTCAACTTCGTGTAGATTCCTTGATGAGTCAGGTTTCCAGAACAGGTTGAGGGGAAGCTTGTTTCCTCTTGGTCCATTCGCAATCCTCTCTTGACTGCACCTATATCCGTGGATAGGGCTAACTGGACAGCTTCTAGACATCCTCCTAGTTGATCTCGAACCCAAGCTGATTCCTTATGACCAAACTCTTAAAAATAGCATACTTTATGATTAATATCAAGTCTGGCATGATTGGCTTGAACCAACTCTTCTATGGACATCTTCCAGGACACGGTTAGGGCTCCGGGAGGTCGGTTGTCGACCGTCTCCAAATAGGATCGTCCCAATTGGGTTCTGGAACGATCGTCACTCTTTAAACATGCTTTTGGCTTATGAATTCTTGATACCACGTCATTGGGTCGGGCAGAACATGCATTGGCCTTCTGAACCTCCTCAGGTATACTCCGCGGGGTTGGGAACAGCTCGGTCAGCCTCATGGTCGAGGCTGGTACGTACCGCTCGTTCGGGCCGGGTCTGGAGGATCCGATGTCCTCATCATACCCTCTCTCTTGAAGAGGATTCGACCTCGAATCTGCATAACCTGCACCAATAGAAAGCAAGTTAGCCTTCATGCGGTTTTGTGAGCTCATGGCCTTACCTTGAGGAACGGGTGGCCGGCTGGTGCAAGGAGTTTCTATGCGTGTTCCGTTGGGTTGGAAACTCAGTATCACGCCTTTATCTTGGCCTGGGTTCCATGGGAAACTCTCTGGGTCATGATCTCCATTGGCTTTAGTCGTATCACTCTTTGGGTCGTGACTAAAGCCAATGGAGATCATGACCCAGAGAGTTTCCCATGGAACCCAGGCCAAGATAAAGGCGTGATACTGAGTTTCCAACCCAACGGAACACGCATAGAAACTCCTTGCACCAGCCGGCCACCCGTTCCTCAAGGTAAGGCCATGAGCTCACAAAACCGCATGAAGGCTAACTTGCTTTCTATTGGTGCAGGTTATGCAGATTCGAGGTCGAATCCTCTTCAAGAGAGAGGGTATGATGAGGACATCGGATCCTCCAGACCCGGCCCGAACGAGCGGTACGTACCAGCCTCGACCATGAGGCTGACCGAGCTGTTCCCAACCCCGCGGAGCATACCTGAGGAGGTTCAGAAGGCCAATGCATGTTCTGCCCGACCCAATGACGTGGTATCAAGAATTCATAAGCCAAAAGCATGTTTAAAGAGTGACGATCGTTCCAGAACCCAATTGGGACGATCCTATTTGGAGACGGTCGACAACCGACCTCCCGGAGCCCTAACCGTGTCCTGGAAGATGTCCATAGAAGAGTTGGTTCAAGCCAATCATGCCAGACTTGATATTAATCATAAAGTATGCTATTTTTAAGAGTTTGGTCATAAGGAATCAGCTTGGGTTCGAGATCAACTAGGAGGATGTCTAGAAGCTGTCCAGTTAGCCCTATCCACGGATATAGGTGCAGTCAAGAGAGGATTGCGAATGGACCAAGAGGAAACAAGCTTCCCCTCAACCTGTTCTGGAAACCTGACTCATCAAGGAATCTACACGAAGTTGAATCACATCAAGACCATTTTCTATGAAGAAGTTATTCCCGTTTCAAGACAGGTGATTTTTAGGGAACGCGATAAATACCGACTTGCACATTTTGGAATGCTCAGAACGAGCCAGGATGAATCAAGGAGTAAAGGAACTTGTTATGGAATCTTGATTCATCAGGAAATTCATGAGAGTTAGAATCACACCAATACCAGCTCGGACCAAGAAGATATGCAAGATCAAATCCGAAGGTTGCTGGACCTACCTTATTTGGAAGCTCACGGACTTAGTGGGCTTCAGACTTATGTATGGCGACCAGGAGTACGAGCAACATCTCCTTGGGAATTGTTTTATACTCTTTTTACCTTAAGTGTGGTTTTGTCCCAATTGGGTTTTTCCACTAAGGTTTTTAATGAGGTAAACCAAGGCCCACTTCAAGAGAAGGAGAATATGGCCCGTCCAAACTTCTTTCTTGTTTTCTATTTTTGTAGTTTCGACCAGGCCTCTTTATGGCCCATTATTAAGTCTTGTAACCCTATTACTTTGGCTATTTAAAGCCACTCTTTGTTTTCAATAAACTCAAGTAAGTTTTAGCAAAAAGAAACCCTAGAGGTTGTATCGATTTCTTCGTCCTTGCGCGACTACCCCTTGGATTCGAAATCTCTTGTTGCTTTAGCTTGCTTGTTTGTGTTACTCATATTGCTCTTGTTCTGGTCCTAAGCCTCACACGTCCATCTAATCACCCACTGACCAGGAAGAGAGCGCCTTCGGCCAGCTTCCTCATCCCATCGATCCGCGTCTGCTCAAGTCCCGCTCATCGTTTCTCGACCACTCGACGACCCGCTTCCGATCTCACATCACCAGGACCTACCACATATACAAATGAAGCCAAAGAGGACAGAACTAGGTCTTCTCGGAAGAGCTTAGCGACATCTATCTTCTTCATATCGGCACGATTAGAAGCCTCATCTTCCTTCAGTTATGCAAACCGGGAGGCAAGAACCATGACTCAATCCTCATCCGCCAAGATCAGGAGACATTCTTGTGTTCCTACGACGTGACTTAAGTCGAGCATCATCTGCTGAGGATTCTTCGTGCCCTCGACGTAGCGTTGGATCTTCTGGAACTTGGCCGCACACTTAATCTTATAGTCTCTAGTCCGATTAACCTTTGATTTCTCATCAGCAAAAGCCTTCTTAGCAGTCTCGATGTTTCTCCTTAACTCCGAGACCTCATTACGTGAAACATCCCTCTCAGATTGGAGAAGTGAGGAACTAGCCCTACTTTTATCCAGCTCGGCTACCATAGCCGCAAGGTTAGCTTTCAGCTCGGTTATTTCCACAATAGACTCAGAGTGCTTCTTCTTTTCCTCCTCCAAATCCTTCTTAAGCTTATCATATCCCGCTGTTTTAGCTTTCTCCGCCTCCAGAGCCTTCTTCAGATCGGTCAAACGTTTTTCAGCTTAAATCTCCATCACCCGACAAGCTGATCTAGCATCCCTCTCTGTCTGCCATGATGCATGAAGTTTGCATTGGCATCCATCAGCCATATGGCTTAGATGGGCCATTGCCTGCAAACACAAGCATATTCAGAAACCAACACAAAAACAAAAGGGAAATCTTAAAGAGAGAAACCATACCTGAACTAAGGCCTGGGACACGCACTTGAGCGAGTTTGATTCTGCAAAGTCGTCAACATTAGGATAAAAAAGCACCAAAAACGACCATCTGAACTAACTCGGCGCAAGCCCTTTTATCACAAGGAA